>JAHRHZ010000059.1:26386714-26399683 GCA_024137785.1 Ginglymostoma cirratum | reverse complement strand
GACGGGCACAGTCACATGACCCTCACCGTGCCCATTGTTACACTGACTGTCACTGTCACATGACCCTCATCGTGCCCATTGTTACACTGACTGGCACGATCACATGACCCTCACCGTGCCCGTTGTTACACTGACTGGCATTGTCACATGACCCTCATGGTGCCCATTGTTACACTGACTGGCACTGTCACATGACCCTCACCATACCCATTCTCACACTACCTGGCACTGTCACATGACGCTCACCATGCCCATTCTGATACGACCTGGCACTGTCATGTGCCCGGGCCCTGCCGGATGAGACTGGCGTGAGTGCATGCTGTGCCCTGAGCAATTCCCCCCGGGGCCATTTCTGTCTCCAGCCGCCTGCTCGCACTTTCCCCGGGTTTGTCGCAGTTCCCCTACCCCCTGCCACCATGTCCCTAGGAACTAGCTCCTGCTGGAGACAGACTGGCTTCTCTCGGCCCTTGCTGCCTTTGTACAAGTGGCGCGGTGTCAGTGTGTCCTGGAAAAGCCGGTGCTTTGTGTGAGACATAAACTGCTAAGATAGCTATCGTTTCCGACTGAGAAAACTGTCGCAACGCTACCCAGTTGGATCTATCGAAGTAGGTGTTAACCAGATAAAAGATGCTCTAATTATGAACATTACTTTGCGATTTTGTACGCAAATTGGATTTACATATTCTTCGGAGAATGGAAAATGCAATCCAGTAACTCCAATTCTCCGAAGCGTTAAGAATAAAACCCATGCGGCACAATTAGTTAGTGGTTGTATTTCTCTAACTATTTGTGAGTTTCTGGGTTCGTATACAGCAGGCATGCTGGGTATGTGATGTTATAGAGAGGGTGGTGACCGATTTCAATGATCATGACCTAAAAAGTATGTGGAATTTTGCAACTTACTGTTCATTATTGGGAAGGGAATAGATAACAGATTCTGTCTAAAGTATCTTCCATAATGGAATGTTGGAAAGCGGGGTATAATTTCAGGAATGAAGAGAATTTTAATAGAGCTACGTATCTTTTGAAACAAAGTTTATTTTGCGCTGGGTGTGTCGCTAACTTTACTGATATAAATGATTTAAAATAGCAATTGATTAAAAAAAACTAATAGCAATTTCAAGAATTAATCTAAGCACTAAAATACTCTAAACCTCTCCCTTTAATTTCTTGTGAATTAAAGTCAGTGCTTTGACCAGCCTCTGTTCAAGGGCAGAGTCACATCACCTGCTTTGGTCCAGTTAGTATTTGCTTCATCAGGACTTGCAGAATAAGTGTGGATTTGTAGTTTCTGGAGTTCATGTAAAACCCCCAAGCCTAATTCCTACTGTACAAAAATAAAAATCAGAAGTTGCCAAATTTAGCAGTCCTTGTATGTTTCAAAGGAAAACATAAAATAATCCTCATAAAAATATCTCATGTTGATAACAAATAATTCCAAACAGTTCTTGGCTCTGGTGTTAAGTGTTCAAATATTGTTCCAATTTTAAGTGTCTTCTGAATGGACATGTGTTTTTTTGCGTTATCTTTATTATGCATTTTTTGATTGCCTTGTCTCAGTTTTATTTTGTATAATTTAGTTAAATCATGTCGCAAAAAACGCTGTCAAATCTCTCACTAAGAAACTTTGCTCATAATAGTTGGTAGAAGAGCAGAGATCTCATTAAATTTCTGTTTTTCTCTTGCTCTCCACTTTTTGACTTTGATACAAGGCTAATTGTGAAATTAATGCACATTGCTGAAACAATCAAAATCTATGTTTCTACGTTGAATTAAAAGTTACACCAATTGTTTGCAATATTGTATCTGTTGCTCTGTCTTTAGATTCTTTGCCCAGTGAATATGTCTGGGGTTTGGAGAGATGACCACAACTGAACTATTAATCTCTTAATTACAAATAGATCTTTAATTACTGTGCTGTTCTGGAGTTTTGCTCTAAATTTCATGTGACGTTTGATAACTTGTTTGAGGTGAAAGCTAAAAAGTACTATAGTGTATCAAATAGTAAATATTAGTGAATTGAATTTATAGATTGCAACAATTTTATGGACAGAACAAGACATATTGTGGCTTGTGACTGTTTAAAACTGTTACTCGAGCTATATATATGTGTTTTAGGAGGGAGGCAGGTTGGTTCTCTTGTGATTGGACCTGGGTGTATAAGTCACAAAGGTGTTATATCTGGTAGTTTCATTGTTTGATGTGGTACTAGTCTATTTGTGGTTTGGTTAACGCATGCTGGCTGCTATAAGTTTGAAATAAAAATGCTTATGAATAAAGTATATTCTGGACCTAACTTGTGTATTTTGTATCGTAGAAAACCAAATTTGTATATAGTAATTTAGTTGGCAGATGATGGAGTCGTATTCTCTCGATACGGGATATTTCAGCAACCTTTCACCCCATTAGTGATGTGCTTGATTACAATTGCACAATGTTGTAAAACTGTTTAAGAATTTCTGGGTTGGATGTTTCTCAGTTTAATTGAGATTTTTGTTTTTGTTTCTATGGAGTTGTGCCTAATGATTAGAGGGTGCAGTTCCTGATAATGGAAGCTCTATTTTTTGTAAAAATATTTAAGCTGGTAATTTTACAACACTGTGAAAAACCGACCCATTGGATTAACCATTAGTATTTAGTTTGGTGCAAAACATATTTGTCTAGTCATTCTGTATTTGTATACATATGTGTCACTTTGTAACAGTAAAGCTGGCCCACATTTTTTCATCGCATTTCAATATTGATTTTTGTTTTTAGCCGATGGCTTTTGTACATTTGTTCTTTGTTGTAATCGGGTCATATTCTGAGTTAATGCACATAGCTAAGTTACTCATGGGATTTTAGATTTTGTTGGATGGGCCAACATTTATTGCCCATCCCTAATTGCCCTAGAGAATGTGGTGGTGAGCTGCCCTCTTGAACTACTGCAGTCTGTGTGGTGCATGTATCCTCACAGTGCTGTTGGGAAGGAAGTTTAAGGACTTTGACCCAATGATAGAGCATTTCAATATGTTTTCAAATCAGGATGGTGTGGCTTGAGAGGGTCTTTCAGGCAGTGGTGTTCCCATGTATTTGCTGGACTTGGTCTTCTAGTTGATAGGAAATGGTGAGTTTTTCTTTTAGGTGCTGTCAAAGATGATTTGGTGAATTGCAGGAGTACATCTTGTAAATGGGACACACAATTCAAGCTTTGGAGTGAGCGAATGTATAAGGTGGTGGATGAGGTGCCAGTTAAACGGTTTCCTTTATCCTGGATGGTGCCAAACATCTTGAGTGTTGTTGGAGCTACACATATCCAGGCAGTTGGATAGTATTCCATTCTGACTTGTGCCATTTTACCAATAGATTTCGAGGAGTCAGGAGGTGAGTTGCTTACTGCAGAATTCCCAGCTTCTGATCTGCTTATGTTGTCACAGCATTTGTGTGTTTCGTCTGTTTGGTATCTGGTTAATGGTAACATCCAGTATGTTGATGGTGGTTGATTTACTGATGGTAATGCCACCGAATGACAAAGAGAAGCTGTCAGACACTCTGGTGTTCAGGTCTTCAGTACTGCAGCTGGGATGTTTTCAGGATCCATAACTTTTGTTCTATGTTGTGTGCACGAACATTTCTTGACTTGACTTGGAGTGAATTGAATTAGCTGAAGCCTGGTATCTGTGGTGGTGGGGACTTCAGGAATAGTATAAGGTGGATGGATTGTCCATATACTTCCTCTTTTATTTAAAACCTCTGAGTGTTGGGAACAAAATGGAAACATTTCAATTTAACATTTTTAAAATGAAGTGTGCACTTTGAAGTAGTTAATACGGCAATGTGAAATGTTCTTTACTGTAATTTGCAGTTGGCTGTGTTGTAAATTGCAAGTATTTTGCTGTCACTACTACAGATGTGTTCAGTCTGTACTGTCTGAGTAGGTTAAAGCTCAGTCTACAGTTACTCCTTAATAATCTTTGCCAGCATTATTACTTTGTGACAGCTTGTGGAGGATAAACAATGTTTTAAAATAAAAAAAAGCAACAATTAAAATAAATGTACTGATCTTAAATAAAAGTTTGCTTTACCAATCTTTTTCAAGTAGACACATTACGTTAACATTACTATTCAATTAACAGTTTAATCTGAAGTCTAATCAGGGAGCAAAATACAATAAATAAACATTCTGACAGATGCCGTTCTTAGATGCTGTTTTCCCCCAATTTGCATAATTTTCCCTTTAATATTGCGTTTATTTATTGCAAATGAAATAACATAACAATGTCACATAAATTTTGCCTTGTAACTAGCCTCACAGTTCTGTATATGGCACTGTGTTGAATGATATATATGATATTACTAAGCAAACATTTATTTTTTGTCGTATTTTCATTGTGGACTGTGGATGTTCTACTTGTCATAACTCACTACCAGGAAATTATATGAGTTTAGAAGAGTCTATGGTCTATGCTACAATTTTTGTGCAGTCTACGAAAGGGAGCAGTCTATATGGGATAGAGAGTTTTTCTTTCTCATTTCAGATATTCCTTAATTTTAAACTGACAATGCAGAACTGTAGCTTACTAAATGAAAGCTATTGATACAAAATCTCAATCTCTTTAGCTTGTGTTTTATTTTTCTTTCAATGCATTTGTTATCTGTTGGATCACTGATGCTGTCTTGTACATGAGAGTACTTGATTTTAAAGGTTCACATTTTATCTCCATACGGTTTGCAACAATCTGGAATCTAAAAATACCAAACATGGGTCCTAAAATTTTACCAAATACTTCCAGAAGATGTTCTTTTAGTGAGTTGAAATGGAAAATGAATGAAATCCTTCTACATTTATTCATATTAGCAAAATTTTATAATAACTAATCTATTGACTTCTACCTCTTCCAGCAGAGAAGTGATATTGAGGGAACAAAGCATAGTTTTTAAATAGGTTTTAAATTCTATCGTGGAACATCAATTGTTTTATTTCTGAATGAAAAGTAAAATAGCAAAACACTTGAAGTGTAATTACTTAAAAAGTATTGCATTACACTTTATAGAATTTATTCTTTGAAGCGTTGTCCAGAAAATCAAGTTTTGTTCAACATTTCTACATTTTGTCACACACTGTGGAAGGTTGCACACAGCACAATGCTTCATGGTACACTGATCACATCTGGTTATTATCAGGTACATGTTGAAAATACTGGGCGATAATTAAAATAACAGAAAGAGAGAAAACAATTTATGTTGTATATGTAAAGCTTACATAGCAGCATATGACAAGAAAAATAGCTTCAGGCTGCCTTTTGGAAAGTAATCTGCCCTAGAGAGCACACCATCCTAGAATAAAGCTTTCACTAGGTCTAAAAGGGCCTGCTTCCATCAACCCAAAACTTCATTCTTAATATTCTGCTTTAATCCAAAACCGTGTTCCAGAGCTTGTGCTAAGTTTGTCTAATTTGGTAACAAAAACACAAATACATGTCATTCTACTATTTCAACCAACTCCAGCATGGCGGCTGGTTAAAATCATAGTAACCTTTATGGCTAAACAACATCCCATTGGAATCATTCCTACCAGCCTCTTGCTAGTTAAAGATGTAAATCAATGGGGTTGTAGGTTGTCCGTATCTGCACTGTATATCTCAAGGTGACATAATTTCCCAACGGTGAGCAAACACTTTCCTAAGTACTTTTTCTTTAACTCTTAGATTTCAAAGGGTTGCTTTCATTTGGCAGGAATTTGGGTTTAGCTTCTGTTTAGCAGCAGTGAACAATGCACAAATTAAAATGGTTATGAATGAGTGATGTTACCATAATGAACAGTGAATTTGAGTTTTAACCACGTTGGTGGTAGATGTGAATTCTGCTGCACAGGTAAAGTTGGCCAGGAAACAGGAACTACACAGCTGTGTAGACCTTATTTGAACAGACTGAAGTTAAAGTGGAGGGCGGATTTATTTATAGAGAACAGTTGTTTAAAATGAGTTCTGTGCATTCACTGTAACAATTGTGTTATATAAAGTGGTGTATGCAGGTTTGTTTCAACTGTTTTCTGTAGGCTTTCTTGTTACATTTTACAAAATTTGGCTGGGCATGCTCATCATAATTTGCTTGCTAAGGTACAGGTGTCCATGTTGTAAATTATTTCATTCGCTTCTAATTTATGACAGAATTGCAATTTTTTTATTTTCAAGTTTTACTTATTTTGACTTCGGGAAATGAGGGTATGAAAATGATGAAATTTTATCAGAACAAACTAACACACCACTTTCTTCATGACTGTATATGAAAGTGACGGGACTTTTAAAATGCTGCTCTAAAATATTTTAATCACAAAATAAACGCATCATATCTTCAAGGGGAAGCCTATTACCTGTGATTATTTATCAGCTTACAAAAGCAATTAAATTAACTTGTGACACATTTTTACTTATGTCTGGTCTAACAAGAGATCAAGAGAGTGACATGCCAATTTTAGTGAGTCTCAATCAGAATATTTGATCCTTAATTTGACTTAAAACAGAAGAGCTCAGCTATTAAAATTATGACTTGGCATTTACACTTTGTTAGCTCATAACTAGCTTGTTAAGTGTAGCATTAAGATTATGATTTATACTAATCCCCTAGCCTTGGGAAATTACAAGATTTCTATGACACATAGTGTGTGGCAAATTATGTAGCAAGAAAAATGTAAATTGAGGGAAATTTTAGAAAATATTTTATTGAAGAACCCATTTTTGTTTTATCAATTAAAATACAGTAGCAGCTACAGCATTGCCATTACCATACCAGCTACCATTAACGTAAATGGAATTATATATAACCAGTTTTCCTTTCATTAAATTATGATACTTTCCAAGCATAAAGACAGTTCGTCATCTTATTTTGCAAAATTTTATTTTGTTCTCTTTTAGTTTGTAGAATCATTGGTTAATGGGGAATTTGGTTTGGAGAATCTTTAGGCAGAAAACAATTAATGATGACAGACAGGCACGGCCTGTGCAATGTGACATGTATCAATGTGTAAATGCAGAAATCAAATCTGTTTATATACAGTAAACGCAATACGCCTCTGGTTACTGGACAGATTTGTGAATTAGCTGCTGATGATTCACAGGGTGTGGGTGTTATTTTAAGCTTCATATGATAAACCTTCATCGAGTCATGTGATATGAAACTGCATTTATTATTCTAGTCAAAGCACATTACCTTTTGGTTAATGGAACTTCAGTAGGAGCTCCAAGTGTGCATGGTACATGCAATCTTATTATGTTACCTGATTTTGGTATCAGTGTCATTGGATGATAAGGTCTTAAGTTTTTATTTGCAACGTATATTATGTATGTTTCATGTTAATAACCTGATACAGTTCAGTTCAGTTCAGACAAATGCAACTGTGTCTGCTGTGTGAGACCCAATTTCTGTGACCTTGACTGTCTTCCCTGCCAACTCCTGATCATTTAGCTACCTGTCCTTGCCTTAAAGCTCGATGACCTTGTTACTGGCTCCATCTGCATGAAATGTGTTCCCATCACTTTCAAACCTGGCAGCAGTATTCTTCCTCAGAAACAGCCACTGTGTTCAGGTTGAGTATGCTGAGCAATTCTATTCCTATTACATGTCCAATTCTCTTGAAACGCTTCCTCAATCCTTATCGCTCCAATCAAGCTCTTTCCTGATTCTTCCCCTCTTCCTCCTTCTGTTTCTGATTCTCTCCTTCCTCCTTCCTCTGATTCTGCTGTTGTTTTGCATCCTTTTCTCACCTTTAGGTGTCACAGGAAACTACCTACATTGCAGTTGCTACTGTGAAATTGGTGCAACTACAACAAACTGTTAATCCAACAGAAATAAGAACGGCAGTAATGTCCTTAGTTATTCAGATTAGTCGGAGTTTGGGTGTGATGTTCCACAAGGATCAGCGTTGAGATACACTGCCATCCATCATTTACAAAGTGTACTCAGCAATCTCCAAATGTGCTGCTGCTTGTATCTTCTCTTGCCAGGGGACCTTCTGTCATAGGACGTCACATTCTCCAGTTTAATGTCAGCCTTGAATTTTCACTCTAGCTCTCATACAACTGCCCTGTAACATGCATCATCCAATTATGCCTGAGTCAACCCCTCATCCAACTGCCCTTTGCCCTCTCAGGGAGATCTCTGCAGCTTTTCAGCTCTGATCAAGTGGCTAAAATACTTGGGAAAAAAGAAACAAATAACTGCAGTTGCTGGAAATTTGAAATGAAATGAAAAGTGCTGGAGAAACTCAGCGGGTTTGGCAGCATCTGTGGAGAGAGAAAAACAGGGTTAATATCTCAAGTCCAGTGACCCCTTTGTCAGAAAGGATTCTGATCAGTTCAGTTCTGATAAAAGGCCACTGGACTTGAAACATTAATTCCGTCGTTCTCTCTATGATGCAGCTGGAGCTGCTGAGTTTCTCCAGCACTTTCTGTTCTTGGGGCCAAAATACTGACATTTTAGTTTCTGAATGCCGCTTTTTAAGAGTTCTGTTCACAAGTGCTTCTTCATTTGTCTTGCGACCTGTGTATAGAATTTTCAGTCTGCATCTGAGCATCCCCATTTCAAGTGACTAATGTGTTCAATAATATAATGGTTAGCAACCCTGCCTGTCACCTGGGAGGCTGGGGTTCAGTTCTCTGCCAGGGAGCATTCAGCATTTTATCTGTGAAATTCCCTGCGCAGTAAAGCAGTTGTGGCTACTTCATTGAATGTTTTTAAAGCTACAATAGATAGATTTTTGAACAGTAAAGGAATTAAGGGTTATGGTGAGTAGATGGGTAAGTGGAACTAAGTCCATGATAAGATCAGCCACGATGTTCTTAATGGACAAGAATGTGGCATCTTACCAGTTTCTTTCTGATTTCAAGGTTGCGTTTCCTTCTTTGTTAGCACATCTTTCATCTTCTCAAGATTACGTATGGCTATCTCTTCCCTCATTTTAAATTCCTCATCACATATGCCCTCTTCTCTTATCATTTGCCCTATAAAGAGAAAATCTATCTCCTTGTTCCAGGGTGTTGCCATCCATTTCAATTTCCACTCTTTTTTCCAATCCCTTCAAACTCCCTCAGAGATAGTAGGAACTGCCGAAGCTGGAGAATCTGAGATAACTCCCATTGTTTTTGCCTTTTAAGTGTTCCCACTTAATCCATATTCTCAACCTTTAGACTTTAATTGACCTATGATACTTGTAGTGTCTATGCAGATGATGCTATATCAAAACGTATACTTAATACAGAGGAGGATTACATCACACACCAGGAGGACATCAATAAATGTGCAGAATGGATTTGTTATACACAGATTGATTTCAGTGTATACAGACGTATGAGGTGGTACATGTTGATAGCGGAAGTAGGTAGTGGTTATATAATCCTTGGAAATTTGCTGTGTAAGTGTGGCTGAGGAGCCGAGGTATCAAGGTATCTGAAAATAATGACCTAGGCAGAAAAGAAAACATTTAAAAAAAGGGGCACTGGGTTGTAATTCAGAACTAGAGAAATCATACTGAATTTGTATACAAGTTTAATGTACCACACTTGGAGTACAGTGACCAGTTCTGGACTGCCTGTTTTAGAAAGGATATTGGGTTCCTGAAGAGGGTGCAATAAAGATTTACCAGAAATGGGAGGTGATTGAAGGACGATCAAATGAACGTTGTCAACTTTAGAAAAGGGGTTTGATGGGATCGATGTGGAGGAGACACTTCCACTTGTGGAAAGGCCAGGTTTAGAGACGATTATATTGATAGTCACTGGTGAATCCACAGTAAATATTAACAATAAATCCACGAGGAAATTCAAGAAAAAAAGCTTTCATTCCTGAAATTGAGTGAATGTCACATATAACAGAATAGAGTCGAAATTTATTGTCATGGGTACTTTTACATGAAAAGTATAGTGAAAAGTTTTGTAAGTTGCTCTACGCAGCACCTACATCAATGACAGAAGTCGGGACAGAATAATTTTTAAAAAAGTAAAAATAAGACAAAGTTCAAACGGTTCAGTTAACGGCTGCTGGGCTTGGGGAAAGCTGATTTCGGAATGATGGAATACCCGAAAGTATAGTTGCATTTACAGTGAAGCTGGATGAACACAGGTAGGGGAGGATGAGTAGGAGGTGGGGAAAGGAATAGAATAAATGTGTCGATGGGATTAGATGAAGTAAGGTGGGAAAATGTTCACATGAAGTACCAGCGTGGACCAGATGGGGTGAATGGCCTATTCCTCCACTGTAAGTACTTTGTAATCTTGATATGCTAAGCAGCTATGACATGGGTTTTGCTTTATGCACATTGGGAAGATTTATTGTTTACAAAAAAAGATTTAATCTTGAAGTGACTTTGCTGTACTTCATGTGGAAGGAATAACACAAACTGAGGAAGCCAATTTGCACACAATATCTTCTTCTGTTTTCTGCCCAAAGTCAGTCCTCATCCACAATGACTGATCTGCACCATAACGGAGGCCAAGTAGGTGATGGAATTCTTAATGTCACCTGAAGTAGTGGAATAGCAGAGCTGGAAATTGGTTTGACGTCTTGTCTGAAAGACAGCAGCTCTGATAATGCAGCATTCCTTCATGATTGCACGTTCATCTCAATTCAAACCATATGCCGTAGTCTTGGAAAGCGGCTTGAACTCACCACCTTCAGAGTCAGAAGGTGCAAGCTTTTCTGGCTGAAACCATAATAGTTCTTGTAGCTGATTTTCTGTGTGTTTTTTTTAAACAATCATTATTTTTGAGTAAAAATCTCTCAGTACACAGGCTCGATTTTACTAAACGATGTTCAGAAAACATGTGTAAATTAATGCCTTGTCACTCAATATTGAGATCAATAGATTTCTGGGAATCAAGGGGTATGGGGATAAGGCAAGGAAATGGAGTTGATGTTGAAAATCAACCATGATCTGATTGCATGGCAGAGCAGACTTGAAGGGCAAAATGGCCTCCTCCTGCTTTTGGTTCTTATGTCCATGGCTCCTACAATGAAGAATGGCTTTGCCAATGTCTTGGAATTTGGTCTGTGAGAGTGGAACTGCGCCTTTCGCTAAAGGGTGCGGAGAATTCTGGATGAAGCAAGTCAGATAATTTTAGTTGTCAGGTTTAGTAGTGTTGGTAGGAAATACTGTGAACTTATTGTTTGTGTCAAACACTCCTGAGTTTTCATTTCCAACCAAAAACCATGGATTGAATGGTAATAAAATCCATCCATTTTGCTTGGTATGACCTTGTGAGTGTCGCTGAATTTGTGGAATACACTTTAGTTGCGCAGACAGTCAATTGAAGAATAAATATTCATTTCCAGGCTCCATTTGATTTCTGGGGTTAATGTTAACTTCATCCAGTTGGAGGAGATGGAAGGGTTCAGGTTCGATAGCCCAACCTTTTGCTCCATTAATGTCAATGGATTTAGTTAAAATTGTCCCTATTGCTCGTGAGGAAGAAAAAGTTCACAATTATCCTTGTGGCAGTGAAGGAAGTACCTCACACATTCAACTTCTGGGCTAACGCTCCACTTGCTGAACTAAATCTGTTTAGTTAGGCCTTTCCGAATAGCAAGCTGTCAGCAGGACATACCCACGTATGTAATTGCTGCCTTACACCCTGACCAGGGATCTGACATGCTGTGGTTTGTTTGGACCCAGTGTGTGCAGAGTATTCGACTGACTCTCAGGCATTGGTGATGGCACAGACAAGATCCTCTGACCATTACTACTGCACACAGGGGAGTGGGCATCTCGTCAGGATGTCTTGTTGATTTTGGTGTGACTTACAGATGCCTGCAACAGTCCTCCGTCAGAGGTGGAAGCAGTCTGTGTTTGGAATTTCACCTTGGAATTTTTGAACACAGGAACCACTACAGCAACAGTGCAGCCATTCATGAGGAATGCTCCGCTGTGGCTTGGCCTGGGAAACCAAGGTCGCAACTGCAAATACCACTGGTGTGGCCATAAGTTCAGTGTTAGAACGAAGTGCAAATTTTCACTGAGCCAGTGTTGGATGTCTTGGGCTCTCCCCACGCAACTCATTGTCCAAGATAGTGTGAATGGCACCAACAAGCTCTTCAGTACTAAGGAGGCCCATATAACTGGTCCTCAACATGTCCTACCTTGTACTCATTGGCCCAGTATCGACTCCTCTTTTTGGTAGTCCTGTGCCCTCACTCTGCAATGCCTCTCACCATGATTTCTCCTCAGTATTACTCCCTGTAATCATGTATGTCTCACCAATAGTGAGATTTACTTCAATGTACATAGTGAGATTTGCTGCTCAGGTCAGTGGTGTTCTGATCCTTTTAGAGGGCAGCTGTGGAATTGTGTGTACTTAATCACACTTATTAATTAAGGGCTGCGTGTTATAACAGATGCCAGTACAAGCTCATGGAGGATTAGTGTGTGTGAGCATGGTGATGCAAAGAATGATGCAAATCATAGGGTGGCACGGTGGCTCAGTGGCTCAGTGGTTAGCACTGCAGCCTCACAGCGCCAGGGACCTGGGTTCAATTCCAGCCTCACACAGACTGTCTGTGTGGAGTTTGCACATTCTCCCTGTGTCTGCGTAGGTTTCCTCCGGGTACTCCGGTTTCCTCCCACAGTCCAAAGATGTGCAGGCTAGGTGGATTGGCTATGCTAAATTACCCATAGTGTTCAGGGGTGTGTGGGTTATAGGGGGATGGGTCTGGGTGGGATGCTCCAAGGGTCAGTGTGGACTCGTTGGGCCGAAGGGCCTGTTTCCACACTTGTAGGGATTCTAATTCTAGTGTTTAATATGTTATGCACCAGCGGATCTCCAAACCTGTCCAATATTCCAAACATCTTCTGGATTCTGTGCCCCAAGGAAGGTAGCCATGCTAGCCCCTGATAGTGAGCAGCTTTTATACGCAGAGCTCACCATCTGCAGACAAATGAACTTTGCATTTACATGATAACAAGCATGGGGCTGGATGAACACAGCAGGTCAAGCAGCATCA
>JAHRHZ010000059.1:26364066-26386314 GCA_024137785.1 Ginglymostoma cirratum | reverse complement strand
TGATGCTGCTTGACCTGCTGTGTTCATCCAGCCCCATGCTTGTTATCTCGGATTCTCCAGCATCTGCAGTACCTTTTATCTCTTTGCATTTACATAGTGCCTTTCACAACCACTGGGGACACCTTTCCAACCAATGAAATATGTTTGAAGTGTGACCTTTGTTGTAATGCAGGCAACACAGTTTGTGCACAGCAAGCTCCCACAAACAGCAATGTAATAATGAGCGGATAGTGACAATTGAGATATGAATATTGGCCATGGGGAGAACTCCATGGTTTTGCCTCACATTGATGTCTTGGGATATTTGATGCTGACCTGAGCAGGTAGATAGGACCTTGCTTCACTAGCTGTGAGGCATGTTGATATTGCCTGAGGTTGTGATGGGTGAAATGTTAGTCTTTAGATTTGGCTCAAGAGAATCCCTTCCTGCAGCACTTCATCTTCTACAGTTATGGCGTACATGGTGGCTACATCTGCAGGACAGCACCAAGATAGGTAGAAAAGTATGTTGTACTGATGATCTAAGGAGTTTGCAGATAGATATAGGTAGGTTGTGCGTGTGCGCAAAAGTCTGGCAGGTGAAGTATAATGTGGGAACTGTGAAATTGTTTACTTTGGCAAGAGAAATGAGAAACAGAGTGTTATTTACATGAGGAGCGACTGCAGAATCATTAAGTGCGGAGGGATCTAGGTAAACTACAGTCACAAAAGGTTAGTATGCAGGTACAGCAGATAGTCAGGAAGGCTAATGGAATATTAGCCTTTATTATGAAAGGAATTGAACATAAAATTGATGATAGTATAAGGTAGGGGTGGAGGTTAGATAGACCTTAGGTTTAGGGTAAAAGTTTGGCACAACATCGTGGGCTGAAGGGCCTGTACTGTACTGTACTGTTCTATGTTCTATAAAAGAAGGAATGTTCTGGTTCAATTACGCAGGGCATGGTAAGATTGCATGTTGAATACCATATGCAGTTGTGGTCTCCTTATTTATGGAAGGATTTAAATGCATTGGAGGTGGTTCAGAGGAGATTTACTGGATTGATCCTTGGAATGAGTGGGTTGTCTTATGAGGAAAGTCTGGACAAACTGGGCCTTGTTTCCACTGGAGGTTTAGAAGAGTGAGAGGTAAGTTGATTGAAGTATATAAGATCCTGAATGATTTTGACAAGATGGATGTGGAAAGGAGCTAGGAGTCTCTGCTTTAAAATTAGGAGTCACCCTTTCAGAACAGAGATGAGGAGACCATTTTTCTAACTTGGGTTTGTGACTTTGGAATTTCTTGCCTGCAAAGGTGGTAGAGGCAGTGTCAGTGAATATCTTGAAAGTGAAAGAGAAGAGTTTCTCGTTAGGCAGAGGACTGAAAGATCAATTGGAGGTGGATGGAAATAAGAAATTTGAAACATAAACAAATCAGCCACAATCTTATTGAATGGTGCGGCAGGCTCGAGGGGCTGAATGGCCTACTCCTGATCCCATTTCCTATATTCTGATGCCATCCTTTATCCTTGCCAAGACATCTGTACATCTTGGCGGTGTTTTATTTAAACACATATTTCTAACAGCCACAACTTTCTTTCATGATCATTTATGTCTTTTGCTCCTCAGCTTTACAGCAACGTTCCTGTCATTTCATGCCCTGCAATTGCATCCAGACCTCCATCCCAGTCTTACAGAGTTGTGGCTCACTCTTCACTCAGTTGTGGTGGGGGTGCTAGGAGGGGTGAATCTTTGAAATTCTGTACCCAGAGAGCCCATGGAGGCTCTGAAATAACTCCATAGTGTCCAGCATCGAGTCACCCATTATTTACATATGAACAGTCCTTAACTTTAGTACTGCCTCATTCAGAGTCAGCTCCCAGAGTGTCAGCATCTCCGACACTCCCCTTTTTATCTGTCAGCCAGGGCTCCCTGATTGGAGCCGATTAACAGCCCCAATCATGGAACTGATATTCTATGAGGTCCACCTAGCTGACCTCTTTAAAATCACTAAAGCTCAGTCATTGATCATGTTCAAGACAAAGATCAGTTCTAGATATTAAAGATATCCAGGGATGTGGGGATAGTGTGGGAGAGTGGTGTTGACCTAGAAGCTCAGCCATCATCTAGTCGAATGGAAGAGCAGGCTAATTGGGCCAAATGGCCAATTCCTGTTCCGACTTCCTGTTGCTCCCCTCTTGCCCTATTCAGATCTGAATTTCTGTTTGCGTCGTGTAACATCTGAAGGTGCCTGCTTGCGTGGGACCGAACAGAAACACTCAGGTTTTTATGATTCTTAGCCATTTTCCAGCAGACATATACACTGACCCAGCTGGAATAACAAACTATTCTGACATTGGTTGGCTAGGTGGCTGTATGTTATATGTTGTAGGCTCATTTTTGGATACTGATCAGTTTGTACTTTATTTGTTACAGTCATAAAATCATATTCTTGGGAAATGTGCGTTTAGAAAACTACAGTTCCCACGATTTTGTGAGAGAGCTGTGCATTATGTTACAATACAAGCGCTTCTCCTGTTTTCATTCAAAAGGGAAAAGAAATTGCACCCCTAATTATTTTACTACCTTGCCTGCTGATACCCAAACTGTTGCCATGATTGCGACTTAACTTGCGTTGTTAAAAGAGAAATGGCAGAGGAACAACTGGAAAACCTGAAGCAAAAGAATGTGCTTAAATGTTGAATGTTTTAATGGTTTTAGTAGCAATAAAATGTATCGTTCTCAATATGAAGTTGCTTGAATTTGACCATTTGAAAGAGCAAATGCTTAATTGCTTTGATAAGTTGTATTTGAGCCTTTATTTCATTGCATTTTTAGTTTAATTTGTACTTAGACTTCTAATTTGTTTTGTGCAGGTTTTTCAGAGTTTCATTCTATCTATTTTGACTGCATTTTGAATCTTTCTTACACCTATCTTGAAGTTAGTATCCACACAGGAACAGGATATTCGGCCTGAGTCTACTGTTCCATTCAATTAGATCATGGCTGATCATCTACCTCAGTGCTACAATATTTTGCACAGAATTCCTTGTCCTTTGAGATCTCTAGTATCCAGAAACCTATCAAATTTTGTCTTTAATATATTCAATAATTGAGCTGCCACAGCCTCTCTAGGTTAGAGAATTCTAAAGATTCACCATCATTTGGGTGAAGAAAAACCTCCTTGTCTCAATCCTAAATTGCCTGCTCCTTAGCCTAATACTGTGTCCGCTAGCTCTATACTTCCCAACTAGGGGAAACATCCAGTCTACAGCCGTGCTGTGTTGCCCTGTAAGAGTTTTGTAGATCAATGCTCATTCTTTGCAACTGTCAAGAATAGAAGCCAACTTTCTTCAATCTCTCCTCTTAAACCAATCCTCCCTGGCATCTCGGGGATTGGTTTGTTGAACTGCCATTGTGCTCCTCCATCTCTCTGGCAAGCACGTTAATCTTTAGATAAGGAGACCAAAATGTACACTGTTCTCCTGGAACCATCTCACCAAGCCTGCTACAACTGCAGCAAGGCAACTTTTCCCATGTATCCACATTGCCTTGCAATGAAGGTCAAGCTGAAGACTTCACCACCAGATACTAGACTTTACAGCTACATTGGCATCCTGGAACATCACCTATGCAACCCCAAGTTGGTTCATTTAGAATCATCCTTTCACATTACAGCAAAAGATGCATTTCCGTTTTTGATTTAGCTTCCTCCAGACCATGTGAAATAAGGTCAAACTTCCATCTCTTTAGATTGAAGAATGTACTGCAAAGTCTGGGGCCTCTCAGTCCAACTATTCCATGCGGGTAGTTATGTTGCTTGGGGGTCAGTTAGCTCAGTTGGCTGAATGTCTAGTTTGTGAGGCAGAATGATGCCAGCACAGTGGGTCCAATTCCTGCACCAGCTGAGGTTACCATGAAGGACTCTCCTTCTCAACCTCTCCCCTCACCTGTAGTGCAGTGACGCTCAGGTTAAACCACTGCCAGTTGTCTCTCTAATAAGAGATAAGTTCTGGGACTATGGAGAATTTGCCTTACTCTGTACTGCTCGCAAAACTCCTCACTGTTTGCTAATTTTTTCTCTCAGCTTGTTAGCTATTCATCCATGGGATTTGGGTGTCACTGGGGTGGGTCAACGTTCATTGCCCATCCCTGAATGCCCTTGAGAAGGTGGTGGAGAGCTGCCTTCCTGAACTGATACAGTCTATCTCATATCCCCTAATATTCAGCTATGCTTACCACTGGGAAACTTCAGTGTGACTGCAAATCAAAGCTGTAGTTCAGCTGCTAGTAGACAAAGCAGGGCTCTGGCCACTAGTGTAAATCACAAGTAATGTTCTTAAATTATAGATGGGTAAAATCAGCATTCATTATGAAACAATATGCTGAATATATAATGTTCATGTGGGAAATGAGACCACAAATAGATAATTTGGAAGTGTGTTACATATATTTATGGATAAAATATTTCAGGAGCAAAGATACTGTTCATTTCTTCAGATTAAAATCAGTGAACTTAATTTGAAAAAGAAACGTACTGGTTAAATTCTGGCTTAGACTTGTACATGGACACAATAAAAAAAAGTCACTTGTTTGGTACATTTCTTTGCTCGTTGGCCGTTGGTGCTTCTTTGCAGAAATTGGAGCCAAAGTTTGAAAAACTGTTGCAAGTGTGAGTTACTTATTTAGTTATACTTTTTACCATTTTGCAGTCCAAGCTGGGCTGAAACCTGGTGCCAATTTGGAAAGAGTTTGATTCATTGCAAGGGGGGTTGGGGGGGGTAGAGAAAAAGAGCGTAATTTGTTTCACAAAACCCTCTATTTGCACAAAGGAAACAGCTTCCTTCAGTATCTCTGCCCTGTGCTTTTGTCCTGCGAACAAGGGGAAAATTTAGAGACTTCAGAACTGATTTGTACTCTCTCTCCTTTAAGTTCGAAGACTAGCTCTCCTGTGTTCTCAACTGATGGGGAGGCTGATTGGTCCCAGTACAAATCTTCACTTTCCATTTATGCCTGTGTCAGAATGAGGTCTATTGTTTTCTATTCAAAGGGTCTAAAGGTTTGCTGAAATGTTACAAATGTTCCTTTTTTTAAAAAAAATACCATTGATTCGTTGGCGTTGCATTGTCATAGAATTACATTAATAAACTTGTTTTGACCACAACAGTTGTCAAGGGGAGAGTGGAAAGCCACCGTTTATTTTTATCGCCCGAACTATAATTGCTGTTGGTAGAAACTGTTATTTTGATAATCGGGAAATCATTCTGTTGTGGGAAAGCTCCAGTTGAAACCACCTCTCGTTTTACTTGGATATAAAAGAGATGCAAACATTTTGTCCATTTTTTGAGATCACATTAGAGGGTGACTGTAGTGGAAATTGTAATAAGTTGAGATGAAACGCAACAATTCTTGCATGGTCGCTTGTGTAATGTGGAGATAGCTGTGTGAAAAGTTGGGGGGGTGGGGAGGGAGGTTTGCTGCTGCCCAGCATCTAAGTCCCAACACAATGAAAATGCAATGAATCGGAATGCCTCACAGATCATGGTGGAATAGGAATTTCCAGCGAGGAAAATCTTTTCATGGTGAATTAAGTGGTGGAGGAGAGAAATGGTGATGAAAAAAAAGGTATGCTCAGTTTCACAAACGCTGCACGGCGAGCACAGTGGTGGAAGATTTAAGAATCTTAGTGAAGGCGATGAAGAATAGAATGTGGAAAATTGAATTTACTAAACAATTAAGCATTGAATTAGGCTGCATCCAGTGTAGGGGAGAGAGAGAAAAGGAGGAGGGGGAGGGGGAAAGGAGTAGGAAGAGACAAATAATTCGGAGCAGCTCATTAAGGTATAGTGAATATGTCAGCTCAGTTGTGTGGCAGATAGTTACCAGTGAATCATTGCGCAGTTCCTCTAAGCAACCTTTTTCTGAAGTCACACTCTTAATCTAGTTAATAAAAGCTGTGCTTCTGAGGCCAGTCTGTTTCCCTATATTTTCTCATATTATACCCAGCTTTTCTATTAATTACAAGTTGTATTGCCAATCAACAAGAGTAGGAAGGGACAGAATAAATGGAATGAGAGTGCCCTGGAGATGTCACTTCTAGGATCTGATGTATCCTGGAACTCCCCTGGGT
This sequence comes from Ginglymostoma cirratum, assembly GCA_024137785.1. Taxonomy (NCBI): domain Eukaryota; kingdom Metazoa; phylum Chordata; class Chondrichthyes; order Orectolobiformes; family Ginglymostomatidae; genus Ginglymostoma; species Ginglymostoma cirratum. The sequence continues at coordinate 26,380,205 of JAHRHZ010000059.1, read as the reverse complement.
CTCTGCAACCTCCCACATGCCTTGCTGGTCTTTTGTTCAATTACAGTTAATGCAATAGTTTGCCATTTTCTCCTTCTAATTATATTTTCAAGTGGGATTTGTAGCACATAAAAAAACATCCTTTTACATGTTGAAGCACCAGGGCTTTGTGTCTGGTATTGTCAGTCCCCTGAGTGCTGTACCATTCTTCGTACACAGCTCTGAATAAACAAATCCCCCTTTTAAAACCTGCGATGGTGCAAACTGACGATAAATACTTTAACCCTCCACACACTGAATATGCGTTTGCGATTGCAGCAAGCAGCTTCTTTTCAACTGCTTTCAGTATCCAGTTGTTCCTAGGTATTTTTGCCACCTGTTAATTCTTTATGATATAATTAGCAGTGTTCCTTTGGTGTGTGTTTGTTGGCCGCTTGTAAAATAAAAAGTGAACACGGTGTTTAGTGACCAAACATCCCAAGAGGTGTAAGAATTAGATTCTTAATTCAGCAAAAATAAACCTCCTGCTGTAAAATCTCTGTTGGTGCTGTGAGGTAGCAGCTTTTGGTAAATCTAAAATTGTGATTTTCTCCCCTTTCGACACTCACAGAGAGAGAAAGAGCCTGTCCCTGAGGCAGGCAAACGACTATGTTTGAACCTGGGTCACTATTTTTACTGCCCTACTCCCCATCCCTCAGAAACTGTGAAGCTAGCACCCAGGCGAACACACACAGTAAAAAAAAAGCAGATAGCTGGCAAGATATCTTCTCTGAGTGAATCGAGCCCTTTTAAAGACGTCAGGCCAGATAGAAATCTGCTTGGAACGGCTTTATCTTTGCTGATAGGCTTTTGTATTTGTGTCTATTAAAACCCACAGCACAAAAAGGAGAAAAACAGAAGTCCTGGTCCCTTCAGGATTGAGTTCCTGAAAATAAGCAACAGTTTTTTTTAAAACATACTGATGTGCATTGAGGTCCGCTGCCTTAAACGGGTTGTATTTGTACAATTCCAGTGGGGGGTTTCTGGAAATTGGTGCTAAGCACACATATGTGCGCACTATCATTCCATTAGCTTAAAATTTAAATTTATTCCTCAGAGCTTTCGCATCTCACATCAGCACAAATCAAAGCAGTTTGCACTCAGCTGCTTGATGGATTTGAGGTGGGGGGGAGAGAGGGTGTCTGGGCAGTGGGTGCTGTTAAACTGTGCAGGTCATGCATGTGTTTTAAAATGCCGTGCATGCAAGCAAGTTGTTACTATAACGTTCCTTTAAAGGAACATTTGTTGGCTTAGCATTTCTTGTTGCTGCCCTATTAAAAGAAAGTGTGCACTTCATGGAAAGAGGCGAACAAGAAAATAGTTTCTTTCCAAATGATCTTTTAGTGGGAGAGCTTTCTTGAATCACTGCAAATCCTCCTCTTCGATACTGTTAAAAATGTATTTCAAAGCAATAGAGTGTACCCCAGACTGAATGACACGGTGACTCGTTTTGAAGTACAGCTTATATTTGTCCAGAAACGCAGCGTAATAAATTGTAAGTCGTCCAAATGAACACATGATTCAATTTATACGAGATAGTAACTTCCTTGCTTTGTTAGCATGTTGTGATCGTATTGGTCATGACTGTTTAATCACTGCAGCCAGGCACATGGAATCTGGAAGCCCTAACAGACAAGGAACACGTTCCGCCTTATAGATATTTGGTGAATTTTGCAAAAAACAGTTTGATTGTTCCCCCTTGAGGTAGCCTTGGAAGGCACAGTATTGTGTAGGGTAGTTTACCTTGTACTTAGAAAGGCCTACCTAGAATGGCCTGCAACTTATTGCTGCATTTTAATCACTTATCCCGAAAGCTGATTAGTCGTTTTGTTTGGTTGTGGTGACTAAGTCCGGATTTGAGCAGCGAGCAAGTCGTTATTGTGTTTTTATCCTTCCAAAATTTAATTTGCAGCCAATTTCTGGCCTATTTGCATGTAGCATTGAAACAGAACCAACGGTAAGGGTCTGTTCAACAGCACAGGGTGACCGGGAATGCGGCTGAGTCGGTGGACCACGCAGAATTCCTCTCTTTCCCTACGTTACAAATGAAACCACAAAGAGCTGCGTGTGTGTGTGACCCGCCTGGTCATGTGGCAAGCATCTTTCTCATCTAATTCTTCAGTTTTTAGCCCATCCAGGGTTTATTTATCAGAATCCATCTTAAATACTCTTAGCATTTATCAGCTAAGGATAAATTAAAGTTGCCGTTGCATTGACGTGATCAGAATTAAAGGAGTAACACGTTTGCTGCATTTAACTTTTCCAAGTCTGTTCAGCCTAATTATTAAAGGTAGCTTGTTTTTCTGTTGTAATTTATTTGGGTGAAGAAACGCTTTTGAGTATTAATTTAGCGGGGGGAAGGAACGTCAGAATAGGGAGAACAGGATATCCAGACACCTTTTTTTAAAGAAGCGATATTAAATAGTTTGGAGCAGTTCAGAGAAAGCATACTAGACTAATACATGGAATGAGCAGGTTGTCTTGGGAGGAAACGTTGGGCAGACTGGGCTGAAATCCTCTGGAGTTTTGACGAATAACAGCTGACTTGTTTGAATCATTTAAGATCCTGAGAGGACTTGACTGGGTGGATGTGGAGACGGTGTATTTTTCCAATGGGAGAATCTAAAACTAGCGGGCACTGTTTAAAAGTCAGGGGTCACCCAATTAAGACAGATGAGGAGGATTGTTTTGTTTACAGTGTGTCCCGTGTCTTTGGAACTCTCAAAGGACGATTGAAGCAGAGTCTTTGAATATTGTTAAGGCAGAGGTAGATTGATACTTGACAAGCGAGGGGGTGAAAGGTCGTCAGGAGGAGGTGGGAATGTGGAGTGAACAGATCAGCCGCGATCAAATGGAATGGCGGTTCAGGCACGAGGGGCTGAATGGCCTACTCCTGTTCTGTGTTCCACCATACAATGAGATCTTGGCTTCGTACAGTTAATGCCTATGCCTACCAAATCTCTGTCAATTTCAGTTTTGTAATGTTCCATTAGCACCCCATTTCTCAGCACCCCACAATGACCTTGACAGTTTAGTTGGGGGGGGGGGTGCAGTTCTAGGTTTCCAACCACTTTTGAGTGGAGAGGTTCATCCTTGCACCACACTCAAACAGCCCAGCTCGAATTTGTGGTTGAAGCCCTGGTTCTGAATTCTTGCCCCCCTCCCCGAGAGGAATTAACTTCTCTCTCTACCCTTTCAACCTCTTTAATCATCTTAAATCAGCGCAATCAGCTCACTGTTTAATCTTTACTTGAGGGCATACAAGATTAGTTGGGGCAACCCTGCAATCGAAATTTAACCCTTTTGGCCCCAGCATCATTAGTCTGAAATATTGGTGATATGCAAAACCACGCTAATGGACCCGTGTGCCAATCATATGTCAGAACAGTCATGTTCAATCGACTTATCAACACAGTGAGAAGCTTGACGTAGAACTTTTCATCAAGTGTGAGAAATGTTAGTTTCCTTTTGCCAACTGGTTGATTTCATTGGAGCACAGGAGATAGGAACTAGAACAGGCCATTCTGCTCAGTGAGTCTCCACTGACTCACTGACATTAGCGTTGTTTTGATAGTATGGAACTCTTCTGTACGATTTGAATCTATGATTCAATCAGATCATGGCTTATCATCTCACTGTACACTTTTTTCCTGCAATGTCTCTATATCTCTTGATGGCATTAATATACAGAAATCTATTGAATCTACTCAAAAGCTGAGCTCCCACAGCTGGCTGGAGCAGAGAATTCCAAAGACTCATTTGCCTCCCAGAGTGAAGAAATCCCTCCTTATCTCCCTCTTGAAATGGTCCACCCCTTGATTATTAACAAAACTAACAAATTTTTTACTTGAGGCCACACAAACCTTCAACCTGCTTGGTAAATAATCCCTTCTCCCAGATTGTTTCTAACCAGGATGCGCAGACTTTAATGTTGGATTTTTCACCCTGGGTGTGAACTGTCCAACTTTGTGAGTCCAAGACATTTTTACACAGCTCCAAGTTTCCTGAGTGCTGCCAGACTTCAATCCTGTGGCTGGTTGGGAAAGCAGGAGCTGACATGAGGCAGGATGTGGTCTGGGAACTGTGTTGGATAAGTGGTTGGTGAGGCAGGCTGTCACGGTGAGGACAGGTAAAGGAGCAAAACCAAAGGCAGCTGATGCCTGAGGCTTTCCATCAGATACAAAGGAACCTGCTCCATCCATTGCACAAGGTCAACACATGAAGAGAAACGCTGCATCTCCCTGGGCCTCGCCAGACACCAGGTTCTGCGGCCCTTATGTTGTCTTGGCACGCAAGCCACAGTGGTTGGCACAAGGTTAAAGCTTGAGCGAAGCAGTACTGCATTCAGGCAGCTTTCCGGCTTCCCTGCTCCATCACTTGGGGAGGCCAATGTGTGGAGTTGCAAGGAACAATCGGACCAGTGTTTCTTCAGTCGGGTGGGCCATCCGGTTCAAATCAGTTCTTCCCTGCTTCCTACAGAAGGGATCTATTACATTTGAGTAGTAGTTCCAGGAAGAGGCTTATGCAAATGGAAAGCTGCAGCGTCTGCTTACCTAGCCCCTTCGGTTCTTTCCACAACCTTACCCAGGAGGTGATGGCCTGGTGATATTCCTGCTGGACTATTAATTCATGGACCAAGGATAAGTTCTGGGGACCAAGGTTCGAATCCTGCTACAACTGATGGTGGAATTAGAATCCAATAAAAATCTGGAATTAAGACTCTAATGATGACTAGGAAACGGTAGCTGATTGTTGGAAAAACTGGGTCACTAATGCCCTTTGAGGAAGGAAACTGCTACCCTCACCCAGTCTGGTCAAAATGTGACTCCAAACCAATAATTTCTGGCAATAAATTCTGGTCTAATCAATGATATCCCCATGTCCTGTGAATAAATAGAACAAAATCTCCATAAGTCAGGTTTCAGGTTAGGGACAAGTTGGGTTAGAGTGAGGAAGCAGAGATACAAACACCCAAATATCCAAGAAATCATGGGATTCCAAGTTTCCTGCTTTCACACTCAAAACTACCAAAGTCACTGCTGTTGGCTGCCACTAAATTCAGGGATGACCTTGGCTCAGAATTATGGGTAAATTGCTGTGGGTCTTTGTGTGACTGAAAAGGCCAACTGTCGACCCACAGAGGGTGGGCACAGGGGCAGGATGTGGCATGGCATGCTGTACTGGGACCTGGATCCAGGATTTGCTTCTCTCTCTGTCACCCCTCGACATTAAGATGTTTAGACTCAAATTGTCATGCAGTTGGATGGGCACGTTGTCACCATTTTGAAGGATTGGTGACAAATTCCTCTCGGTCATCAATAGCAAAGCTGCCATGTTTCAAGGAGAGCTTCAGACTGCAGGAAAAACACATATCTTGAACTCCTCATCTCTCTCATCATTTGAGTTCCTAAATTGAACAAATCCATTAACCTGGATGTAGCTTTGAATGTAATTTAAACAGTGCTAAAACATCAAGCACCCACAGTACTCAAACTTCTTGCAATAATTCTCTGGACTAGTCAATGGGTTAAACATTACTGTCATTGTGGTGGAACTACATACATATCTGCTCAAATGTTAAGGCCTCACAAATTCACTGCATGCGACTGTCTAAGACATCAACTTGTGGATGTAATTACTTAACTCATGGCATTAATTATTTTGAAAGAAGAACAAAAGATCAACTTTTATCTTGCAGACACAGAAGTAATATGCTACTTTGGGAAAAAATCTGCTTTATTATTTTGCCCAAATAGTTGAGGTTTTCAGAAAAAGAATCATTTGCTCCCACACAATGAGCACTTAATCTTGACCAACTCATCTGGGAGTTGTCACAAATGATGACAGGGCACTTCCCCACAGGAAAACTGGAGATTAAGTCACTCCTGCACATCTCCCAGTTCCAATTTAGAATCTGTGAATGTGTGTATTTGATCTCTTATCACTTAGATCACAATTTCTGATAGAATGGAATCCAAGGAAGCAGTCAGGGTGTGTTCAGGCACAGGGGTGGGCGGGTGGAATTAATTAAGTAAAAAGATTAATGAATTAATTTACTGGGGCATTTAACTGTTTTTAAACTGTGCAAACTCTATTGGTACCTTGTGAAAGACTCTCCTTCTGAACCTCTCCCCTTCCCTGAGGTGTGGTGGCCCTCAGGTTAAACCAGCACCAGTTGTCTCTCTCTAATGAGAGAGCAGCACTGTGGTCTGATAAGAGTGTGGTGACTTTACCTTTTCACCTCTTACCTGTGTTGGGTGTTACATCTGAGCCATTCTAACCAAGTTGCTGAACCAGTAACGTAAACTGGAGACACAAGTTCAAATCTCAATGTATCAGCTGGGAGTTTATATTCATTTCATTTAAAGAAGCATGGAATAAAATAAAATATGAAACAGTTGGATTGTCATGTCAAGTTCTTTTAAAGTATGAAAACCTGCCACTCTTACCCAGTCTGGTTTACATGTGACTCCTGGCCTACAGCAATGAAGTTGACCCTTAGCCACCCTCTGAAATGGCCCAAGCAAGTTAGACAGGGCTGACCTGAGTGAATATAAACCAGGCAGTTCCCAGGTTACAAACAGTTTGTATTCTTGAGTATGTTCATAAGTCATTTATGAGATGTATGTATATCCTATATGGGATCTCATTTATAAGTACAAGCGTGCATAAGTCAGACATTCATAAATTGGAGACTGCCTATATATTAATAAAAAGTTGCCTGATAGGTCTGTACACTCCTGTCTGTACTTAGGTCAAATGATTATTAAGTGCAAAATTAGTCTGAAAGTACATGTTATGATTAAGATTAGGGTTAATGACTGAAAATGAAAGGAAAAAGTTAAATAATATTTTTGTTTGTTTCTTTGTAATAATTTCTAATACTGAAGGAGGGTGATCTTTTGGGATGATGTGAAAGTATTGCATGGTAATAGTGCAAACGATATTGATGTGATTTCACTGTTGTGCTGAATGAGTTATTCAGTGGGTTCATAGATAGAGAATCATCGAATCATACAGTACTGAAGAGGCCCTTCGGCCCATTGAGTCTGCACGACCAAAAATATATTAAATCTATACTAGTCCCATTTTCCCGCATTTGAATGTTATAACACATCATTCAGGTACTTTTTAAAAGTTGTGAGGTTTCGTGCCTCAACTCCCCTCCCAGGCAGTACATTCCAGACCCCCACCTCCCTCTGGGTGAAAAATGTTTTCCTCAAATCCCCTCGAAATCAGTGTCAGTAATCAGATTGCACAAAGGGTGGAAGTTAATGTTTCACTCGTGGCTGAAAATGGGTGAGGGGTCAGGGTAAAGTTAGACCCTCGAGCACAAACATTCATAGAGCACTTTTCAACATGGAGAACACCCCAAAATGTGACACAGAGTAGTCTGACAGAATGGAGGTGAGTTAGAAAAGGAGACATTTCAGAAAATGTGGTTAGAATATCAGTGAAGAGCTGCCATTGCAGTTAAATATAATTAAGGAATGAGATCCAAGAAATGTGTGAGTGAGAGTACAAATGGGACATGTAAAGACATGTTTGGCATGAAGAGAAAGACAGCAATTTTGTGTTAATGTACAAGTGTTCTTTTTGAAAGGTGGTGATTATTTTATATTTGTTTTTAATTTCTATTGTCAATTGCCTTTCCTAAGTGTTTTGACTCCTGAAGAAATGGACAAGAGACCTGACTCAGAGCTATCCCATATAACCATCTGCTAGGACCAACTCAGAGCTATCCCATATAGCCAGCTGCTAGGACCAACTCAGAGCTATCCCATATAGCCAGCTGCTAGGAAGCCTTTTGATGTTAGCTCTGGTAGAGTGGAAACATAGAATTGTAGAAGGTAGGAGCATGAGTAAACTATTTGGCCCATCGAGCCTGCTCCACTATTTAACATGATCATGGCTCATCCTTTGTGTCATTAGCATACTCCCATTCTCTCCCCAGAGCCCCAGACGTCTTTAGCCTCCAGCAACTGACGTGAACCTCTATTCACTCACATACCCTGATATCCACTGCTTTCAGGAACTCGCCAGTATGGATTCACAGAGGCAAGCTGACACATGCATGAGGTGGAGGAGGTTAGTGTAGTGACAGTGCCACTGGGCTAGGAATTCAGAGACCCAGCATTACTAATTCCCTGTGGACATAAATTAAAATCCCACCCATGGAAACTCTGGTGGAACTTAAATTCAGCTCATAAATCTGAAATGTTCAGACTCGTCTCAGTAATAGCGACCACTATTAATTGCTGTAAAAATCCACACAGTTCGCTAGTACCCTTTTAGGGAAAGAAATCTCCCCTCCTCAAGTGGTCCTGCCGACTTGTGACTCCAGACCCACAGCAATGGCAGAGCAGGCTTGAGGGGCTGAATAGCTTACTCCTGTTCCTATTTCTTATGGTCTTAAGGTCACGGGGATTCACTCTGAATTGCAGTCTGGAATGGCCCACCAAGACACTCAGTCCAAGGGGAAACTAGAGCTGGGTAACAAAGGGCTGCCCAGCCTTGGCACCCACGTCCCATAAAAGAACAAACATCGCTTCGAGCCACTACTGTTTTGAGGTTCTTGCGAAGGGTGTACAAGGTGCCAGTGAAGAATAGAAAACATTTTCTGCCCATGCTTTGTGCCTTGGGTAAATTGTGATGTGGAGGTATTGCTGCCAGCTTTCATTTTCCCTTATCCATGTCATTCCCTCCTTCAGACCTGGAACAGGGATCACGATGACACTGCATCGACACATTCGGGCGGTACACCTGGGCCCTCCAGTGGGGGCCACACGTCACACAGTGGCGATAACAGCAGCGAACCAGGTAAGAGACAAAACAATCGCCCTTTTGTTTGATAAGACTCTGATAGAAAAACCTCATGGCCCATTAGGTCTAATGGCCAGTGCCATACAATACACTGGCCAAGTGATAATGATCAAGACTCTTAGATCTTAGAGTGGGTGAGCAATGGAAGGCAGGCAGGCTGGGAGGGGTGGAGAGAGGGAGAGGAGGGGTAAGGAGCATGAAACAGAGGATATGGCAATCTGAAGGGGAGGGGACAGAGAGAGGAGGGGAAGGAGGATGGAGACAGGGTGGAGTGGATGCAAAGTGGCTGGGTAGGGATAGTGAAGAGGAGCGGAACTAGAGGGACAGATGTAACAATGGAGGTGAGGGAGGACTGGAGAGGGAGGGAGTGCAGAAGTAGGGGAGAGTGAATGGGTTATGGAGGTGAGGGGGTGTGGAGGGGGAGTGGAGTTGAGGGTGAGTGGAGGAGGAGGGAGGTGAGAGTGAGTGAAAGGGGAATGGAGGTGAGAGGTGTAGAGGTGACAGGGGCATGGAGGAGGGGGTGTGGAGGTGAGGGGAGTGGAGGGGTGTGGAGGTGAGGGGAGTGGAAGGGGTGTGGATGTGAGTGGAGTGGAGGGTGTGTGGAGGTGAGGGGAGTGGGGGGGTGTGGAGGTGAGGGGAGTGGAGGGGGAGTGGAGGGGTGTGGAGGTGAGGGGAGTGGAGGGGGTGTGGAGGTGAGGTGAGTGGAGGGGGTGTGGGGGTAAGGGAGGGTGGAAGGGGATGGAGGTGACAGGTAGTGGAGGAGGAGTTGAGGTGGAGGGGAGGGAGGTGAGAGTGAGTGGAAGGCGTGTGGAGGGGAGGGAGGGAGGAGCGGGTGAAGCGTTATGGAGGTGATGGGGGCAGTGTAGGAGGGAGGAGTGGGTGAAGCGTTATGGAGGTGATGGGGGCAGTGTAGGAGGGAGGAGAGGGTGAGTTTGGAACCTGACTACAAAAGCAATGGGATGCTGCACAATAGCCAGTCACATGAGCAGTAACTGAGCAGTCCCCTCAGTTTGTCGGGAAATTCAAGCAGAGTTTTACAGTTTGCATCACAGTCGCTGTTGAGATCAGAGAACAGACATGAAGAATTGAATCAGGGATGTCATGGGCTGTTTGTGTCTGTGCAACCTAAACTGGTACGTTTACTTTGTGTGGATGGAGGAGGGCTCCCTGTTATGTTTCACGTGCTTTATATTAATTTTAATGAAAATAAATGTATACGTCACTAATTCACCATTTCAAGTAACAGTTCAATTCTTAATTTAGTTGTTCCTAAAACACTGGCTCACACACACATTTGCACATACACACATTTGATGCACACGTGTGTATATGTATGCATACATGTACTCGCTAATGTGTACGCACGCTCATGCACGTGCGTATGTATATATATGTGCACACACTCATATGTACACTTGCTAATATGTTATAAACACTTGCTCATGTGGATAGACACACAGGCATGTGTGTGTAAACACACACACACACACCTACACTCAGACATACACACAGACACACACACACACACACACACACACACACACTTGTCCATGTGCGCTGCCAGTGAAGGGCGATGCTGCAGATTGTCTATGAAGTGCTTCAGTAAGCTCAGGCTGCATTACAGGATTAGTGTCTTTCAGTCATTACTTTTAAAATCTACTTTTATGCTACTGAACTTTGGAGAAATTTCTCAAATCCAATCGCAATATTTCTGGTACAGCTGAATATGCTTGAACAGATAAATTCTGTTTGGGAAATTGTGGCTTTTTTAAGCATTGGTTTAAGAGCACTGTAAATTCAGCAAGACATTCAGAGCAGGAAAGGGTTGATTTGCAAATGAAATTCTCAGGAGTTGGGGAAGTAGATTAAAAGAATCTTTTAACCTGTTATTTTGAACGTTAAAAATGTAATTAATCACAATTTGTTTGAGCCACATGTAATAGATTAGCCAGTTTAACCGCAAAACTTGCTTTCTGAGGAAATGGATCTTGAAAGGATTAATTTAATCAACAAAAAAGTATGAATAGCTCGTACTGCCAGGAATAACAATAGTGGGAAAAAGATTTCCTATCTGCGTTATATAGGAGCTAAACTGAAAATCCCTTTCTGTAGAATCATCTCGAATACACTTGCAAAGAGGTAAGTGATTTTTCGATATAAAACTAACCAGATAGGAATGCAGAAGTGCGGGGTTTTAGTGAGAGCAGCGTACTCTATCCAAACTACACCTTGCTTTGATTTCAAACTCTGTGATTCCTCTGGAAGAAAACACATATTAGCATTCAGCTCCCAAAAGGGGATCTGTGTGTGTGTGTGTGTGTGTGTGTGTGTGTGTGTGCGCGCGCGCGTGTCTGTCTATCTGTCTGTGAACCTGTGAATGTGGGTGTGTCTGTGTGTGCTGGAGGTGTGTGTTTGTGTGTGTGTGTGTGTGTGTGTGTGTGTTAGTGGTAACCAGAGACAAAAGGCAGCTGCATTTATTATTTAAGGGGACATTAAGGTAGTTATTACAGGATCTGAGGAGCTGGCAGACAAATCTGAATGAGGAAAAGGGCCCACATTATGTTCCAGGTGACTAGGCAGCAATTTACTGGAGATAGCAACTTGCTTTTACATGGAGAAAGGACTAAGAACAGAGATCAGGCTCTGGAACAGTCAGTGTCTAATGACTAATGGGATAGGGTGAAACAAGCACTGTGATTGGACGTTTTAATGAGCACATTTGGCACAGAGTTTAGGCTGTAGCTCTCCCCTTGACCTTTAGTCTTTATCGACCAATCTGACACTTCATTTTTCACATTCTTCCAATTATCGCTTAGCTAAAGGGTCGCCCTATCCCCAGTTCACTTCTCCCCTCTTTATGGAAAGCTTGGAAGCAGCTTAAATTAAACCACCAAAAAAAAATCTCCTTGTGTGTAAAACTAGCAATTGAGTTCGAAGGTGAAATCCGAAACTGGTGTCCCAATTTTTGCAAACTTGAACCTTATCAAACGAGGGGATGATCTGTATTTTATAAGTATTTATAAGTATTTTATAGGTATATAAAATATATCTTTTTATTGATTAGCTCAGAAACAGAATATCCATTTTTGTCTTGTCTATTTTAAAATAAACTATTGGGCTACGTGGAATTATATGGACAAAAATGTGCAAAACAGGCCATTTAGCCACTAAAGCCAGGTGCTAAGTGTTTATGCTGCATATGGATCTCCTCCTGCTCAGCCTTCCAACCTATTTTCCTTTCCTCTATGGACTCATCTGGTCTCCTTGTGAATGGGGTCTAATCTATTTGCCTAAACCACTTCCCACGGTAGCCAGTCGCGGTCTCTCTGAGAAGCATGTCTCTATATTTCCCAACTCTATTTATAAGAAGCCAAACTATTTTTATCAGCTTAGTTTTTTGGGCCAGTTTGTAGCCAGCAGGAATGGCTTGAGAGCTCTGTTTACTATCTTGTGACTCCTTGTGTTGCAGCGTTAATGTTGAGAGTACGTGTGAGCTGAAGAGAATGGGAACGTGAGCTGGGGTCGATTCTGCAAGTACGTGACCAGGACACACCTGTTTAAGAAGACAAATTAGGCAATTGACCCAGTTTAATTTTGTCACAAATCAACTTGCAGTCTGGAGCAGTTTCCTGAAGGGCAATTTAGAAGAAAGTCAGGGCGTAGAGGAGGATGTAGCAATTCTGTGAAGTCAAATAAAAACTGCATTTTTATAAGCAAAATGGCCAGAAAGCCTTCTGAATTCTTCTCAGTCATAGAGACATATAGTTTGCTTTTAAATTAAGTTATTCACAGGATGTATGCATTGGTTGGGCCAGAATTTATTGCCCGTCCCTAGTTGCCTCTAGAGAAGGTGGTGGTGAGCTGCCTTCTTGTAGTCCATGTGCTGTGGGTAGACCCGCAATACCCTCAGGGAGAGATTTCCAGGACATTGACCCAGTAACAGCGAAGGAACGGCAATATGTTCTCAAGTCAGGATGCTGGGAGGCTTCATGTGGTAGCATTTTACAGACTAATTAAAAATATTAAAATGTATATCAGGACACAGGGTGGCATTTAGAATCATAGAATCATAGAGTTTACAGCATGGAAACAGACCCTTCGGTTCAACTAGTCCACACCGACCATGTTCCCAAATTAAACTAGTCCCAACCATCACACTTGGCCTATATCCCTCCAAACCTTTCCTCATCATGTACTTATCCAAATGTCTTTTAACTGTTGTAACTGTACCCCATCCACCACTTCCTCTGGCAGTTCATTCCATCATGAACCACTCTGTGAAAAAAGGCCCCTCATGTTCTTATTAAATCTTTCTCCTCTCACCTTAAAAATATGCCCCCTTGTCTTGAAATTCCCCCACCCTAGGGAAAAGACATTCCACTCATCTTGTCTATGCCCCTCATGATTTTATAAACCGCAATAAGGTCCCCCTTGAACCTCCTACACTCCAGTGATAAAAGTTCACTCTTTCTAGTCTATTTTTAACACTCAAACCCTCCATTCCCAACAAATCTTTTCTGAGCCCTCTCCAGTTTAATAATATCCTTCCTGTAACAAGGTGACCAGAACTTCACACAGTACTCCCAAAGAGGCCTCACCAACATGCTGTACAACCTCAACATGACGTCCCAACTCCTATACGCAAATCTGAGCAATGAAGGCAAGTGTGCCAAATGCCTTCTTAACAACCCTATCTAGCTGTGACACAAATTTCAAAGAATTGTGTGCCTGAAACCCTAGGTCTCTCTGTCTACAACACTTTCCAAGCCGTTACTATTAATTGTATTAGTCCTGTCCTTGTTTGTTTTACCAAAATGCAATACCTTGCATTTATCCAAATTAAACTCCATCTGCTACTCCTCAGCCCATTGACCCAATTGATCAAAATCTCGTTGTAATCTTGGATAACCTTCTTCACTGCCCACTATACCACCAATTTTGGTGTCATCTGCAAACTTACCAACCATGCCTCCTATATTCTCATCCAAATTGTTTATATATATGACAAACACAAGTGGACCCAGTAGGTGCTTAGCTAGGAGGGGGGAAGTGATAGACAGCACCTTAACTATAGCAGGGCAACCTGAGTCAAACTTGTTTACCCAGACTGATTTCACTGTACACTGGGACTCTGCTGCAGTCGATTTCCACAGCACTGAATGTGGCCTTGACACTCTCTCTCTCACTCACTCGATAATCACAGGATGAAATAGTACAGAGCGTTATTGCACAGGACTTTGAGCATCAAGTAATGGATGCAAGCGGAGTCCTGGTGGGAAGAGGCAGGTATCAGATAAAGGGAAATCCCAGTAGCTGTGATGCTGAAGAGTTCTAGGAGAGATACTGAGCTGACAAAAGATGCCACTTAGACATCACAGAAATCATTGTGTCGACAAGGCAATTGATGAGCGGCCATGCGTGTGCCTGGCACTGTTTCACCCATTTGAAACTACTGTGATATCAGTAGAGCTGAACACTTCTCCTGCTTCACATCATCCATCTAGAAAGCTGTATATTTTCTGAACTGCTGCTGAATCCTGAAGGGCTCGGCCAAAGGGGTGGGAGGTGGTTTGGTGGCAGAGGAACTAGGAGGAGAAGGAGCTGGCTGACAATTTAATGTTTACAACAGCCACAGAGAAATAAGCTTTTTGCATTGAGCAAGTGCAAAGAGGTGAAATTGACTGACCTGTAAGCCGGCTATCGGCCACTTTAAATAAAACAATTGATCACCGTGAGTGCAGTTGTCATTAGCAGACATCGACTGATGGCAATTTGTCACAAGCTTAGAAGGTCACCCAGACTGTAGATGCTTTAGCCTGTCTTTGATTGACCTTTACTGCTGCTGTTGTCACAGATTTGTTTCAGCTCAGTCTGACCCTGCTCTGAAGAAAGCCACAGCTTCTCAGCAGGCAGTTCATCACTTGCCATCCCAGTTTTCACTAAATATTTTGTGGCTGGGACTGCATAATACAAGAATAACAATGAACTGTGATGCTAATGGTTCCTTCTGATAAATCCGTACTTTGTGGCATTATGAACTCTTTCACCGTAAATGGAAACTCCCCTATCTCCTCCAATTTAGTCACGTACAGAGCATCTATTAACTCCTGTTATAAAATGTACAGCTCCTAGGAATCAGAAACAGAAGAAGGCCACTTAGCCCCTCAAGTCTGCTTTGCTTTTCAGTGAGATCATGCCTGCTCTGTGTCTTAATGTTAGTCAGTCTCCTTAGCTCCATATCTGACTGGTTGCTCATTGGACACAAGTGCTGTTGATCTCAAGTGTAAGATTGAGTTGAGCCAGCACCTTCTGGTTTACAATGGGAGATGTTTGCTCTTTATCTTTCAGCATGTGGTGTTCAGACGAAAGGGTCAGTCAGGGTAACTTAAGGCCCAGTGGCTCACATCCTTGTGGGGCATTTCCGATGGACACCTGCAGGGATTTGGCAGATGCAAGAGGTGACGCGGATCGAAGTCCTACCATCCCAGTGTGATCGGGATAAAACTCAGTTTTAACTGAGGTGCAGAGCAGAGATGTTTAACAGAGATAATAGGAACTGCAGATGCTGGAGAATCCGAGATACCAAGGTGTGGAGCTGGATGAACACAGCAGGTCAAGCAGCATCACAGGAGCAGGAAAGCTTGACGTTTCGGGCCTAGACCCTTCATCAGAAATGCTGCTGAAGACTTTCTGATGAAGGCTGTAGGCCTGAAGTGTCAAGCTTCCTGCTCCTATGATGCTGCTTGGCCTTCTGTGTTCATCCAGCCCCACACCTTGTTATCAGAGATGTTTAACAGACTGGTATCCAGACGTTAAATTGGGCAGCAAAGGATTTTCAGAGACTTACAAGGGTTTTATTATAAACCTATAGTTTAACACAAACCCCAGTTTCCACCTTTCCCTATCCAGGAGCCATTCCAGATCCAACATTCCCACTGGGGAAGAACCCAGCTGTTTATTTCCTCATCAACTTGTTCAGAGATGTTCTTACCCACTTCTGGAACAGGTTGGTCTTTGATTTGATTTGATTTGATTTATTGTCACATGTACCTAAGTACAGTGAAAAGCTTTGTTTGTGAGCAGTACAGGCAGATCATAGGGTGGAAAAAACTTGGACAGAGTGTGGTGTTCAGGTTACGACGCACAGGATGTGCGCAAAGCAAGATCAACATTAACAAGGTCAAGATTATTTGATGTGAGAGAGTCCATTCATCAGTCTAATATCGGCTGGGAAGAAGCCGTTCTTGAACCTGTGTGTGTGTGTGTGTGTGTGTGTGTGTGTGTGTGTGTGTGTGTGT
>JAHRHZ010000059.1:26327651-26364056 GCA_024137785.1 Ginglymostoma cirratum | reverse complement strand
GTGTGTGTGTGTGTGTGTGTGTGTGTGTGTGTGTGTGTGTGTGTGTGAACAGAGATTTACCGAGGCGAGATGGGTCTTTGATGATGTTGGCAGCCTTTCCGCAGCAGCGAGCCTTCTAGATAAAGTCCATGGATGGAAGGTTGGCTTCCATGATGATCTGGGCTGTGGTCACCACCTTCTGTAGTTTCTTACGGTCCTGGGCAGAGCAGTTGCCGTACCAGGCCGCTATGCACCCGGACAATATGTTTTCAGTGGTGCATCTTTAGGAGTTGGAGAGGGACCTTATGGACAGGCAAATTTCCTGAGCTGCCTGAGGTAGAAGAGACATTGTTGTGCCTTCTTGACTGTCGCATGTACATGGGAAGTCAGGGACAGGTTGTCGGTTATCGTCACTCCTAGGAACTTGATGCTCTCGACCAGTTCCACCTCCGCTCCGTTGATGTAGATGAGGGCGTGCTCTCCTCCTTTCTTTCTGAAGACAACGATCAGTTCTTTAGTTTTGCTGACATTGAGAGAGAGAGGTTGTTCTCATTGCACCATGTCACCAAGCCCTCTATCTCGCTTCTGTATTCTGACTTCTCGTTCGAATCCAGGCCTCCTGGCTCAGAGGTAGGGACACTGTCGCTGCAGAAGTCCTAAGAACCCAAGATCTCTTGTTTTGCTTTTTTTTTTCAAAGATCCATGTCCAAATCATCCAATTAGTCAACTGAACAAATAAATTACAGGCACTGGCCATGCAGAGCTGTGCAGCGATAATGTCAAAACAGTGTTGGCGCGAGATAATTGACTCCAGTCCCAACCATGCTTACCTCTCTAAATCTCAGCTCTCGTATATTTTCGTAAGCAGTCTGTTCAGGAATGTTATGACACACCTCTGAAGCAGGCAGACATGAACCTGAACCTCCCTAGTTCAGAGGTAGGGGCGCTACTGCTGCATGGCAACCACCCCAAAACTCAGCTTTTATTTTAAGTGCTGTTACACACAACTGAACGATCACCACATCACCCCTGGGTTTTTTTTCCCGCCAGTAAATCATCGTGTTTTCTGTTTGAATAATGTACATGCAAAGCCCATTGAAGGCAATGCAGGCCATCAAAGGTCAAGGAGAGAGGGAGGAGGTTGAATCAAACTGGAGGTGGAAGGTGGAAAACTCAGCTCTTCAATATAAAGAGATAGTAGGAACTGCAGATGCTGGAGAATCTGAGATAACAAGGTGCGGAGCTGGATGAACACAGCAGGCCAAGCACCGTCAGAGGAGCAAGAAAGCTGACGTTTCAGGCCTAGACCTTTTTTCTGAAGAAGGGTGTAGGCCCAAAACGTCAGCTTTCCTGCTCCTCTGGTGCTGCTTGGCCTGCTGTGTTCATCAGCTCTACACCTTGTTATCTTCAATATAAAGCCCAGTGAGCATTGGCCGCTCTCTATCAACTCTGGAGCTGCTCTGTTTGAACCTGCCAGAGCGAAACACCTGCAGTGATTTCAAGGACGAGTGAATGGGTTCCAGGTGGACAAGGAAGATGGGAACATCTTCACCTCTTCTCGATGAGACTGCCTCAGAGCATTCCTGAAATGAGACGCGGAAAATCTAAGTCCCTGAGGTTTGAATCTAGCACAAGCTAAAAAGTAGATTGCCAGGAGTTTGAAAGGGTAGTGAGGCTCTGTTTACGTTTCCACTGGCTGTGAAAAAGGTAGATTTGTAACCCATCATCAATCGAATG
Organism: Ginglymostoma cirratum; assembly: GCA_024137785.1. Taxonomy (NCBI): domain Eukaryota; kingdom Metazoa; phylum Chordata; class Chondrichthyes; order Orectolobiformes; family Ginglymostomatidae; genus Ginglymostoma; species Ginglymostoma cirratum. The sequence goes on along the minus strand of JAHRHZ010000059.1, from coordinate 26,362,340 downwards.
ATGAACATCGGCAGGACGCCAGAGCACCTTTGTGCTTGGGGAATGTACAAAGTGGAAGACATTGGGAGCTCAATATCCTTGTTTTCCAGACACAGCAATCCAATTTAAAGTAACTAACATATTTCTGCTCCCAAGTAACACTGGAACCTGTTTGACTCCGTAGCGAATTGGACACAGTACAGTTGTCTTGTGGCAGCTTCCTAGTTCAGGTGCGGGCCCGTTAAATATACTTAAGGACTCGCCCTGGAGATACATTAGCTCCAAGCAGTACCAGGGTTACCTGATCCAGGTGGGCTCTGACCACTCGTTCTGAAAAGGATTGTGGGAGATGTCTCTCCAAGGTCATGTTTTTGAAAAGCATCAGATGTTCTTGCATATGGATCCAGGAGGAACTCGGATTCCTCAGACGCCTGCCCCCGCCCCCACTTGCTCTGTACCCTTCCCTCAGCACTTGCCTTTAAGACAGGGTCAAACTAAAGTGGAAACAGAAGTCACCTGGATCCGGAGGTGGGACAGACAGCAACAGGTCACTTGGCTGATTATAGTGAGAAACGTATTGGATTCTTAAGGAGTTTGACAGGATAAATGCTCATGTTTTCCAATCATGAAAGAGTCTAGGACCAGAGGGCTCAGAGCAAAGTCATATTGTGGTAAGGAATCATAAGAGTTTAGCGAAATCCAATAATAGAACAAACATAAAGGCTTTGTATCTCAATGCACAAAGCATTCAGAATAAGGTAGATGAACTGATGACACAGGTCAAGGTCGCAAGGATTTTAAACTAGTCGAAGGAGGGGAGGGCTCAGGAGAAGTTATTGAAGTTTCCAGAACTTGTAACAGGACCAAGAGTACGGAAAGGGTCGGGGTCTAACTTCAGGTGCAGCAGATATGAGGACAGCTATGAGAAGGGAGGACAGTCAATGCAGGACTGAGGGTGTTGTATTTAAAAGCAGTACAGAAAACATGGGAGGTGAGCTTGTAGCACAGACTGAGAGTGGCAGGAATGATATTGTAGATATCAGCGAAACGTGGCTACAAGAGGATGAGGGCTGGGAACTAAATATCCAACGCTATACATACTATTGAAAGGACAGGCACATGGGCACAGGGGGTGGGGCTCTCTTGTTAGTCAGAAGTACAATTAAATCAATAGCAAGAAGTGACGTAGAGTTGGGAGGTGTAGAATCTGTGTGGGTACGAGTTGAGGAACTGCAAAGGGAGAAAAGACCTTGATGGGAGTTATGTACAGGCTTCCAAGCAGTTGTCAAGATGTGGGGAAGAAAATAAATCAAAAGATAGAAAAGACAGGTAAGAAAAACACTATTCCATTAATCATGGGGGACTTCAATATGCAGGTGGACTAGGAAAATTAGGTTGGTAATTCAAGAAAAGGAATTTGTGTCTATGAAATGTTTTTTGGAGCAGCTTATGGTAGAGCCCACTAGGGAAGGCAATTCTGGATTTGGTAATGTGTAATGAGGCAGATTTAGTTTCGGAGCTTAAGATGAAGGAACCCTTAGGAAACAGTGACCATAATACAATAGAATTCACCCTGTAGTTTGAGAGGAAGAAGCTGGAATCAGGTGTAATGGTATTACTATCGAGTAAAGGTAACTACGGAGACGTGAGGGAGGAGCTGGCCAGAGTTAATTGGAAGAGGAGCATAGTAGGGAAGACAGTGGAGCGGCAATGGCAGGGGTTTTCGGGGATAGTTCAGGAGGCCCAGCAGAAGTTCATCCTAAGGATGAAGAAACATACTAAGGGAGGATGAAGCAACCATAGCTAATGACAGAAGTCAGGGACAGCATAAAAGCAAAAGGAAAAGCATACAATGTGGTGAAGATTAGTGGGAAGCAAGGGGATTGGGAAGCCTTTAAAAACCAGCAGAGGATAAATGAAAAGTAAAAACGTGTCAGAAGATGAAATATGAAGGTAAGCTAGCTAGTAATATCAAAGAAGATTTCAAGTTTGTTTTAAATATATAAGGTACGAGAGAGGCAAGAGTGGTCATTGGACCGCTGGAAAATGAGGCTGGAAAAATAGAAATGGGGAACAAAGAAATGAAGAAAGAACTAAACAAGTACTTTGCATCAGTTTTCCAAAGATGATGGAAGTCGCCAGTAGCATACCAAAACTTCAAAGAGAGTCAGGGGGCAGAGGTGAGTGTAGTGGCCATCACTAAGCAGAAGGTGCTGGGGAAGCTGAAAGATCTGAAGGTGGATAAATAACCTGGAGCAGATGGACTACACCCAGAGCTCTGAAGGCGATAGCTGAGGAGATTGTAGATGCATTGGTGGTGATCTTTCAGCAATCACTAGAGTCAGGGAGGATGCCAGAAAATGGCTAATATAACACTTAGGAAGGGAAGGAGGAAGAAGATTGGAAACTAGAGACCAGTTAGCCTGTACCTAGTCATTGGTAAGATTTTAGAGTCCATTATTGAGGATGAGATTGCAGAATACTTGGAAGTACATGTTAAAATAGGACTGAAACAACACACCTTCATCAAGGGGAGGTCAGATCTGACAAATCTGTTAGAATTCTTTTGAGGAGGTATCGACCAGATTAGATAAAGGAAAGCCAGTGGACATGATCTGTTTGGATTTCCAGGAGGCCTTTGACAAGGTGCCACAAAGGAGGCATAAGATAAGAGCACATAATGTTAGAGAGAAGGTGTTGGCATGGATGGAGGATTGGCTGACTGGTAGAAGGCAGAGAGTGGGGATAAAGGGGTCTTTTTCAGGATGGCAGCCGATGACCAGTGGAGTTCCTCAGTGGTCTGTGTTGAGACCACATACATTCATATTATATCATTCATTAATGATCTGGATGGAGGAACTGAGGACATTGTTGATAAGTTTTCAGATGACGCAAAGGTAGGTGGGGGGACAAGTAGTGTTGTGGAAGTGGGGAGGCTGCAGAAGGACTTGAACAGGTTAGGAGAGCGGGCAAAGAAATGCCAGATGAAATACAATGTGGGAAAGTGTGAGGTTATGCACTTTAGTAGGAAGAATAGAGGTGTTGACTCCTTTCTAAATGGGGAAAAACTTTGGAAATATAGAGGGGTCCTAGTTTGGGATTTTCTTAAGGTTAACATTTAGGTTCAATTGGCAGTTAGAAAGGCAAATGCAATGACAACATTCATTTCAAGAGGGCCAGAATACAAGAGCAGAGATGTCCTGCTGAGGCTGTATAAGGCTCTGGTCAGACTGCATTTGGAATATTATGAGCATTTTTGGGCTCAGTACCTAAGGAAGGATGTGTTGGTATTGGAGGGAGTCCAGAGGAGGTTAACAAGAATGATCCCAGGGATGAAGAGCTTGTCATATGAGGAGCAGTTGAGGACTCTGGGCCTGTACTTGATGGAGCTTAAAAAGGATGAAGGAGAATCTGATTGAAACCTACACAACACTAAGAGGCCTGGATAGAGTGGACGTGGAGAAGATATTTTTACTTGCAGGAGAGCCTAGGACCCGAGGGCACACCCTCAGATTGAAGGGATAACCCTTTAGAACTAAGATGAGGAGGAATTTCTTCAACCATAGGGTGGTGAATCTGCGGAACTCATTGCCATAGAGGGCTGTGGAGGCCAAGTCATTGAGTGTCTTTAAGACTGAGATAGATGGGTTCCTGATTAGTAAGGGGATTAAGGGTTTCAGGGAGAAGGCAGGACTTATGGGGTTGAGAAACATATCAGCCATGATCAAAGGGCAGAGCAGACTCAATGGCCTCATACTGCTCCTGTATCTTATGGTCTTATGGTGCAAATTTAAGACTGAGATGAGGAGGAATTTCTTCTCTCAGAGGGCTGTGAGTCTTTCAAACTCCTTGCCAAAGAGAGCGAAGGGAGGCGGAGACCTTGTGTATATTTAAAGTTGAGATTGATTGATTCTTGATCAATAGGGGAATGGAGGATTACAGGGAAAGGGTAGGAATGCGAACATGAGGATTGTCGGATCAGTCATAATCCTGTTGAATGGTGGAGCAGGTTTGAGGGGCTGAAATGGCCCACTCCTGTTCAAATTTATTATGGCCATATCTAACTAAAGACTGACTGTCTTTTGGCTTATGTAGGACCCTTTCAAATGCCAACTTACCCTGAATTCTCTGCCCATCAGGGCATCCGCAACCTTGAAGATCGCATGCTGTCTTCAATCCCTCCTGATCGATATTTTTAATTAGCTTCTTCAGAGGTGTTATGATGCATCTCTAGACCAGGTGGGACTTGAACCTGGGCCCCCTAGTCCAGAGGTAGCAACACTACTGTGGTACCACAAGAGTCTTTTGTGTCCTTGTGATGAGTACCTTTATTAAATGTGCTTTAGTTACATCATTACCCAGTGTCCTAGTGACAGCTGTTAATTGAACTGAGTTGGCAATACAATGCTTAACTTTAAAATGTTTAAATATGTTGCAGCAAACATTTAAAATGTGCATGCACATGTAGTCTGCACACTCTTCACATTGTGAGCCTTGCATGAAATGTGAAATAATATGCTTTGAAAAAGTAATGTTTGCATGATTTTTTTAAATGAAAGGGACAGTTGCAAGCACTGTGTGCTGTATCTGAGGTTATGGTTGATGAAATTGTGAAATGTGCTTTTTATAGGGAGTGAAATGCAGAGTATTAAATCCCAAATCTGAAATATGAATATTCCTTAAATGAGGTCCTGAATTTTCAGTTTATGGCTACAATTCATTTTTCATGGTGCAGTCACTAGTAATTTTGATATCTAGACTGCTATTCAGGGCACATTCATGGATCTGTAAAATTTTGTTTTCCAGAACATTTTCCACAAAAGCCATTTATGAAGATTTTACAGGTGTGAATAATAACATTGAAATGCTGAAATTTTGCTGAATACCCAGATTAATTGCTTAAAGTGGAAGTGAGGGCCTGAAAATTACCATTACTAAACAATGCCAATCTACATTATGGAAAATTCAATTCCAGAAACTTCAAAGTATTTTATTTTGTCACTAGCAAACAGTAAACGTACTAGAGACGCGTTTTGGATTTTAATCACATCTTTCAGACTGAGCACATAACACGAGGGCATGGGGGACTTTGATCTCACTCTCAGTCATCTTCTCTTGATACCAAAGATCCAGTGGACCCTCAACCAAGAAGAGGTTGGGTGACACGGTGGTTTAGGGATTAGCATTGCTGCCTCACAGCACTAGGGACCTGGGTTTGATTCCAGCCTCAGGCACCTATCTTTGTGGAGTTTGTGTGTTCTTCATATGTCTGTGTAAGTTTGCTCCGGGTACTCCGGTTTCCTTACACAGTCCACAGATGTGCAGATTAGATGGATTGGCCATGAGAAATGTGCGGTTACGAGATATGGTAGGGGGTGGGGTCTGGGTGGGATGCTCTTCAGAGAATCACGGACTTGATGGGCCAAAAGGCTTCCTTCCATCCTGTAGGGATTCTGTGTTCTCAGGTAGGAAGGGGAGGAGGCCACTCAGCCCTTTGGAGATGCATTCCCACTCAATTAGATCATAGTGAGTCTGTATCTGCCAGAATAGTCGTGGAGATGTGAATTCAGGTCACCAACTCATTCTGGCAGAAGGAGCTAGTGCCTTGTCCTGTCTAAGGATTCTATATAGCAACGATTTGACCAAGTGCTTTCTGGACACTTCAGTAATTGATTAGTTTGCCATTTTCTGTCTGTTTCATTCCTACAATACCATTCTAGAAGTTTGTATGCCAGCTGCCAATATTTCTTTATGCCCATGGGTGTAGACAAGACACTGGTAGAAATCAAACAATAAATCAAGTCATTATTATTCAGTAAGATATGTGAGCTACAGATTTTAAAATACCCGCTCCCTTTCCTAAATTCCAACAGAAACATAAGGATTTCAATGAAGCAAAAACACAACATGCAGTTGCAATCCCTAAAGAACCAAGACTTGAATATTACCACAATCTCCCAAAATTGGTCATTCAGCACAATCCACTGATTTGCAGATTTCCTTACTTAGAGCATCCAACTTGGACTGAATTCGATTCAACAAACTTCCCAAAAAGAGCCAGCCTTGCAAAGAATTTACTGAGGAAAATGATCAGTGTTAGATCATTAATTTTGCACTGCCACACGGACTAGTATATTTCATCAGTAACAGAAATCACTGGAAAAACTCAGCAGATCTGACAACATTTGTGGAGAGAGAAAGTAGAGTCAGCGTTTTGGGTCCAGTAATCCTTCATCAGAACCAGTTGTTGAGTTTCTCCAGCAATTTCTGTTTCTATTTCAGATTTCCAGCATCCGCAGTTCTTGGTTTCACTTCAATGTATCTTAACACCGATTTAAAATCTTCAAAAGGCTGTTTAATCCCCCATTGCTAAATATGTTTAAAGATCTGCTGTTCAGATTGTAGCTGGACTGTGAATTCTCAATGATTCACTCGTGAGAACAGGTTGACAATAGGTGGCAAAGATTGGCAGGTAATTGTCTCCATAAATTAATGCATCAAGTCGTAATTGTTGTAACAGGACTGTTTGATTACCTTCAGATTACCCCTTTCCCTGTGATAGCTTTCACATCACTTGTTTGCTGTGAGGAATTGTCAGACATACTGTTTATTACCCAATTGAATATCAGTAGCAAATGCACCCAAAGATAAACAAAAATGCAGGTACTTATTGACCTTGACTTGTTTTCACAAGTTGTTAGAGTTGATGGCTTTATTGCTGTTCAATTCATAACAGTTGAAATGTTGCGCTGTGATGGAGGGGGAAAAATGCTTTAGTTCCCAGAGGAACAAAAAAAATGCAGATTTGCTTTGAGAGCCAGCCCCTCTGGTGAAGTTGTAAAGTCAACCTCCACCTGAGCTGTGAGCCAGCTAGACAAAGTAGGGTGGCAACATTTTACAGTTTCCTTTACAAGGATGCTTCAGCTGATGTGGACCGAGACTCAGCAGTAAAAACATTGCAACCTCTAAACTCAAAACTGCATGACATTTTCTACATTCCAGTAATTTAATGACACGATTATTTACTAGAAAATGCAGAGTTAACCTCTAAAGAGAAAGGCGTTGAGCTGTTTGGAATACATGTTCGGAACATAGGGTGCACCATGGGAATAGAAGTAGGCCATTCAGTCCCTTGTATCTGATAGATGACCACTGTGCTCCTCCAAATTGTAACACAGGAACAGGAAGAGGCAGTTCAGCCCTCCAGCCTATTACACAGTTAGAGCAGAAGGCCAATCAACCTCTCAAGCTTATTCTACCATTCAGTTAGTTCATTAGTGATTTGTACTTTGGCTGTACCCATCCACCTTGTTTCATAATCCATGATACTTTTGCCTAACAAAAAACTTACCTCTGGAGAGAAAGCAGAGTCAACATTTTGGGTCCAGTGACCCTCTATTGAGTCATACAGCATGGAAACTGATGCTTTGGTCCAATCAGTCCATGCTGAATATAATCCCAAACTAAATTAGTCCCACCTACCTGCTCCTGGCCCATATTCTGCCAAACCTTTCCTATGCATGTACCTACCTAAGTGTCTTTTAAACATTGTAACTGTGCCTGCATCCACCACTTCACATGAAGGGTCCGATAAAGGGTCACCAGACCTGAAACATTAGCTCTGTTTCTCTCCTCACAGTTAATGCCAGACCTGCTGAGTTTTTCCAGCAATTTCTGTTTTTGTTTCAGATGTCCATCCGCCACAGTTCTTGGTTTTGTAAAAGTCTATCTTTCTTCAGTTTTGAAAATTTCACTCGAGCTGCAGCCGTTGAAGAACTTTGAAGGAGAGAGTTGCACACTTCTGTCTGCCCTGGCTAATGTAGGGTTGGGCTGAAATTCCCCTTTCATTTGTGAAACAGACTTTGAAACAAATGTATTAAGTTGCTACCGGCCCATATCTGCACCCGAAATTACCATGACACTTCTGTAACTTCAGACACAAAAAGTTAAGGGGACCGATTGCTTTCTCTGTTCTACAGTTCTGTTGCAATTATGAGTTATCTCTGTATTTTGCTGTAAATTATTAGTTAGCAGAATGTATAAAATATCAAGTGGTTTTGAGTTTAGGGGTTCCAATCTTTATTCAGACCCTTGGGGTTTGCATCTGATGACACGTCTTCGGAAATAACGTTGTTAAATGGTCCAACTGGCTCACAGCTCAGGTGGAGGTTGACTTTACGAGTTCAGCACAGGGAGCTAGTCTCAAAACAAACCCGCATTTTCTCCATTCTCCAGGCACAATCCCAGCCTATCCGTGTGCAGAAATAGTCCACTCTCCCAAAGTTTCTCAATTTACTGCAGTTTCCCCATAAGTTAAAATGAAGGTAATATTCATCGACAACAAATGATTCATGAAACATAATTAGGGTTCAAGATTTTAGCTTCAGGGTGTAAGAAACAGGGTGTTAATGTTAGCAACATTTATGAACAGAGAAGCAATATAGCTCCACATGTGTCCGACATAACTATGTTTTGCAATATCAAACTTAGGAAAATGCTGCTTCCTCCAAACAAAAATGATATTTAGCTTAGCTTAACTGAGAGAGAGAGATAAGAATGTTTCTAACTATTCAACAGATTATCTTATGTAAATATGAAAGTGCAAATTAGGAGAGCACAAGTAGGCCATTCAGCCCCTCAAGCCAGTGGGCCATTCAGTAATTTCTTGGCTGATGTGGTTGTGGTCTCAAATTCATCAGCCCCCTTCCCTGCCCACCTAATAATCTTTGACCTCATTGATGGTCAAGACTGTATCTACCACTGCCTTAAGAACACTCAACGGCTTTGCCTCCCTTGCTGATTGACAAAAAAAGTTCCAGAGACTCTGAGGAAGACAGATAAAAATCCCCCTTGTCTCTGTCTTAAATGGGAGACCCTTTCTTTTGATCTTGAGATCGATGGATGAAACAGTGGAGATCTATCTCTTAATGTTTGTAACTGGTTTTATGGAAAAACAGAGAGCACCATAACTTTGGATTTAGTGCAGCTAAAGATCTATGGAGAAAGCATATGGGATGGCACAGTGGCTTAGTGGTTAGCACTGCTGCCTCATAGTACCAGGTTCGCAGGTTTAATTCCACCTTTGGGTGACTGTCTGTGTGGAGTTTGCACATTCTCCCTGTGTCTTAACCTCCCTCTAGGTGTTCCAGTTTCCTCCCACAGTCCAAAGATGGGCAGGTTAGGTGGATCAGCCATGGGAAATGCAGGGTTACAGGGATAAGGTAGGGGGGTAGTTCTGGCTGGGATACACTTCGGAGGATCATTGAGAACTTGATGGGCCAAATGGCCTGCTTCCTCACTGTAAGGATTCTATGAAGTTGCAAATTATGTCATATAGAACACAGGAAATTACCCCTGCACTCCCCAGTCGTATAATTTACTCAGCTTAGAAGAATAATGACATAAAGAATATTGGCGATAAAGAATGTTGTGATGCAATTTATGGACAGCAGGTTCATGGTCATCGAGTTGACAGACAGACAGACAGACAGACAGAGGAAACCTCTTTGTCATTTCTTTGCAGTGTTACTTTGTGCCAAAGGAAGTCAGATACATTCGGGACATTTAAGCGACTCTTGGGTAGGCACATGAATGATACTAAAATGTAGGGTTTGATCTTCGAGTAGTGTAATAGGTCGGCACAACATGGTGGGCTGATGGGCCTGTACTGTGCTGTACTGTTCTATGTTCAATGTCTATGTTCTATGAAGTCACAAAAGATGCAGTTTGTGATTCTTTTGAAGTGTTAACGACATGATGTTGCAAACCTAGTGTTTACCTGTGTCACTTTACCTGCATCACTTTCCTAGTGAACGCAGATTAAGAGAAAATGCTTGACAGGTCCATGCTCGTTCCGGCAAACGTGGGCTCATAATCTTAGTTGACACAGCAGGGCCATGGGAAGGAGGTGCTGTGGCATAGAATGTGGCATCATCCTGAAGCCCAGTCACCCCCTTGATGTGTATGTTAAGGATCTGTTGGCTCTATTTGCAGTGGAGTTCTCCAGACGAGGGAAAGAGAAGGTCAATCATCTGGTAGTGGAGGAATATCAAATGCTTTCCGACATTAACCTGTGTGACTCCATCATCGTAATAACTCACCATCATTACTGATGTCTGTGGTGAGAAGGTTAGACCTAAATATACTATTGCCCAGTGCTTTTCACAGTTCACTGCAATCCACTTGATGTGCTCTTGCACACTGACGGACATTTATGGAATTTTCAAGATGATCCCATTCCTTCTTTGAGAGAGCTGCCACGTTTTTGGACCTTAGTAAATTCATTCTCCCCCATCTCCACCTCCACTCAGCTCTCACAGACTCCCAGTTACAGTCCAGGATTACTCTGGGAGCCCACAGAAACTACCATGACCTCCACTATCTAGAAAGACAACGGCAGCAGATACATTAGAACACTACCCCTGTCACCATCCTGACTGGGAAATATATTGCTGTTCCTTCAGTGTCGCTGGGTCAAAATCCTGGAATTCCCTCCATAAGGGCATTGTGGGTCAACCTACAGCACATGGACCGCAGCGGTTCAAGAAGGCAGCTCACCACCACCTTCTCAAGGGGGCAAGTAGGGTCGGGGCAATAAATGCTGGCACAGTCAGTAACACCCACATCCCTGGGATAAATGAAAACAAAACACCTTGGATTATTGAAAACATCACAACTGTCAGGCGGATAGAATCCTCTCCCCTGCTCTCTCCCAAACCTCGATCACACTGGTTGCCGAGATGGAAAATCTACACCTGTACATCCTGGTATTTATCAAACATCAGTCTAATACCAGGGCTGCCTTTTTAAAGTACAGTTTACAGTCTGCTGTCCAGCCAATCTGGGCACACCCATTTCTGATGAAGGGTCTAGGCCCGAAACGTCAAGCTTTCCTGCTCCTATGATGCTGCTTGGCCTGCTGTGTTCATCCAGCTCCACACCTTGTTATCTCACACCTCTGTTCTTGACGGATATCACCCAAAGTCATCTTTTTGTCTGTTGCAATGGATTGCAACTTGCGATAAGGCAACGATTAGCAATGAATGAGAATGAGTTCACAGGCTGCACAAATGCATTATGAGGATGGAGACAGGTGGATACACATTAGCCTTCCAGAAAAGATCTTGCTGCATGTGGACAGTCTGTATGTCTCTGACTGATTCGAATAGCAATGAGTGGGTATGGTTGGGATGACAGGAGGTCTCACAGTGCAACAGCGATGGATGTGAGAGAGATTTTAACTCTTTTCTCAGTCCCTATCTCTGTATCTCATGCAGCTAATCCCACCGGGTTTGTTTTTCGTATTTGATTTGGAGATTAGATGGGCAGCTATCAACTGAATAAGCTTGTATCTATTTGATCCTCATTCAATTGTTCTGCATTATCATGCACTGCCTTTAAATCCTGGAATGGAGCAAGCTAGTTACTGTGTGTGTGCTGTTCAAAAGCAAACTTTGACCTGCTGCAGATGTCTTTCATTTCATCTTTGTCCTAAATGATACATCAAAATGCTCACCAGCCACTATGGATTTTACGAAATCATTTAAAGATTTCGCTGCAGCTATTTCCAATCTTTCATAAAAATCTGGTTCAGCCACAGAGATTGTGTTAAGTATCCTGGTCAAAAGCTTAATTGCTCACTTTGATTCTGTTTAGAGCCGGAATAATGATGGGAATATTGCTTGGAGTGTGGCTGTCCAAGTGATGGGTGTTATTACTTGCATTATTGAGATGCAGACTGAACTAAATCAAGCCTTAATACCACGGTGTTGTGCTAATTTTAACTTGAAAGCGGATGAAGATAAACTGACAACTGCTAGACTCCATATGCCACACCAATGATAATGCAGTGCTGTGCAATAATACCTCTGTTACATTTGTCATATCTTTGAGATGTGAGAGTATAATTTTCAAAGGACAAAATGCCTGTTGAACCTGTTATGCAGTTCAGTTTCTGCACACACAGCAAACATTATAACCTGTAATTTCATTAGGATCATCACATCATTGCCAGACCTGTATCCATTGGAGTTTAGAAAGATGAGAGGTGGTCTGGCTGAAGTGTACAATATCTTGAGGCGACTTGACAGACTGGATGCTGAGAGGCTGTTTTGCCTTGTGGGAGAGACTTAAAAGTAGGGGAGACCATTTAAAAATAAGGTGCCACCCATTTAGCTCAGAGGGCAGCATGGTGGCTCAGTGGTCAGCACTGCTGCCTCACAGCACCAGGGACCCAGGTTCGATTCCAGCCTCGGGTGACTGTGTAGAGTTTGCACATTCTCCCAGTGTCTGCGTGGCATTCCTCCCATGGTCCAAAGATGTAGTTTGCAGGTTGGGGTGAGTTGGCCATGCTAAATTGTTCCGTAGTGTGCAAGCTAGGTGGCTAAGCCATGGGAAATGCAGGTTTAGAGGGATAGGGTGGGGGTTGGGTCTGGGTGGGATGCTCTTGGGAGAGTTGGTGTGGGCTTGATAGGCTGAATGGCCTACTTCCACATCGTAGTGATTCAGTTCTGTAGATCAGGAGAATTGCTTTTACTCGGAGGGTTATGAGCTTTTGGCATTCTCTTCTCCAGAGAGCTGTGGAGATCAGGACTGTTGAATATTTTTAAGGTGGAGGAAGTTAGATTCTAGTCTAGCAAAGGAGTCAAAGATTTATCAATGCAATTGAGCCAGCAACCTGATCAGGCACGATCGTATTGAATGGCCCCCTCCCTGCTCCTGGCTTATAGGTTCGTCATCATCCACCTCCCCAAAAAGTCTGAAGCAGAGGTTTAACTGAGAAGAAATGGCCCAATTCATTGGTGTTGAGTTTGAACCCGACAGACACTGCAAAGGTTCCAAAACCTATCACTGTTTCTTTTTGTGTCTCTGCCTCGCTCTAAAGAGAGCCCAGTTTGAAAATGCCTTTTGCTTTGCAACGTGGGTGGACTTTTGAATGGTTTGAAATCTATCAGATGTGAAGAAATTCCAGGAAAGCCGCTGTTTTCATTCCCCGCAGACAGGTGAATGATGATGATTTCACGTTTCATATAAGTGGTGCAGTTAAGAGGGTCCGACCTGTGTGTGTTTTTTAAAAAAATTTGTAACAGAGCGCTCGCAAGGTATTTGTTCCTGTTAAACGGGGAAGGGGGTTGGGGGTAGGTCCCCCTTGTGTATGGACATTGTGGACAGTATGGGGCTTGGAGGGTGGACGTGGAAAATCTTTGTGTTCACAACTGGCAAAGAGCTTGACCCGTGGCTGACCCTGGGCAAACAAACGCAGAGCTGGAGAGGTTCCTTTTGACATGGATACCCATTGAGGGCTTGAAGCACAGAGATAACCTGACCCCCTCACAGATTGCTTCAAAATGCCTGACGCTCGACATTCCCGAGTTTGCCTTGGGAGGAATTAAATTGTCGTAAGGTGAAAGATCGCAAACACTGCCAACCGGGGATAAGTACAAAAGATGGGGATGCATTCCTTTTGGTCCACGCAAGGTGGTGGAAAAGTTTAGCAATTTCCGTTGCTAAATTGCGATGCACATTTTAACGGGTAATCTGATCTCAGCAGCATCTCATGAAGTTGAAAACTAGGCAGGGCTCCATTGATGGGTATGTTTGATAAGTGCTGGGAAAAGGGGGTCTGGCATTAAGCAATGCCAAACCTTCTCTCTGCTATCACTGCTCTTTGTCTCCGCAGGGTCTTTTCCACAGGGAACAAACACATCCAAGTAAATAAAAAGCAAAACAGCGGCAATGGCCCGTATCATCACGGAACACATGCTCGCAAGTCAACTTTTGCAGGAAACTGGAAGAAAGGCTTGTGCATATTATTTCCATTGCATCTTTATCTCTCCGGCTTATTGTTTGCAGCTAAATGCACAAGCTGCGATTGCCCGGGTAAAAGCTTCCTGTTGTCCGGCTTTTTTAACACCAGTTTTTGTTTTCCCACTCCTCTCAGTGAGGTTCTTAAGTCCATTCACTAAGTCATGGGAAGACAAAGCCACAGACAGAAGCATTCACAAAGCCTGAGAAACCGATCAAGTGCTGCAGGGCAGGTGCTTGGGAGCAGGGAGGATGGTGCCCAGGGAGCTCTGGGTGTCATAAAGAAAAGCACAGCAAGATTCCAGGCGTCTCTGTGAACACTCAGGCTTGTGTGAGGACAGCTTCCATTTGTGCGTGCATAAGGGAGTGTTCCAAGCATATGGCAGAAGTTGTTATCAGCTAACGGTCAGCACCGAGATACAGAGGAAATTCCAGAGCAGATGACCAAGGTTATGAGGAAGAGAGAGAGGTGGAGGAACAGGGAGGGATTTCTGGAGGTTTTTGGGCCCAGACAAATAAAGGTATTGCTCCTGGCAGCTAATGGTGAAATGAAAATTGGGGTTCAATGTGTAAGAGTCTAAAAATGGAATCACAGAAAATAGGAACAGGAGAAGGCCATTCAACCCTTTGATCCTGCTCCACCATTAAATATGATCATGGCTGATAATCCAACTCAGTCCCCTGTTCCTGCTTTCTCCCCTGTTACCTTCAATCCTTTTAGCCCTTAGAACTGTATCTAACTCCTTGAAAACATTCAGTGTTTCGGCCTCAACCGCTTCCTTTGGCAGAGAGTTCCACAGGCTCACCACTCTCTGGTTGAAGATATTTCTCCTCAGCTCAGTTCTAAGCAGCCTAACCTGTTTCCTTATAACTCCTGATACTGAACACCCTGATCATCGGTGATGTCCTTCCTGCGATTTTTTTTATTCACTTGTGGGACGTGGACATCACTGATTGGCCAGCATTTATTGCCCATCCCAAGCAGCCTTTGAACTGAGCGGCTTGGTAGGCTATTTCAGAGGGCAGTTGAGAGTCAACCACATTGCTGTGGGCCTGGAGTCACATGGAGGCCAGACCAGGTAAGGACGGCAGGTTCCTTCCCTAAAGCACATTAGTGAACCAGATGGTCTTTCCAACAATTGGACAATGGTTTCATGGTCATCATTAGATTCTTAATTCCAGATTTTTATTGAATTCAAATTCCACCATCTGCCGTGGCAGGATTTGAACCCAGGTCCCCAAGCCATTACTGAGTTTCAGGATTAATAGTCCAGCAATAATATCACTAGACCATTGCCTCCTCTAAATTTTACCCTGCCTCGTCCTGTCAGAATTTTATAGGTTCTCCGTGAGAACCCACCATTCTTCAGTAAATACAAACCTAACCAATCCAGCCTGTCTTCATGGATATGTAAGGCTGGCCAAGTATCCAGGATTGACCAGGAGTCACCCAGAATGTAAGGATCAATCTTCAGGCCTCTGCTGTGTGCAACCCTGGAGAAAAACCATTGGGATGTTAAAAGGGATTTCTTCTTGGTTATTTTCTTTGATCATTTCTCTGAACCAGAAATGAAAATATTGAAATTGTGTCTGGCAGAGGGAGGGGGGATCTGGTCATTTGGGGGAATAGGCTGTTTGGCTGACAGTCAAGCATCATCTAATTGGGAATGAGTCTCATGGTTTCCAATCAGTGCAGGAGGGAATCTGTCACAGGGAGGGTTGTAAATTGGCGGAATAATGGCTGGTATGGGGGAGGGGGTGGGGGTGGCAGTCATATGATTGAAACCTCCAGGAATTTGTTTAATCAGAGTTTTTGACAGCCTAAAGAATAAGCACAGAGAGCTCAGAGAGTTGTACAGGCTGGAGAAGATTGTGGAGATATAGAGGGGTGCGAATCCACAGAGGGATTTGAAAACAAGGAAAGCTTTTTCTTCCAAATCAGAGCATTGTGGATAAGTGAGTACAGTTAATCCAAGTTATTCTGAGCAAAGGATAAATAAAGTTCAGGCTGAAACTTGAATTGAAGACTCGGGGAGTACTTTGAGTCATCAACTTGAGGATTTATTCAGAGTTATACATTTCACTCAGCTGCAGGAAATTACACACTTTTCCTTTAATTCCCAGCACAAAATGCAAACATATCTCAGCCCCAAGCTGGACACAAATGGATGAAGCTTGATGCTAATCACTAACCCTAAAGGTCCTCTTCCTAACCCTGGACACTTGACCACTGCTAAGGAGTTAGCATTGCAGACAAGCAGTCCTGCATCTTTAGGCTCTGTCTTCAGTTTTTGCCTCCTGACAAGTAATTTTCCCACCCTCAAAACCCTGGGCGCTGTTAAGGGTTAAGTCTCAATGTCATGCAATAGGAAAGTAAAATATGACAAATACTAAGCAAAAAATGAACCGTGTTGGAGGTTTAACATTTTATATATTATGAGAAAAAAAGAGGAAAGCATGTTTACAAGATTGCACTGTAAAAGTAGTGACTTAGAGTCATAAAGCTGTACAGCATGGAAATAGATCCTTCGGTCCAACTTGTCCATGCCAACTAGATATCCTAATTAAATCCAGTCTCATTTGCCAGCATTTGTCCCATATCCCTCTAAACCCTTCCTATTCATGTATCCATCCAGATGCCTTTTAAATGTTGTAATTGTACCAGCCTCCACCAATTCCTCTGGCAGCTCATTCCATACGAGCACCACCCACTGCTTGAAAAAGTTGCCCCGTATGCCCCTTTTAAATCTTTCCCCTCTCATCTTAAACCTATGCCCTCTAGTTTTGGACTTCCCTATGCTGGAAAAAAAAATCTTAGCTATTCACCCTAACCAAGCTCCTCATGATTTTATAAACTTCAATAATATCACCTCTCAGTCTTCAACGCTCCAGGAAAAATAGCGCCAGCCTATTCAGCATCTCCCTGTAGCTGAAACCCTCCAACCCTGGCAACATCCTTGTACATCTTTTCTGAACGCTTTCAAGTTTAAAAACATCTTCCCTCCAGCAGGGAGACCAGATTTGAATGCTGTATTCCAAAGGTTGTACCACATAGATTGAAAATAGATAATTCATTGCACAATGATCCACCAAATTTCAGTATATCAGACAATTGATTTGCTACAAGCCACAGGTTGGCTTGAATCTATAAATTACACTAATATTTACATTTCCCCAAGTCGAAAATGTTGCAGATAGAAGTCACAGTAAAACATGCACACACACCTTAATGTTTAAGTGTTTTAATGAAACCACTGAGGAGAAATGGGAGATTTTCCATTGCCCAGCATTTGCATCCTTTCTTCATAATCAGTCTCACAAGCAAATGAGAAAAAACTTTTTAAAGCTACACAAGAATAGTTTGTTGGATCAAAATTTGTATGAGGGCAAGAGTAGTTATTATTGCTAATTCCCCACTAAACCGAGATGTTTTCATTGTTTTCCTGTGCTCTGCCTCAGCTGACTCTGTGTATTTAAGAAAATTGTGGAAAACCATTTCAGAAATGGAAAACTATTGCACATGTGTTTTTTTAAAAAGTAAGTAATATGCATGTTTGCAATCTAATGGAAATAATGAATTTAGGAACATTCATTTATTTAACCGTTCCTCTACTTTTTAGACATCATCTTTGCCTGTGTCAAAACAATTTCCTGATGTTATAAAATCCATGCCAAGTACATTCCATCCCATTTACTGTCACTTACTTGCATTTTTAAACTTGAACAAGAAACGATGGGAAGATTTCTTCGGCAAAAACACTGAAACAGAGATTATAGCCTCTTCTGGTCATTTGAGTGATCTTTCCTGAGTTGTTTGGACTCATTGGCTGAGACAATTGCAAAATATGTTTTTAATACATGTCGGAAGAAATCTGTCTCCTCTCAGCCTCAAGCTCCACTCTTTAGTTCAACAAAACTGCCAAGGAACGAGGGGAAAGCCTGGGTGTCAGTCAAATCCTTGCATGGTATCATCGTTGCTGTTTGAATTCAGTGTAAGACATGTTTGTTGTTGGAAACAGCAAGACACATGCAGCTTACTTATCCCCATCCTGTGTCCTTTAGATAAGTGGTATATACAAAATTATTCATCCGCTGTGTCAATAGTTAATAAAAAGAGCTCATTTTGGTCAACTGCAGACCTGAGTTTACACAATGAATAAAGAAAGATCTGGAAGCATGCTAAAAGGCTTGGAATGCAATGACTGGCAATTTCAAATGGCCCACTGGTGTGTTCTTGCTTTCTCTCTCTCTGACTGTCACTCGCTCTTGAGACGGAAAAGAACAGAGGATTTTATTACCCATGCTAACGTTGCAATCAGAGTTGCACATTAAAATAATAAATCAAAACGGTTTGCATTCAACATGACACAATGACCAAGGCCACATCCACTCATTGGAAGTATAAATTCTGAACTCAGTGGTGCAGGCCAGTCGGTGATGTCAATAGCTGGAAGAGAGATAGATGGTGGATGTGACAGGTTCGAGAACGGAAAATAGAAAATGATATCAATCCATAAAAGAATTGATTTTAGAAAACGGTGGCACTGTGAAGCTGGCTCACCCTTGGGACGTTTTTGGAGAGCTATAGCACTTGCTGAGGGTTACTGCCTAATTGGGATGACCACAAGGGCAGGTTTCATTTGTAGTGTACAGACTGATATTGAGCTCTTTGAACATAGTGCAAGCTTTGTTGGATGGGATAATTGCTGTTGACTGAGGCAAATGCATCTTAACATCTTGTGAAGTCAATAAGGTTGTGCTTTATATTACAGTGCCAGACTTGTAAAACATTTTTGCAAATAGTGCAATAAATTTGCTGAACCTTTTAAAGATTACGCTCACAGTTTTCAAAGGGAACTGTTGCCAAGCGTGCGCTTGAGATTATTACATTAAGCATTCGCTGTCTCCATCACTGACGCACAGTGGCAACAATGTGTGCCATCTACAAGACGAAGTAGAAACTGGCCAATTGTCTTTCAACAACACCTTCCAAACCCATGACCTGCTCCACATGGAAGAGTGAGGGCAGACATTGCAAGGGAACACCACCACCCACAATAAAATAAAACAAAACCTGCAAATGCGAAACCTGAAACTGCAGCAGAAATTGCTGGAGAAACTCAGCAAATCTGGCAGCATCTGTGGAGTGAAAGCACAGTTAACTTCTTCACTACCATCCACCCATTCCTGTCCAACCCACTCTCCATTCAGGCTTGGAACTATTTCACCACTCCATCATTACATTTCTGATGTTACAATAGTGGTGACACTTCGTAAATAGTTTATTGGCCGGAAAGTGCTTTGGTAGATCCTGAAGACATGAAAGGTGATATATAAATGCACATGTTTCCTTCTTCACCATTACAGGATCAAAATCTAGGAATTCTCTCCCTGGCAGCATTGTTTTCACCGACAGCACATGGACTGCAACGGTTCAAGAAAGCAATTCACCACCACCTTCTTCAGGGGTAATTAGAGAAAAAAAATTAAAACTGGTGTCACTAGGGTGTTACCCGCACCACATGAATAAATACAGAAAAGAAACATTTGAGGGATAATGTAAATGAAAGAATGTCGTACATCTCTGTATTTGTTCATGAGATGTGGGCATAACTGGCTAGGCCAGCATTTATTGACCATCCCCAGTTGCCCAGAGGGCAGTTAGAGTAACCCTCATTGCTGTGGCTATGGAGTCACATATAAGCCAGACTGGATTAAGGATGTGTATTTCCTTCCCTGCGGATGGGTTTCTACGATAATCGTCAAAACTAGATTCTTATTTTTAATTGAATGCAAACTTTGTCATCTGCCATAGTGGGATTTTGAACTCAAATGAGCCTCAAGTTCTGGATTACCAGCCCAGTGACATTACCACTACACCACCTTCTTCCCCCATTTCTTTAATTCTGTCTTACAGCAGTTGCTTCAGGATTTTTACCATTGTGTTTCAAAGGGTTAAGATGATCCAGAGAGTCTGTTTATTTGTGAATTCTATCTCAATGAGTCGGTGATCTTTAACAAATTAAACAATTAGTAATCTGTTTTGGTCACATAATTCTTAAAGCCATACCCATCAAAGTGCACCAGCAAATAGCCCGATGCTTTTAAATAACAGATTCTGGAAGCCAAGGATGTGACAGTTTGGTTTCCGAATTTATTTTCAATGTTGACAAGTACATTGAACCTTGATTGCTCATTTAAAGATAACCATTAATAACCAATATGCTACTGCACACAGTTGTGTTGAGATTTGTTTTAACAGAGTCATTTGTACAGCTGCTGAAGCATTGATTCTAGTAGACAAGCCACAGTATGTTTTCTGTTGCACTATTCTCTGGAAAATTCTCCTATCATTCCTTTCTCTTTACTCAGCCACTTCCATCTCCCCTTGCTCCAGCCTCTCTAACCCTGTTCATGCCTCCCCCACCCCTAACATTCAAACAATCCACACTTCTCTCCTCACCATCTGAAGGCTTTAACCCCATACCGGAACAAGTTCACTTTCATTCATTCTGAGAATTTGATAATCATTGCCAAGGCCAGCGAGCATTACCCCATCCATTGGAAAGGTGGTAGTGAGCCACAATCTTGAAACACTGCTGTAGATGCTGTTAGGGACAGAGTTCTGGGATTTTGACCCAACATCTTTGAAGGAACAGCGATACGTTTCCAAGCGAATGGCTCAGAGGGCAACCTGAAGGTAGTGTTGCTCTAACTGCATTCTCTTGCAATTCTGCTGTCAGGTTTTTTTTGTGAAAATGGAGGAAATGGTTAGCCTGGCTTTACTTCAGAATGAATGTTGAGGCAAATTTTGGTGTCTCCACTGTTGCCCCCATTCAGATCAATTAGGGAATTGGCGTCCAGGAGCAGGGATGTCTTGCTGCAATTGTACAGGGCCTTGGTGTGATCACACCTGGAGTACTATGTGTAGTTTTGGTCTCCTTATCTAAGGAAGGATGTTTTGACATATAGAGGGAGCATAAGAAAGGTTTATCAGACTTATTCCTGGGATGGCAGGACTGGCGTATTGACAGATCAGTTAGAGTTATATTTGCTAAAGAACATGGAGGGAATCTCATTGAAACCTATAAAATTCCACCAGAACTACACAGGAAGGATGTTCCCAATGGCCAGTGAGTTCGGAACCAGGGTCACAGCTTAAGGATAGCGGGTAGGTCATTTAGGACTGAGATGAGGAGAAATGTCTTCACCCAGAGAGTGGGGAGCCTGTGGAATTCTCTGACACAGAAAGTGGTTGAGACCAAAACATTGAATATTTTCAAGCAAGAGGTCAGATGAAGCTCCTAGAGCTAATGGGGTCAAAGGGTATGGGGTGAAAGTGGGGAATGGGGTCTAAATTGGATGATCAGCTGTGATCATGTTGAATAGCAGAGCAGGCTCAAAGGGCTGAATGGCCTACTCCTAGTTTCTCTGTTCCTATGTGACTACATTCCAAAAAATCATCAGGGATTGCCCTAAAGATGGTTCTGGTCTGGGCTGCTGAAACTATGAAAGATGAAGATTCTCTTCTTTCAAAAAAAAAGGAACTTTTATATTATCTCAATAAAATCATGTTATGCACTTCTATGTTAGGGAGAGCACAGTTTAGTAATGGGCCAGAAAGCATGTTCACAAGCCATGGCTTCACATCCTCTTGGAAGGGACTGAATAAACAGAATGCAGCATTTGTCTCATTTAGTGCTGGGGATGGGTGGGTGCTCCTTTAACCCCCGATGGTGGGGCTGGAAGTCCAGGGAATCATATGAAGAGTTGGCTTTACAGCGCCCACCCTACGGATTTCAGCAGGCAACCCCGGGAAATGCCCCAGTTGTAGGGTTAGGGGGTGGAGATGGAATTTTATTAATTTGACTGCGCTGCATGAATGCGGGTTGTTGTTGTAGGTTTCACAAACAGTGGGGTTGTCACCTCCCCATTGACTTTCAGGCCTCATTTGCGGGCCAAGCCCCATTGCTGCAGAATTCAAACAGTTAACAGTCCGAAATCAGAGTTACCTGCGCTTGGGTTTGGAGCTGAAATAATGTTCACAGTGTGGAGCTGATCCCTGGAGAAGAATACTAAACTCTGAATATACAGAACTGGCGAGATGTGAAGTCCAGACTTGCAGTGAGTCATTCAGTCACAGGCAATCCTGTCAAAACAACAGAGGGAGTTCCTGAAACCACCCCTCCCACCCTAAACAAAAAAAAACCTTTGATTTTTCAACAGAAAAAAGCTGTGACACCAACCAAAAAATTTGGTGTAAACATTTCTGTGACTTGAAATTTTTTTTCCATAATGTAATCCTTTTTGTAAACATTTAACGTGCGGGAGCACATACAGTTAAAAAAAAACAAATCCTTCCTAATTTTGGAAGCAAATAGTTGGACTTTGAGAATACAAGTCAGGAAAGGTATAAGGACCACCTGGTACTGGCAAGTTGTGGTTTCATGCCAACAAAGTTAAAGCTAAATGTTTCTCCAAGAGCTTAATGTTCCGAAACAATAGGGGTTTAGGAAGCGATAGTGGGATACAGTTCTCATGCTTGTTCTCAAATCCCCTCATGTCCTCACACTTCCTCATCTCTCTAAGACCCTCCAGCCTCACTTTTAATCCACGGTCTCCTGATTGTGGCCTCTTGAACAACCTATTTTAATCCAGTACAGGTAAATGTCTCAAGACACTGCATAGGAACTTTAAGAGATAAAATTTGACACTGAGCTGCAGAAAGGGATAATGGGGCAGAGGCCTGAAAGCTTGGTTAAAGAGGTAGTTTTTACGGAGCATTATGAAGGGCACGGGAGAGAGAGGGAGAGAGACAGGGAAATTCAAGGAGGCTAGAGCTCAGGCACACTGCCATTGGTGGAGGTAATTAAAATTGTGAACTGCAAGCCAATAGATTGGCATATTTAACTGTGACCTTGCATGATGCTTTCCATAAGACAATAATTAAAAAGATATTAACATTGGATAAAAAAGAAAGTCACATATATCTTTTGCAGAGGACACGGACACGTTTGGTTTAGAAAATGCAATTAACCAAAAAAAGTTATTGCTGTTTTCTGGGGTTGTTTAGCAGTTTAAAGTATGAACCTTTGTGCTAAAGTTGCTGATCTTTTCAATAACTCACTACAGAGAAGGCTGAAAACGTGAGGCACAATGAACATGATACAGCTCTTAAAATCTGAGGCAGTTTAAGCATTGATTTCCAGTAAGTGTCTTCAGTACATCAGCGGTACAATGCTTATTTAGAATCTTGGGCGCAGTATAAACTGTGATATAAGCCCTTTGTAATAAACTGATCATAAAAAAAGAGCATGTGTGCAAATGAACAAAGTGGGCCCATATACAGGAAATGTCTGTCGTGATTTTGCTGCAGTTGTGTATGAGTGTATTATAGGTACCCATTGCTATAACCAGAGTCTAGACTTTGCTTCACGATGTATGCATGTTACATGGGAGTCTGTGCACAGAAGTGTGTTCACTCAGGCCCACTTATCAAGTGTCTCAGTTCTATGTTACACTGTTAACATGGCCTGAGCTCGCTAGAAGGAAATCAGAGGGGGTCGGGGGTCTAAACAGAGTGAGGAGAGTCAGGCCTGCTCATAGTGACATTGCTGTTCCTCGGCAGATTGCTGATGATGGAGTAAACTGGTTTCCCTGCCAATCACATCATCCTGCATAATTTGTAACTAACTCTCCTCCTCTTAGTGCATTTCACTGGAAAAAAAATCATAGAATAGTCCAGCACAGAAGGAGGCCATTCAACCCACTGAGCCTGGCCCTGAATAATTTAAAGTCCAACCCATTTAGCCTGCTCTGTCCTCACTTTGCCTTGCATTTATCAGGAGTTGTTGCAGTTTTGGACATGAATTCTGTGTGCTGTAACTTGTGGGCTCTCTTTGTACCTAGATTCTGTGAATTGTTTGCTGTGATGAGCTGTTTAACCAGACTTTATTTGCTGTGAAATAGACAGTTGCCTTGAGTCCATTCCCAAGTTCCGTTATTTCCCCCATCTCATTAGGTGATACAGTGGTACCAGTGGTCTTGTCGCTGGACTAGCAATCCAGCGATCCAGTACAATGTTCTCAGCACCCAGGCTTGTAATCCCACCATGACAGCTGGTGGACTCTGAATTCAATAAAAATCTGGAGTTGAAAGTCCATTGATCATCATGAAACAATTGTTGAGTGTTGTTAAAAAAAAAACCATTTGGCTCACTAATTTCCTTTAGGGTAGGAAAGCTGGTCTGACCTACATATGACTCCAGACCATTGACTTCTGGGATTTTTAAAAATTTAGTCATGGGTTATGGGCATCGCTGACTGGGCCAGCATTTATTACCCGTCCCTAGTTGCCCCTGAGAAGGTGGTAGCGCCCTCTCAAATGGCGTCGCAAGCCATTTATCTGTTTCAACTGCTGAATGGTTTTAAAACGGGTATTGGGTGCAGCAGTTCAAAATAGCAACTTGTCACCACCTTCTCAAGGGGGAGCTAGGGATGGGCATTAAGTGCTGGCTCAGCCAATAACACCCACATTCTGTGGATAAAAAAAATATACACATTGGATGCCCTTTCACCTTAGCTTTCATTGAATCAGCCCACAGCCAAAATACAGAATGATGCCAGGAATTAGTATAAGCAACGTTATTGTATCATCAAAACATTACACAGATGTTCAAACAACTTTGGGACACTGTTAATGCCGCACTTTGTGATTGGCTGATGGTTAGTCATCTCCGCTAACAACAGTGTCTATCATGAAACTTTCTCGTAAAGCTATTTGGAATTGCCCTTTTCCTTCACAGCGGTAAAAATCTATTTAAAAACCCAAAGCCCAGTTAATTAATCTCACTGTGGCAGCTGATGAAATTTAAATTTAGTTGATGTAATACAGAATAAAAAACTCAGCTGATCATCATCAAGTTTCGTACAAACCCATCTGGTTCACTAATATCCTTT
Organism: Ginglymostoma cirratum; assembly: GCA_024137785.1. Taxonomy (NCBI): domain Eukaryota; kingdom Metazoa; phylum Chordata; class Chondrichthyes; order Orectolobiformes; family Ginglymostomatidae; genus Ginglymostoma; species Ginglymostoma cirratum. The sequence goes on along the minus strand of JAHRHZ010000059.1, from coordinate 26,337,600 downwards.
AGGGAGGGAAATCTGTCGTCCTTACCTAGTCTGGCCTACATGTCCCACAGCAATGTGGTTGACTGTTAACTGCCTTCTTAGGGATGGGTAATAAATGCGGCCAGCGACGCCCTCATCCCGTGAACAAACACATTTTAAAAAAGCCCTTTTGCTGGAGGATAAGATGATTAAATCTTTTGTATGGCAGTGTTTGCTAAACCATGCTAAACTCTTCTTTTCCCCTCTTGACTGCAATATTACAGTGATAGGCAGATAGCCCTGAAGGGGTCACCCGGAGGTGAAAGGTCTCCACATCTTTTGGTCTGTTTGCCAGACAATCTGCTGTTGAGGTGCAGTGTCAGCCAAAATGGGGAGAGAACAGAATCCCACCATTCACACACTGTTGTGTTGTGGCAAAAAAAAGCATTGCCTAGCCATTTGGCTGTTTGTCTTGCCCAGGCTTATGACCAGATCCTTGAGTCTAATATATTCATACCCCAGTGGCGTGGTTCTTTGAGATAATGCTAGTGCTGTGTGACAGGACAAATGAGACTGCTGTTTTTAAACAGCATTTATCCAGGAAGCCGAATGAGACATCATTTGCTACAATTTATCAGCGAGACTCATTCATAGCAAACTGGGTTATTTCAATAGTCAAAGACAACAGCATGAGAAAGATCAGTGCCTATAGCACTCGATAGTTCTAACTTAGTTCAAGAGTTTGTTAGGGATAAAGTCGCCATTTATCTGGTGACTCGCAAAAATATAAAAGGACAGCTTGAAAAGAACCATATTTTATTCACATTTCATTTCTTGGCAGTTTAGGGAAGGAAGATGTTCCTAAAATTGCCGAAAGAATCAATAATAAATTAGGATGTAAGTTTGGATTAATTTCTTTGAAGCTAATCTTAAAACCTCCAGATAAAAAAGTCAAGAGAGGCTAAAATATAATGCAGAAAACGCACACACATTGTTAAAAATACATTGGTGTAACACATTTGCAGCCATGAAAGAACAGACAACTAAAATATTTTTATAGCGTGGCTCGATTTTAGAGAGGAGGAGGGAAGAGTGCTTTGACCTGTGTGAAGGGGAACCCCTGCAGACATAACCATTCTGACCCATTGAATGGTCTGAATACGATAAATGCTGCTTTATCTTGTCTTGAAAGGAACAAGATAGAGAGGCCTAACTGCCTCGGCAATACTTAAATGGACAACTGTGCAATGTTTGAGCTGAGTGGGTGTTTGAAATCTGAGCAATCCAACAGACTAAGAGCTGCACAGGTCACCTGCTGCCCTCCAAGGGGATAGGCAGGGACCTTATAAGAAATTGCCCATGGTTGAATTGTAATACAAATTCCTTTCTCTCCTGACTGGCCTCTTTCACCAGACCATGGCCTATAAAATTTTGTAAAAACAATTCCAAAAAAGTTTTTTTCAAAGGGCAAGCGAGTGTGATGAAAGGCTTGACAGTTTTGACTTACAGTTCATGCTCTTCATTACTAGAAAATTGAATTGTGGGACCGTGTCTCGGCAATGTTTGCGACTGATCCAATGGCATTCTTAAATAAAGCCTGGTTGTTGTGCTTTCTTTTCGTTTTTGCTGCTGCTCGTAGCTGTAAAACAGCGATGTGTCAGCTCTGCTGGTTTTAAATCATATTTTGCCTAAATTGTCAAGAGCGCGAGGGCAGTTCGCACCTTGACTCACCACATAAATGGGGTCCGATATGGGCAATTAAAGTGGCATTCCAAAGCCCCCAATATCGAAAGAGATTAGCCTAAATTCATCTGATAATGTCATGCTGTGCCCACGGAGATGGGAAGGGGAGTTACAGACCATTTGAATGGATCAAACTCATCAGGACTTTGACAGCAGTAATGCTCAGATGCTGGCTGGCCAAGTGTGCTCTACGTGTGTGAGCAGTGATTGCAAGGTCTGTGTGACCCCCCCCCCCTCTCCTTTCCGCAATCTGCCCAATCTGAAAACCCGCGTGCCCCCCCCAACTTCTCCCCAATGCCTTCCCCCAACCCCCCTCCCTTTCCCAAAATAGCCAGGGGCAATTGAAAAATGCCTCTAGCCACCTCCCTCATTGGTCGCCTGCTTAATTGCCACACAGAGTCCGTGAAACACGGGCAGATGAGATGACATTTTGAGTTGCTGTCACTGGTGAAACCCACAACGCAGCACACACTAGTTGCTAGGAATCTGTCAGAAGCTGTTAGCAGTTGGCAGAAAGTTGCCCTGTGGCATTTCCTCGTGGCATCAGCAAAAAAAAACTGAGCATAAATCAGCCAGAGGAGCCTGCTGCTGTACTAATGAGGCTGTAAGCTTGTTTATGGACTAGCATCATTTCTGTGATTATTTCCACCTTTTCAGCTCTCCCTTCATAATTCACCTATGCTTTGGAAGCAGGGGGAAGTCAGAGCTAGGAATGAAGTCAGCGCTGATATTTTGCAAATGTGGCCTGTAGCAGCAGCCATATGGCACTCTTTGCGTGAGCTGGTTGGAGTCTGGAAAGACAGAGAGAGGGAGAAAGAGAGAAAAAGAAATTAGCCCCAGACCTCACAGAGATGCTATCAAATTACAGCGAAAATGGGAATGCCAATAAAATTGATGCTCTTGAGTTTTCTCCAAGGCTTCAGCTCTCAAAGGTCAGTTGTATGAGAAAAGTTAGAAAAGAATAGATTTTTTAAAAGTGTTTAAAGGGAACAATAAAAATATAGGGGAAGAAAACTGCCTGTGGACATAATAACAAGCATGGGGCTGGATGAACACAGCAGGTCAAGCAGCATCATAGGAGCATAATAACTTCCTTTGGTACCTACGCAGGTGAGGGTCTCACCCGCACCTTCGACTCACCTCCAGCGCAGCTGAGTTATCTCTCCATTTCTCTTTGCCATCTCTGAACCCGAGAATTTGAAAGCATTTGCTCGTAATGAGGACCTTGTCTTTGATTACAAGCTGGCAGCGCAATTCCCCTCCCAGATGAAAGCAAACCTCTTCTGTTTGCCTGAAAACAGTGGGAAGAGCAAAATGTGCATGAAAGCTGAAGCAGTGTTTTTTTTGTTGGGGGGGGTTGGATGGAACTGGTGCTAATGATGTAACCAAGACCAGTTGTTTGGGGTAAGTCCATCTTTTCAGATTGACTGAGGGGCGTATTGTCCTCACTTCAAAAACAAAAGCTTCTGCCATTGTTTAGACATAAGTCTTTACTTAAAATTTCTGTTTCTAGTGTGTGGGAGCTTTCATGACATAAGTGAAACAGGAAAGGTACTGGTGAGTGTTTTATATGGAATGCAGAAAGCCTTTCCTTCTCCTAATGGTGTGTATAATTCAGGTGCCCTGAAGGCATGCTTTCAGGAATTCTTTTGCCTGAGGTAATGGGAAGCAAAGACTGTTTTAAAGCCTCGATTATTCTATTGATGCACAAAGATGGAAAAAGTCATCTCTGGATTATAATAGATATTTCCATAAATTATCAATGAATTCTTCTCTAGTGAGGCAGTGGGGCATTACTAGTAAATGAATTTGAAGGCTTTTTTGGCACAGATGGAAAGTTATATGTAAAGGGGAGGGTTGGTGCAGAAATATTAGGGTGGGGGAAGGGTGCGCCATTAGATTGGATGCTGTGACAGATTCTGGATCAATAATCTGTACCCATGACTTCTATTCTTAATTGTGATGAATAATCAAGTGTTTGCAGTATTTATGTTCCTATTTGAGCAGCTGTTGATTTTTCTTCTATTCCTGTTCCTTTAATAAATTAAAATGAGGGTGAAATAAATTGCCTTTGCCTCCCAACTCCCAGCATTCACCTCAGCCTCAATGACAGTAAAACAGTACGTGCTGTATTCATGATGCGTTATTAATGAAGCAGCGAATGTATTTTTGTTTTGTCCTTAACTCCAGTAAACGACAGTCTATTTCTGGCTGTTATTTTTAAGCACTTTCAGGCCCACATTAACTTAGCAAATTGTTTGCATTTCATATTTGCCACTAGTTTTAATGCCCGTCAGGAATAAAACAGGGGAAATGAAAGACTTTGCATCTAGTGTCGGCCTCATATGCTGTCAGGTCAGAAATAATATAGATTCATTGTCTATGGCTCTGCACTCAGACTAACCTTTTGCCTCAGAATGGCACCCCCTACTGCACTGGTGCAGAATCTTCATTCCCTATGCTGTCTGGCCTTATTCTGACTTGCAGCTCCTACTGAGGGGACAGTCAGTTTCATGCTGTGAATTTGTATCCACAGAGGACAAATCTGCAACTGCCCAAACCCCAAATCGAATAGGACTGCTTAGACTTCCTGGTCCCCTCGTCTGAGAATGGAGAAGCCGGCTTCACAGATTTAAGCAGCTCATTAACACCATAGAGATTGGAGAAAGTAAAAGAGTGTCAGCAATGTTTGTTTTATTCTGCACTGAAGCTAAAGTTTAGGTGCATAAATTGGTGTGGGGACTGAAAATCAGCACTCCACCCCTGCCATAATATTCACAGTGGAAATTAAAAAAGAGAATGTGGGACCTTGTGGCGAGTGCTTCTGGAGTAGTCTACGTGTTAATGACTCGTACCTGTTCCCAACACTACAGGTGGGATCTTTTACCGCTTGGCTATGTACAAATACCTCGTTGTTAATTATAGTAATCCATGTGGCAGTACTGTGTATAGGATTGTCATAAGCTGCGTTGCGAAGATTCAGGTGAGAGCAATAATGGTCTCAAACTCTTCATCCTGGCATGGACATTAAAGCCATTCATGCCAACCAAACTGTGCGTTATGTGCCCAGTGTTAGGACAGGCAGATGGTTTGAGCCTGTGCCTGAAATGTTCCTTGTTCAGTAGCTCTCTAGCAATGCTGCACTGCAGACTTTCAGAGGATTGTACAAGTCCGAGGAGAAGCGAATAACTGGGCCATTCCAGCTGTTTCCAGGCAAGTTCTGGGTTTTTTTGTGCTTCAATAAGGCCTGGGCACAGCTGGCGTATTCTGGGCTCCCCTTACAATGAAAACAATGAAGAAGAGCAAGGAGTAGGTTAATTATCCAAGCAAGGAGCAGTGGGGAGTAGTGTGTCAGAAATGGGTGTCCCTGTGACAGTTTTGTCTTTGGCTCAGAGTATTGAGGTAACTGATGAAGTGACATGGGGTTGGGGAAGTAATGCTTGTTCCCATGGAGTGTAGCACCAAATGGAGGAGTAGATTTTTTAGGAGTTCCAGGTACAAGTCAGTTGCCATTGTATGTCACTTTGCAAACCAGACTGCTTTTGTGTCTCAGTGTTGGAAAGTGAAAGTTAACTTATTTTGAATTTCCTAATCATTTATGCTGACAGATCACAGCAGCACCCAAACATGAATGTACCCTGTGTGCCTGGAGAATGTAGGAAAAACAGAAATCTTCTGGTTTTGTGCAATCTAAAGAAATAGTAGTGGCTATGTACAAGCATCTCATTGTTAATTATAGTAGTCCATGTGGCTGTACTGTCTGTCCTGTGTATGGCATTGCCATAAGCTGCAGTGTGAAGATTCAGGTGAGAACAATAATGGTCTCAAACTCTCAATCCTGGCATGGATGTTAAAGCCATTCATGCCAACGAAAGTGTGCGTTATGTGCCCAGGCAGATGGTTTAAGTCTGTGCCTGAAATGTTCCTTGTTCAGTAGCTCTCCTGCAATTCTGCACTGTAGACTTTCAGAGGACTGTACAAAAGGTTGCTTTAAAACCCCTGCATCTTTAATGTACTCACAGGTGACGGCTTGGACAACAGTGTAGCTTCACCAAGCACGGGAGATGATGACGACCCCGACAAGGATAAAAAACGTCAGAAAAAGCGAGGGATCTTCCCAAAGGTAGCCACAAACATCATGCGAGCATGGTTGTTCCAACACCTAACAGTAAGTGAACCATACGTTGATACAGCTTGAGATACGGTTGGATGACAGAGGGCAGCTCTTTATTGTGTTCTGCTGGACAGGCTGTCTGGTTAGAGCACTTTGAATAAAAACTGGGTGGGGAGGATTGCACACCTACTTTGGAAGCTATCCGAATATCTCCTTAACTCGTCAGAAAGTGATTGGCTGTTTTCCCCTGACTGGCTGATGTCACCATTGCAGTAGTCGCTGGAACTTGTGCAGTAGATCATGTGAAAGCAATGCAGGGGGTCAGGTAGCTAGATGGCTGGTTTGTGATGTCGAGTGACACCAACAGAGTGCGTTCAATTCCTGCCCCGGTTGAGGTTACTATGAAGGACTGTCCCCCTCACCCAGGATGTGCAGAGTCTCAGATTAAACTCACCACCAGTCATCTCTCTCTGGAACTATGGTGACTCTGTCTAGCAAAGCTAGCTCTGGGTTTTACTTCCAGAGAGAGGGAATTGAACACCAAAGTTGGTGAACCTTGGTTAGAGCACATTTTTTATGTACATTTCTGGACATCATATTAGAGATAGGATGATGTGGAGATAGGATGATGTGCCAGTGTTGGACTGGGGTGAACAAGGTCAGAAATCACACAGCACCAGGCTATAGCCCTACAGCAACAAAAACAGAAATTGCTGGAAAAGCTCAGCAGGTCTGGCAGCATCTGTGAAGGAAAAAACAGAGTTAACGTTTCGGGTCCCGTGACCCTTCCTCAGAATTTTAGTCCAACAAGTTTATTTGAAAATACAAGCTTTTGGAGCAAGGCAAAGCAATGGTGCAGGAAGATTTATGAAGATAATACCAGACATTTGTGGCTTTGTGTTGGGGAAGAATCAACAGCCTGGGTCTCTTTGCTCTTGATAACTGAAGGCTTTGAGGTGACTTTAAAATGAGGAAAGGTATTGATGGAGTGGTTACAGAGACATTGTCTCCTTTTGGGTGGAAGGGTATAACGAGAAGGCATCAGTGTAAGATAGCCACCGAGTAACCCAAGAGGGAATTGAGAAGGAACTTCACCATTGCAGAGAATGGTGTGAATATGGAATTCGGGAACAGGGATAATGTGAATAATATTGATTTAAGACAAAACCAAGGGAGAAGGGATTTAGATGAGGAAAAAATGAGAGGACTCTCAAGGAGGAACGTAAACACCAGCATGAACCATTTGGTTGGGCCAAATGGCCTGTTTCTGTGTCCTGCATCCCATGTAACCTTACCTGTACATTTTACATGGCTAAGTGAAGAATCCAAGATCTGGTGAAGCAAGGAATTGAGATGGACTCCTTTTCACAGAAGGTGGAGTTTGGGAAAACATCAAACATCAAACTATTATGTTCTGGATTGGCTTTCTGGTCTTTAATCTCTGGCTGTGACTTTAGTTATTGAAATTTGTAAAACCTCAGTGGGTCAGAAAATGTTTAGAAGGACCGTGTCCAAAATAAAAACAGGATTCCCTAATTCATGACAAGTTGAGTAGCTTTGAAGTGAAAACTGTAACAAGCTAAACTATTATATAAAAAGAATGAAAAAGTATAGATGATTGTCCTTGCTAAGGAGATGCTAAGAGTGAAAACTGGTTGTTATTTTGTTTTAACCATGGTAATTTCTTGCTGTTCTCCATTTATCCTCTACAGAAGTATGGTTCCAAGGTTGGTGATGATTTGGAACGTCAGGGATAGATAGCCAGGATTTTGATGCTGCTTGGCCTGCTGTGTTCATCCAGCTCTACACCTTGTTATCTATGATAGATAGCCAGGATTCTGTTTGGTGGCAGATGGTAGCATAGTAGGCAAATCCCATGGACTAGCCACCCAGAGACCCCAGGCTACTGAGCTGTAAATGTGGGTTACCATTCCCACCATGGCAGTTAGTGGAATTTAAATCCAATTTATAAATTCTGGAATGTGAAACTAGTCTTGGTAATGGTGACCATGAATTGGTAGTCATAGAAATCTATCTAGTTCACTCATGTCCTTTAGGGAGAGAAATCTGCCATCCTTACCTGGTCTGGTCTCCGTGTGACTCCAGACCCACAGCAATGTGGTTTACTCTTAACTGCCTTCTGAAATGGTCAGTCAGGTCGCTCAGTTAAAAGATTATCAGGGATTGGCGACAGTTGCTGGCCCAGCTAGCAATGTTGCCATCACACAAGAGAATAAGTACTGAGAGTGCCCCCAGAAATCTGTATCGGGCCTTGGCTTTTGGGTATCTCTCACTGGCTGTGGGGAAGGAAGAGTGTGTCATGTGTCCATAAGCGACCAACACACGGAGTTCAATGTGGTTGAGTATGACATCATTGACTTTGGGTCCAGGAAGAAAAAAAGATCACAATATTTTCCTGATGGTGAGAGCATTGGAAGCCTTGGGCCATTAAGGAGTTCTACGTATCCACGTAAAAAATCACTCAATGCTGGCCGAGAAGTGTTCAAAGTAATCAAAAAGGCCAATTTAATGAACTGTGGCCTTCATCCCAAGTGGGGTTGGAATACAAAGGGGAAGGAAATGATGGAGCAGATGGATATAATCTCGATGTAATGTTTGTTTAGTTATGGGCTGCAGACTTCAGACAGGATATTGTGGTCTGTCAGGACAAAAAAAACTTCTGCCTTTTGTTTTCTGGGGGCTCCAATTGAGGGTTCCTTTTTGATTCTTGGGGTCTACATTTTGGTTTGCAGGGGCCACATTTTCATTCTCACTAATCGTAGAAGCCGGCCGTTTGGCCCATCGAATCCATGCTGACCCTCTGAGATTCATCCCACTCCGGCATTCCCCCCACCCCCAACCGTATCCCTGTAACCCTGCATTTTCCACGGCTTATTAACCTAGCCTGCCTATCCCTGGACATCACGGCCAATTTAGATTTACTCAGTAATGCAGTCATGTAGTAACATTCCCTTCTGTATCTGTGTTGGTGTATGTGGAATTTGAATTTGTGCAAAAGCAGAATTGCAAGAATTCACCAATATCCTCAGTAATTATCGACCACCCATTCAACGTAAAGCCGCAGCACGCAGGGAAGTCATAATTTCCTGGACACCAGAGTGTTTAAATAGGCACAAAAATACAGGCGTATGTTAGCAACAAAGTTTTATTCAAAATAACTGACATACACTTCAGCACTTCAGAAGGGTTAAATCATGAAGGAAAACATACATAAATCTGGGTTATATTCCTATGGAACTAGAAGATTGAAGAGTAATTAAAGTGAGGTTTTTAAAATGATGAATGGATAAAATAGGGCAGATGCAGGGACTCTTGTGGTGCAATGTATTGTCCATACCTCTGAGGCAGCAACCCAGGTTCAAGTCCTTCATGTTCCAAAAGTGTTTCGTAACATCTCTGAATAGGTTGATTAGGGAAGTATCCAGGGTAGAGCAAGGATAGACTTTAAAAATGAATGACAAATGCAAGGCTGTTGTGGTGGAGTGGTAGTGTCCTGACCTCTGAGCTAGGAGACCTGGGTTCAAGTCCCCCCTGCTCCAGAGGTATGCCTTAACATCTTTGGATCATTGATTGGAAAACATCTACTGTAGATGCAGTAACACTATTCCCTCAGATGGGGAAAGGAGGGTGGAGTGGGTGCTGATTGAGTGAAATCAGGAAGAGCTTGCACACAAGTGAGATAAGGCCATTTAGCCCCTTGAGACTTCTGCATCATTCAGCATGATTACAGCTGATCTGAGTATAACCACAAATCCACATTCCTGCCTAATCTTTCAACCCCTTGCTTAACTAGAATCTTATCTACCTCTGCCTTAAAAATATTCCAGGACTCTGCGTCTGCCAACTTTTCGAAAAGGGAGTTCCGAAGACTCTCAATACTCTGAGCGAGAACAGAAATTGCTTGATCTCTGTTTTAAATGGGATTTTTAAACATGGCCCTTACTTCTTGATTCTCCCATAGGAGGAAGCATCCTAGCCACATCCTCATTACATAAGGGTAGCGGAAAGTTGGAACTCTGTCCCTCAAAATATCCATAGATGACAAGAGTTAGCTCCCTTTATATCTTGAGGATGTGGCTAGGATGCTTCCTCCTATGGGAGAATCAAGAAGTA
>JAHRHZ010000059.1:26262943-26327251 GCA_024137785.1 Ginglymostoma cirratum | reverse complement strand
CCTCTAGCTCCACACTGTGTTATCTCTGACTCCAGCATCGGCAGTTCCTACTTTCATAGATGGCAAGGGTCAGTTTCAGGCCTGACCTGAGGTAGATGTTTTTCTTTGTATTTACAGGGGTACAGTAAATTATTGATTATTTAACTGGGTCAATAGTCCAAAGACCTTGACTAATAATCCAGAAATTTGAGTTTGAGACCCACAGTAATAAACGGAGCAGACATTTGGGAGGGAGTTGCCCTGGAAGTGGTCAGCAATAATTCACGATCCAATGAAATATCATTGTGTTAGGTCAGAACTAGACAAGGAAATTTCCTGCTGATTCCCACCTCCTGCTGCTCCCACACCCCCAACCCTGCTAATCAGGGTTGGCACCTACCTGTGAAACTGAGAATTGACCCTGTCTGCTAAGAACCAACACAACATTCAGACTCAAGCTGAAAAGTGCTAAGTGACATTCATGCAACACAGTGTCTGTCTACAACAAGAGAGAGTCTGACTATCTCCCCTGGATATTCAATGCCATTTCTATCATTGAATTCCTCACCATCAGAATCCTGGGGTTGAGGTGATGGGCATTGGTGTATGTCGCTATTGGCAAGATCATAAGACCATAAGATGTAGGAGCAGAATTCGGCCATTCGGCCCAACAAATGTGCTCCACCATTTAATCATGGCTAATGTGTTTCTCCGCCCCATTATCTTGCCTTCTCACAGAGTCATAGAGTCATATAGCATGGAAACAGGCTCTTCAGTTCAACTCATCCTTGCCAAACAAGTTTCCCAAACTAAACTAGTTCCATTTGCTTGTGTTTGACCCATTTCCCTGTAAACCCTTCCTATTCATGTACCTGTCCAAATGTCTTTTCAATGTGACTGTATTGGCATCTATCACTTGCTCTGGTAGCTCATTCCGTGTTCTTCTCCCTTACCCTGGATCCCCTTACTAATCAAGAACCTATCTATCTCTGTCTGAAGGACACATAATGACTTGGCGTTCACAGCCCTCTGCAGCAATGAGTTCCACAGATTCACCACCCTCTGGCTGAAGAAATTCCTCCTCAGCTCAGTTCTGAAGGGTCGCCCTTCCTTCTGAGGCTGTTCTCTCAGGTCCTAGTCTCTCCTAACAGTGGAAACATCATACCCACATCCACCCTATCCAAGCCTCTTGGTATTCTGTGTGTTTCAATCAGGTCCCCCCTCATCTTTCTAAACTCCATTGAGTACAGAAGTACATTATTGGACTACGTGTGAACCATGATCACAAGAGCAGGTCAGAGGCTAGGAATCCTATGGTGAGTAACTCAGCTCCTAAGTCCCACATCCTGCCCACCATCTACAAGGCACAAGCCGGGAGTGTGATGGAATACTCCCCACTTGCCTGGATGGGTGCAGCTCCAATAACACTCAAGAAGATTGACACCATCCAGGACAAAGCAGCCTGATTGGAATTCTATCCACCATATTAAAAATTCATTTTTTTTTGTCTGGCTTATTTTGAAAAGGATTGAGACAAAGGGTCACAGAAGTAAATTATTAAAAGTCAAATCACATTCCTATCGGGATCACTACAAACAGTGGTCAAGTATAGTTTCCAAATGGAATAGAGAAGGTGTAGACATTGAAATCATTTTAGAAGTAACTGGATCCTGAAAGTGGATGTAAGGGTGGTTTTTGTGGGTCATTCTGAATGCTTGAATGGCTTTCCTCATCTGTAATTATCTTGTAATCCTGTGATAGCAATTAGAAGTCAAGATCCAGGGTGACTTTTCACTTCCCAATCTGCATTCAGCAAGGCCAATTTGTTCTCCCTCATTACTGCAACCTTGACTGAAGATCTACATCATCAGTGAACTCCAGTCAGCAGAGCCTACTCTCCTGGTAGGGTCATCTCCATTTCGTGGCATTCTTCCAAAGATGTTGCAGGGAACATTAAAAGTTGAACTTGGCCAATTTAAAGTCTTCTTAAGCTCTTTTGCTCATTTCTTTATTTGTAAGTCTCATTCGCCCAACAGCCCTGTGCTTAATCATCTTCATTAGCTGACTTCAATTACAAAACTCTCATCCTTCCTAACAAACCTCTCCATGACCATGCCACACCTCCATCTCTGTAACTTTCTTCAGCCTGGGAGCACTCCTGGGGGCAGGCATGGTGGGCACTGTGGTTAGCACTGCTGCCTCACAACATCATGGACATCGGTTCGATACCACTGTCCGGCGACTGTGTGGAGTTTGCACATTCTCCTCGTGTCTGCGTGGGTTTCCTCCGGGTGCTCCGGTTTTCTCCTCCAGTCCAAAGATGCGCAGGTTAGGTGGATTGGCCATGTTAAATTGCCCATAGTGTCCAGGGATGTGCAGGTTTAGTGGATTAGTTGTGGGAAATGCAGGGTTCCAGGGGTAGGATGGGGGTGTGGGTCTGGGTGGGATGCTGTTCAGAGGGATGGTGTGGACTCAATGGGCCGAATGGCCTGCTTACATACTATGAGGATTCTACGATTTCAGATTTCATTTAGACTGCTGCTGGTCATTGTACCTTCATCCATCCCTAAGCTCTGGTATTTCTGCCTCTTTACCTTTGCTTTCCGATAATGTCCTTTAAAACCTACATTGACCGTGCTTCTGGTTATTTGCCCTGATACCGCTTTAAATGACAGGGTTTCAGATTTAGCTCTTTGATGCTCCCATGCATTTGCCTTAGGATGCTTCTTTTTAAGTGAAAAGTTCTGTATAAATATAAATTGCCAAAATGACAGGGAGGAGGGCCAATCAAGAAACAATTATAAAGGGATTTCTGAAAAATCAAGAACTTTTCTTTTCCCTGTTTGGCAGCTCGTTTCTAGGGCAGCAGCTAGGAAGATAGGCAAGTGAGAATTGAACTGTCTACTTGTACAAATTTATAGTTAACCGCTTTGTTTAGCTCACAGCTCTTTATTAAAAAACAAAAGTATTTTCTAGCAGCGCCAATTACTTTCACCAGCAATATTTACCAGTGTCTCTCCTCCACTCATGCCCTCTTTGCTTTGGAACTCCATGAGATGTCTGCAGATGGTCAATCTTGAAAAGGGGTTTTAAGAACCTGCAGCGGTCAATGCTAAATTAGAGAATGCAACCAGTTTGATAGCGCTGGACTGTTCCAGAGATGGTAGTCAATTATGAAAGAATAGCTCGGACGGAACAAAATAATAACGACATGATTTTCAAAAGCAGAAACTCAGTCACAGCATCTTCACATCAATGTCTCACCAGAACTCGAAGCAGTTTTGTCAGATTGTTATCTTCCAGCCCTGACTTGCAAGGCTTACCACTGTTTATTCCCACAACTACGAAGGAAAATAACGAGGTGCACTCAGACCTTACTTACTCTGTAGATCTTAGTGCCTTGTCAGAACGGAATAAGAGTTTGTTGTGCATGTACTGCTTGCATTCATTCCCAAGTTCTCAAATGCAGAGGAGATAGCATTGTGGTCCCATGTAAGCTGCTATAAAAATTCATGTACGGATTAACTGATGAAGCAAAATGACGAAGTATTAATCCAGTTAGTAAACTTCTCCTATCGCTGTGCTGCACATGTGCATCCTGATATTTTTGAATATTTTAATGATCCAGACACTGGGGCTGAGAGAACCTTGAACACTGAGCTGTTGGGCATTCATTCATGTCAGTAATGTCATTTTGTAATAGTGCTGTATCAAGTTGGAATCAAGGTGTTTTCTGATGAAATGTGCAAATATCTTGTTAGTGCTAAATCGCAGTGTGGGTTTATCAACAACAAACACAGGAAATGCTGGAAAAACTCAGCAGGTCTAGCAGCTTCTGTGGAGAGAGAAACAGAGTTAACATTTTGAGTCCAGTATGACTCTTCTGCAGAACTGAAATGTGTTGGAAAATTTTTTTAATATACTTTCAATAGAGACAGAGGCCCAGTGCATAATCGTTGCTTTTCTTATTAATTTATGGGATGTGGGCAATGCTAGCTAACCAGCATTTATTGCCCATCCCTATTTGCCCAGAGGCCAGTTCAGAGTCTACACATTTGCTGTGGGTCTGGAGTCACATGTAGGCCAGAACAGGTAAGGATGGTAGTTTCCTTCCCTAAAGGATATCAGTGAATCAGATGAGTTTTGCTGACAATTAACACCGGTTTCATGGTCATCGTTAGACTCTTCATTCCAGGATTTTCTCATAAATTCAAATTCCACCATCTGCTGTTCCACTATCTTCTACACTTCCACCAGGACGAGGGAAATGCCTCCCTGGGCTCTGCTGCTACATTCTACACCCTCCAGGGAGCAGCAATGATCCTTTCAATATTCGTTTTTATGTTTCTTCAGATAAATATTGATAAAGGGTCATACGTATGTAAAGATACCTTAAGCCACTATTAGAATCATAAAGTTCAGCTCACTGTGATGCTCTTAGGATGCTTGAGTTCTGCCTGTAAACAAAAACTGTGAGACACTGGCCTACTTTCTGCTGTGCCAGTCAATGGGACCACATCTAACAGATTGACGTGAAGGCACAAACACTTTGACCAACGTTTTCTGTGACCGTTTTTCCCAAACCTTATCACTTTATAACAGTGAAGCCCAAAGAACAGTCAGCAGTCTTACTAAATGAAACAGGGCATGCAGGGGTCGCAGTCTAAGAATAAGGGGTGAGCCATTCAGGATTGAGATGAGGAGGAGTTTCTTCGCTCAGAAAGCTGTGAACCTTGTGGTATTCTCTACCACAGGAAGCTGCTGGGGCCAGTTCATTGGATATATTCAAGAGGGAGCTGGCTGTGGGCATTGTGGCTAAAAAGATTAAGGGGTATGGGGGAAAAGCAGGAGTGGGATACTGAAATTGCATAAGCAGCCATGATTATATGGAATGGTGGTGCAGGCTTGAAGGGCTGAATGGCCCACTGCTGCACCTATTTTCTATGTTTCCATACATCATTTTGATAATGACCATAAGACACTTTGAAAGACAAACAGCTACAATAAAATTATTCAATTCCTCCCAATCAGAAAATCATCCCTACCACTCTCTTTGAATAAATACATCAGTTATCAAGACAGTGTTGACCAGAATATTATTTTACCACAACTCTGTATTGTTTGGGAGAATGACATCCCTGGCTTTACTAACACACTGCTGCTTTTTGACTCCAGTGAAATCTCAATTTGGAAAAAAGGGGCTTTCTTTTGTTGAAAATGAACGAGTGCGACTGACCCAGCATATCATTCCACTGCTCCCCATCACTATCCCCATCACCATCACAGCCCGACTCACCGTTCCCCTTCACCAAGGGACTCACAGTGCCTTCTCCCCATGGTATAATTTTCAACTCCTTCCCCTCCTTCCCAAGCCAGCATCTCCCTGAAAGCCCCCTTTTACCAGACATGGCCGATCGCCAGGCTGCAGAGGTTCAAGAAGGCAGCTGACAGCCACCTCCTCAAGGGGCAACTAGGGATGGGCAATAAATGCTGGCCCCAGCCAGCAATGCCCGTCCCCACAGGTGAATTAAAAAAAAGTGACTGTGTGCTGTAGATAGACCCACAATGTTCTTGGAAGTGAATTCTGGGATTTTTGACCCAGCGACAGTGAAGGAACGGTGATATATTTCCAAGTCAGGATGGTGAGTGGCTTGGAGGGGAACTTGGAGGGGGTAGTGTTCCCATGTATCTGCTGCCCTTGTCCTTCTGGATGGAAGTGGTTGTGGGTTTGGAAGGTGCTGTGTGAGGATCTTTGGTGAATTTCTGCAGCGCATCTTGTAGATGGTACACACTGCTGCTGCTGAGTGTCAGTGGTGGAGGGAGTGGATGTGGTTCCAAGTCACTTCAAGTGCTCTCTGTTAAATGCAGTCAGGCTTTCTGGTTCTCATGCCCATTGATGCAGTGAGTTCTAGACACCCACCATCCCCTGGGTGAAACATGTTCACCTCAACTTTGCTCAGAAGTGAACAATGTAGGACTGTGGGCCTTTGTTCCAGAAATTGGGTGCAACGACGGAGGAATTGGCAGAGCTTTAAGGCACTCTGTATTAGCGGCTAACTTCATAATTGTTGAATTTGCATGCTTGACTGAGATTGAGATAAGATTACTTAAAAAAAGAACTCGATGATATAGCAGTTCAGGTTTTGTGACATCATTTGATTGCTTTCAAAATTGTTATTTTTCTGCCTTATCTTTTATGGGTTCACCGAGGTTTGAGCCATTGTCAGCTCCAGGGAATGTTTTTACATGAACTCTGCAGTACTTTCATTTATTGCTGCTTGTCACAGTGTTAATGTATACAGACTATGACGTGTACAATCAGTGCTACTTAAGTCTCTCCTCCTTACAATCATTACTGGCGACGATCGACAGGTTTGCTGATACTGAGGGTTGTATTTGCAACCTCACATTGTAGATGTGTTCCTCGTTGTAAGTAGATTGAGGCTTGTTATTTTTGGTATGATAAAGAAACTGAGTTTTTAACCTGCAATGTTTCAATCCTCTGATGACTGACTCACTTTGTTTTATGGAGTTTTTTTTGATAATATTGCTAGAACAGAACAGGACAGAGAAAAATCAAATACAGTAACTGTTGTATTGACCGTGCTGAAGCCTGTCCAGTTCCAAAAAGAAGTCCAGTGTCACAACTACAAAGTTTACCCCATAAGACATAAGAGCAGGAGTAGGCCATTCGGCCCATTGAGACTGTGCCGCCATTCAGTGAGATCATGGCCGATCTGATAATCCTCAACTCCACTTTCCTGCCTTTTCCCCGCAACCTTCGATTCCCTTACTGCTTAAAAACACTATCCATCTCAGCCTTGGAATGTGGAAAAATTCCACGGATTTGCTATCCACTGAGAGAAGAAATTCCTCCCCATCTCTGTCTGAAATATACAACACCTTACTCTGAGATGATGCGCTGTGGTCCTAGATTCTCCCGCCAGGGCAAACAGCCTTTTTGCATCTACCCTGTCAAGCCCCCGGAGAATCTTGAATGTTTCAATAAGGTTGCCTCTCATTCTTCGACATTCCAATAAGCACAATACTCACCTCTCCTCATAAGACAGTCCTTCCATACCCGGTGTCAGCCTAGTGGACCTTCTCTGGATTGCTTCCAATATCAGTGTATCTTTTTGGTAATATAAAGGGCCCAGAATTGTTTACAGTATTCCAACTGTAGTCTCACTAGTTCCTTGTATAGTTTTATCAAGACCTCCTTACTTTTACATTACATTCCCTTTGAATTAACAAGCCAGTCAATGACCACTACCTCAATTGAATAAATTGAGCGCAGATTTGTTAAGGATAGCTTTAACTGCTTAAGGATCAATTGAGATTTTTGTTTCCCTATATTGGGTCATTTATGGCAGCACCTTCCCGGGGTGGGGTGATAGCCAAGTGATACTGTCAGGAGAATATTCATCCAGAGATCCAGTTAATGTCCAGGGGACCTGGGTTTGAATCACACCACAGCTGATGGTGGAATTTAAATTTAATAAAAATCTGGAATTAATCCATTTTTGATTGTTAGAAAAGCCCACCTGGTTCACTGATGTTCTTTAGGGAAGGAACCTAAGAACATAAGAACTAGGAGCAGGAGTAGGCCATCTGGCCCCTCAAGCCTGCCCTGCCATTTAATAAGATCATGGCTGATCTTTTTGAGACTCAGCTCCACTTACCCGCCCACTCACCATAACTCTTAATTCCTTTACTGTTCAAAAATTTATCCAGCCTTGCCTTAAAAACATTCAGCAAGGTAGCTTCAACTGCATCACTGGGCAGGGAATTCCACAGATTCACAACCCCTTGGGTGAAGAAGTTCCTCCTGACCTCAGTCCTACATCTGCTTCCCTTTATTTTGAGGCGATGCCCCCTAATCCTAGTTTCACCTGCTGATGGAAACAGCCTCCCTGCCTCCACCTTATCTATTCCCTTCATAATCTTACATGTTTCTATAAGATCTCCCCATCCCCATGGAAACTGCCTTCCTTACCCAGTCTGACCTACGTGTGACTCCACACCCACAGGAATGTGGTTGAGTGTTAACTGCCCTCTGGGCAATTAGGGATGGGCAGTACTCATCCCTGAATGAATTTTTAAAAATTCCTTGAAACTATTACAGTGAAGAAGGATGCAGTTCACCTCATTGTGTCTGTGCCAGCTCCCAAATGGGCATCACTTTTGAGTGCCATTCTCTCTGTAACCTTGCACGTTGTCTCTTCTCAAATAACTATCTAATTCCTTGTTGAAAGCCTCAGTTGACCCTGATTCACCACACTCTCATTCTCACACAGACTCCACACCCTAACCAGGAGTTCTATGCAGAAGCTTTCTTTTGCTAATGACTTTAAACCTGTCCCCCTTCATCTCTGCGCCTCCATTCCCAATTCCTGCACCTTAGAACAGTTTCTCTCTCTCTCTCTCTCTCTCTCTCTCTTTCTATTTGGTTGTATCTTGGATGACTCCAGGGTACCTCTGGAGGTCTCTTCACCCACGTGTGTAGGAAACCTGGTTTGACCATTCGCTATTGTGGCAAGGATGAGTTCCAAGAAATAGTTAATGAAGCAGTTCTTAAAGTGCCAATGCCTTTTTGGAATAAAATGAAACGAGTTATTGTGGTGTTGCTGGAAGGAAGGTGAGACCTTTTGTTTATTTCATTTTGAGGGTTGTCACGTACGCCAGGTCAAACTTGTTAAATGAAGATTTCTTTTCTAATGCCTTCAGTGTGAGTAGAAGCCAAGTAAGCAGGTAAGTGGAAATTAACGATGCCACAAGCCTTGGCAGGGCAGGCTTCTCCTTTGAGATAATATGTAGTAACTAAAGAAAGACCCTGTGTGCCTCTTGCAGGTGCAAATTTGTGAAAATAACCACTTCTTTATCTTAATAACAACTCCCAACGTGTGAAACCTACTGCACTAGACAGAAAGTGAATGTTCGAAATTTGAGCTCATTCAGCCCCATGTAGTTAGTGTTTATAACACAGGGTTACCACATGGTTGCCTTTGGTCAAAAATAATTTTTCAGAAGTCTTCCCTCCCATTTTTGACCCCACCCCCCCCACCAACAACTGCACCAACCCTCCACTTTCCCACTACCACCCCTTGCTGCTTTCTGTTTTCATGTTGAATTTATCGAGAAGTAAATTGTAGGGATGAAGCACTGCCTGACTTCCCACTCTGTTCTTTCTTTTGCACACAGCTCCCGAGAAGAATGCCAATTTGTGAAATTATGTGATAGAGTAATTAGCGAAAGCCAGAGCTTGCTGATTGCTGCCATGCGCACTCATTCAAAGCATCTTAAATACTGCAGTAATACGCTAACAGGCTGCAGAAAGTGCCCTGGTTTATTTGTAAATAAGACTGCAGGAGAACCACATATGAAAGCACTCAAAACGCTACCTCATGAATTAGTCACAGTAAAGCTTTTGAGATCTGTAAAATGCACATGTAAAATCTGAGCTGAAAAAGCTGCATGCCTCTTATAATATAATTAGGATCTAATTTACCACCCTTTGCACACAGATGTAATAACGTCTAGATATTTATTTTCTCCTTAAGCACATTACATGTACCTCTGCAAAGCAGTTATTGAACAGAAACAGGTGTGTGAATCCCTAATTCATTTCTTCACTATAAACACAGCGCAGTTTAGAAGAAATATTTACCAAAAGGACGTAGCAGAAAGAAATGAGAATGCCGGTAAATGACATGTTAATGGACAGTTGCCCTTTACTTACTGATGGATTTTGTGATGGTTAAGTAAATTAAGGCAAATGCAAGAAAAATCAATAGCCATGCAGAGGCCTGGTTGAGGCTTGTAGACTATAGACAGAATGACAGATGTTGTGCATATGACCTCGCTAAGAATTAATGCTTGTAGTACTAGGCACACATTGAACTTTTTTTTGGCTCCACAGAATTTTTTTTCGTTCAAACACTGCAAACCCATTGTAATTATCAGAAGCTATGCTTGTAACACTGCTTATGCGCAAAATAAATTTATGGATCTATTTTAATATATAACAACTTAGTCAAATTTATATATAGATGTTTATATGCCTGTGTCAAATTGCCTAAATCCTTTTATTGATTCCTTTACTGTTCTTTTGTGAACATTTTAAACATTTGACCCATTCAACCCTGTTGAAAATTGCTGAACTCTATCGGAGGGCAATCTGTTTAGCGTGGTGGTATGGCTTTTGGAAAATCAGGTGTTGTGAAGTCCAGTTCTTTCATTCAAATATTGGCACTTGAGGAGAAATGCCTGATAAAGTTGGAAATGTGCGTCCAGGCCTCCAACTAGATGAAAATTCATGGAATTATTTAAATATTTATTGCTACTAACATCTGGCTTCATACCTCACATTTCCGAGTTGTAAGTTGCCTGACTTCCCAAAGTCTGCCCACCATCGACAAGACACAAGTCAGGAGTGTGATGGAATACTCCCCACTTGCCCTGGATGGGTGCAGGCCCAACAATACTTAAGAAGCTTGACACTATTCATGACAAAGCAGCCGCTTTGACAGGCACCACACCCACAAACACCCACTCCTTCCACCACCGACGCTCAGTAGCAACAGTGTGTACCAAGTACAAGATGCACTGCAGAAATTCACCAAAGCTCCTTCGGCAGCAACTTCCAAACTCATGACAACTTTCGTGTAGAAGGACAAGGGCAGCAGATACATGGGAACACTGTCCCCTTCAAGCTCCCCTCTGAGCCACTCATCATCCTGGCTTGGAAATATATCGCCGTTCCTTAAGTGTCACTGAGTGAAAACCCTGGAACCTCTTGCCTTAAAGCATGGAATGTTCCTGCATCACATAGACGGCAGCAATTGATGAAAATGGCTCACCACTACATCCTCCAGGCAATTGGGATTAGGTGATAGATACTGGTCGATAGCTAGTGGTGTTCAGACCCTGAATGTATAAAATAAACCAAGCCCACCTTGTTGCTTTTGAAACCTTTTTAGCTGTGTTCACTTCCTCAAGTTAGCTTCCCTCCCTCTGGTTACTTTGCAGTTCCTTGTCCACGAGACGATCCCTCTGGTTACTTTGCAGTTCCTTGTCCATGAGACAATGTGAAGAAGGTGGGACAATATTTTCAACTGGAACTAGTATTGTCTCTAATTTCACCTGGAAGCAAAAGTCAACTTTGGAAGAAGTGCGAAGAAATTCATGATATCTGGCTTAAATTACACAAGGGGAAAGACATTATCAAGACACAGAAACCATTTCTGCTGTTTTGGGGGGCTTAGAGAGCCTAATTTCTTTTGTATTCTTTCACAGATTGTGGGTGTCACTGGCTAGGCCAACATTTATTGTCCATCCCTAATTGCCTAGAGGACAGTTGAGAGTCAATCACATTGCTGTGGGTCTGGAATCACATGTTGGCCAGACCAGTTGAGGATGGCATTAGGAAACTAGTGAGATATTGTCACCAATCAACAGCAGTTTCATGATCATCATGGATAATAGGTACTGCAGATGCTGGAGAATCCGAGATAACAAGGTGTGGAGCTGGATGAACACAACAGGCCAAGCAGCATCATAGGAGCAGGAAATCTTGATGTTTCGGGCCTAGATGCTGATCTAGGCCTGAAACGTCAAGATTTCCTGCTCCTATGATGCTGCTTGGCCTGCTGTGTTCATCCAGCTCCACATCTTGTTATCTCTTTCATGATCATCATGTTAATTCCTGATTTTTAATTGAGTCTACATTCTAGAATCTGCCTTGGCAGGATTTGAACCCTTGTTCCCAGATTGTTACCTGGGTGTTTGGATTATTAGGTCTAGTGATAATGCCAGTAAGCCATCACCTCCCCATCTGGGAAGCTCTGAGGATTGAAACATGGGGAACACTTTCACACAAAATGTGATGGAAATTTGGAATTCTCTTCCTCAAATAGTACATCAGACCAAATTAATTGTTCATCTTAGAACTGAAATTGGCAGGGATGTTGAATAGAAACACAACAAAGATGGTCCAGGGAGTTGGGTTGCACAGCAGCCATGGCCTCATTGAAAGGCAGAACAGATTGAAGGGGTTAAATGGTCCCCTTCCTTGCCTATGTTCCTGCGTCTTAGGGAAAATCTGAGTGTTAGTACAGCTGTGAATATCATTCTAACCAGTTTGGAGCCCAGCTCTCCTCAAGGGCAGCCAGGGATGGGCAATAAATGCTGGCCAGTCAGCGACACCCATGTCCCACCTGTGAATTTTAAAAAAAAAAACCCTGCTTTACAGCATCAGGAATGGCTTGACAAATATTTAGTGTTACGTTTCCTGCACTCTTGTGAGAAAGAGCTGATTGGAGGCAATACTGGGCATTTCCCAGCAAGTGGGAGAAGGTTAGTCTGGCTATTTTGAGCACTAATTTGCTAATGACTGTAATTTATTATGTATCATGACATAGGTGTGAAGCAAATAATAAGAGTGTTTCTCAAAATACTAATTCTGGATGCTAAAATGATTGCATGTATCAGACTTGAGTGAACACTCAAGGGCTGGATTGTAATTTAACAGGTTGTATGGAAATTCTGATAAATTATTATTTCATTAATGTTGTATTGCAAATTAAGACACTTCAGAATTTGCAAATAACAACGTTTTCAATGTCAGGTTAAATAGATTATCTTTTTAGAATAAATTAGTTAAACTGCTACAGTTTCTAGGTTTCCAATTATTTTTGGATATTTTGGAGAATTCAGGAAGTTCAGCTTAGATAGTCGGAGTTTCCCATTTATGAGCCTGCAGTCAGAGTTAAGATACCTCAATGTCACTGCCAATTTCAGCTGCCGAGTGCAAGTTTCAGCTTATTCCCGAAGCAATTCTTATTCAGCCCCTGTTCTCTTCTTGACTTGCAGTAGGTAGCCTCAAACATGTTGGAGCAGAAGCATTTTTAAGTGGAGCAGAAAAGCCCTTAAGCAGAACCGACCCATGCTTTCGTGTTCGATCCCAGCCTCGCTGCCCCACCTTCTCAAAAATTCCTTCTCTCTTCACACACTAATCCAATTGCCATTAGGGCCTGTTTTTACTGTATCTCCTTCAACGGGCTCTACCTGCTGCATTAAACTTCAAAACAACTTTTCCCAGACCCCTATTACTCCTTGCCTGAAGACAAAGGAATCTCGTTATACTACCTTCTTTACCTTTTAAGTATTCCCCAGTTTTCAGCTTTTCACTAACTTGTAGCTCCCCAGATCACCCTGTGACAATATCTATGCCTGATTAGTTAATGGGGAGAGAGATCCCTCTATTTTATAGCCGCATTCACTATTACGAAGCAATTTGCAAAATAAAGACACTTTCCCACTGGACCTGCACAAATCATCCCAAATGAACAAAGGAACAGGAGTAGGCCATTCAGCCCTCATAACTACTCCTCCATTCCCGATCATGACTGATCATCTTCCTCAATACCAAATTCCTGCACGATCTCCATATCCATTGATGTTGTGAGTAAGAAGAAACCAGTCAGACTCTGTCTTCAGTCTGTTTAATGACTGAACTGAGGTAGAAAACTCCACCTTTTGAGTGAAGAAGTTATTCCTCATCACGATCCTAAAAAGTTTGTCTTTTATTCTGAGACTGTGTGCCCTCATTCTGTTCCCTAGAACCAGAGGAAATGTTCTCTTTACATCTTTGCTGTCCATCCCTTTAAGAGTTTTCTAAGTTTTAGTGAAATCGCCAATGAAGTCTGGCTCGTGCCTTAAGCAGCAGCTGTAGAATTAAAATTAACATTATTATCACATTGACTCAAATAAGCACAGTGAAAAGTTTACAAGTCACCGCTCATGGCGCCATCTTAGTACAAAGATACCAAGGTACAACTGTACCTGCTGTTTAAACTGATGATGTGCCATGTCTTTTAGAGACCTGAGAGTAAAGATCGAGGCTGAGACTGCAGTGCAACCTGGGTGGAGTGCTGCACTGTTAGGGGGGGCCATCTTTCAGATGAGACGTAAAGCCCCCCTTCCTGTCTGCCGTCTCATTTGGCTGTAAAGGATCCTTAGGCAGCATTCTGAAGAGCAGCTGGGGAATGCTCATATCTGGATTAGCATCAAAATATTGTTCTCAAGTAATCTTCCAGCACAGGATCAGGCCATTTGGCCCAACTGATCTATACCCAGGCTTGTTTTATTATTCATGAGATGTGAGCATTGCCCACAGGGTCAGCATTTGTTGTCCATCCCTAATTCCCATTCCACTGAAAGGCTCGCTTGACCATTCAAGTGGATTGTTAAGAATCAGCCTCATTGCTCAGGGTCTGGAGTCACTTGTAGAACAGAGCAGGTAAGGATGGCAGATTTCCTCCCCTAAAGGATATTATTGAAGAAGTTTTTTATCAAAAAAGGTTACATGCTCACCATTAAGCTGTCCTTTAATTGTGGATTTTTAACTTCAGTCATATGTCATCATCTGGCCATGGTGGGCTTTGAACACAGCATTCCCCCGCCCCACCAAAATCTGCACACTAAGTGAAGACAGAAGTTTGCAGGGTTCGGTGCTACTTTACCAGGATCCCGCAGACCCCATAGACATGGCTCTGACTTGCTCACTTAGGGCTGCTTAGTTCTGACTCATTGAAGCCTAGTCACTTAATGAATGCTCTCTTCTCCTGCTAACAAAGTCTGGCCTCCTGTTTCCAACATCTCAACAGTGACATACCATCGGCAGTGAGAACTCGACGATGAGTTGGCTAAAGTTGCAGAAACTTCTCTCAGTAGATTGCAGAAGTAACATGGATGGACACTTCTCCCATTGTCTGCTGGTGGCCCAGCAACATGTGACTGAAACCCCTTTTGAATCCTAATGATCTTTAAACATGCATTCCGAACACTGACACATAAGTGCAGTCCCACATTCTGTCCATAAATACAGTGGTTTTAATTTTTCTTTTAAAAAGTTTCTGTACACCTGCTTATTTATTATTTGTTGGTACTCGGGACATGGGCAGCATTGGCTGGCCGGCATTTATTGCCCAACCCCTAGTTGCCCCTTGAGAAGGTGGTAGTGAGCTGCCTTCTTGAACCACTGCAGTCCATGTGCTGTAGATGGACCCACAACATTGTCAGGGAGGGAATTCCAGGATTTTGACCCAGTGACAGTGAAGAAACGGTGATATGTTTCTATGTCCTGGAGCGGAATCTTCACATCATCACATTCTCACATATCTGTTGCTCTTGTCTTTTGAGTTAGTAGAGGATGTGTGTTTGAAAGGTGTTGTCAGAGGAGCCTTGATAATTTACTGATGTGCATCTTATAGATAGTACACATTGCTGCTACTGAGCATTGGTGGTGGAGGGAGTGGATGCTTGTGGATGTGGTGCCAATCAGGCAGGTTGCTTTGTTCTGGATGATGTCAAGCTTCTTGAGTGTTGTTGGAGCTGCACCCATCCAGGCAGGTGGGGAGTATTCCATCACACTCCTGACTTGTGCCTTGTAGATGGTGGACAGGCTCTGGGGAGTCAGGAGGGGAGTTACTAGCTGCAATATTCCTAGCCTCTGATCTGCTCTTGTAGCCACTGTGTTTAATTGGCTGGTCCAGTTTAGTTTCTGCTTATTGAATGCTTTTAAAACAGGTTTGTGATTGACAAAGAAGTCAGTCCATGGTTACTGGGAGGTTGGTGGGACGATGGAGCCGATACTACAATCAGCCATGACCTTATTAAATGGCAGGACCAGGCTCAAGGGCCTGAATGGCCTACTGATGCTCCCAATTCATACCTGCATGAGTTTGCAATATATTTGGCCAAATGTTCGGCAATCTCTGTATGACCAGGAAATGTAATGAGGATTTAGCTTTTGTTTTCCACCTTGAAGCCTCTAACAGGTTTATGAGGCAGCTTTAGAATGAAGCTGGTAGACTCTGCTGTTGGATGTTTTACTGTTAGTGAGAGGGTTGTGTCCAATCCCCATACAACTGTACGTGAGTCTCCATCAGGCAGCCCGGCCATTGGTTCCTGTAGTGAAAGATCTTTAACTCTCATGCAATGAGAGACAGGATTGACATGTCTTTACCACAGCAGGAAGTGTCTCTCCAAACCAACATGATGGCTCCTTCCTCATGTTTGTTTCATGTCTTTCCTTCATTTTCATAAACTCTGTTTTCTCATTGAGGCAACAGAGGTTCTCAGGTTTTAGATCCATGCTTTTAGGGGTGGCCCAGGTCCAAGACATTGGTCAACTGGGCAATCCAGGTGAAAGTGAGGTGACAGTAGCCCAGTGGTGTTATGGCTAGATTATTAATCCAGAGACCCGGTAATGTTCTGGGCACCTGGGTTCAAATCACATCATGGCAGATGGTGAAACTTGAATTAAATTAGGAATCTAGAATTAAATCTCTAATGATGACCATGAACCTGTTGTTGGTTACCAGGTGAAAAAAACAATCTGGTTTACTAATCGCCTTCAGGGAAGGAAACTATCATCCTTACCTGGTCTGGTCTATGTGTGACTCTAGACCCACAGGAATGTGGTCAATTCTTAACTGCCCTCTGGGCATTTAGGGATAGACAATAAATGCTGGCCTGGCCAGTGATGCCCACATCTTGTGAATGAATAAAAAAGTCAATACTGCATTGTGTCTCTGTGTTCTGGGATATCTAACGGCTGTGTTCATGTTGATAATCGCCAAAATTAAGATGTAATAGGTCAGGATATATTTTCAATATAATGGTGAAAGACATATTTGCATGCCATTGTGGATTTTATATAGGAAGCGAGCAATGTTCTTGAAAGGCTTGTCTCTGTCTTAGCCTATTGTTTAATCAGTGGAGAATATAATTTCATTCGAGTTACCTCAAGGAGCAGGAATTGAAGATGTGCGGCTGTTCAGGTGGATCTCTTATGAATCAGATGTGAACCTGTCGATGCACTGCCTAAAGCAGTTCTTCAAAACCAATGCCGTTGAAGTGCAGAGTATTTTTATTGAGCTTGCTGGTTGAGAAGTGATTTGCTGAATCACATTAGATTGAGCAGAGATGCTACATGTGCTGAAGCAGGGAGATTGGCAAGCCAGTGCCATGTACACAAGAACACAGAAATCTTTCAGCCATTCGCATCCACTTCCATTGCTATGACGACCGTGCGCCTTGATGAAAGCTATTGTATTTTGTTAATGCAACCAGAAGCCTCCTTGTTGCTGTGTGTTGGAAATGATGGTCACTGAGTTGGCATAAGACATCTACTGAGGGTTCCATTCCTGGGCTTCTCGACTCCCATGTTTGGAACACCATTCATTAGTGGGTGAACATTGTGTTTTTGAGACATTGTGTTTTCTTCACGTTGGCTCCTCTATTTGGTTGAACGAAATGCATGATGGAAAACATGCCAGTCTAATTGTCCTTTCCTCTGTGATCTCTCTCGATTATTTATCATGCCCGTGTTTACAGAGCAGTTCACTTCAAATCGCACCTCTCGCATTGAAGTTGTGACACGGCTGTTTTGGCTAGCGGGCACCTCCCCCTTGTTGCCATGGTTGCCTGCCAGCAGATGCTACTTTCTTGTGAGACGGACGGACAAGTTGCTCGTATGACTTTGTTGCCCTCACCTACTCCTTCCCCCCCTCACCAAACTGGATCATTCATCAAACTGTCCAGGCCATTGAGAGTCAAAGGTCACTCAGACTACTGAAGTCATTAGTCGTTGGATGTTTATTGCTTGAGCCCCAAGTGGTCACCCGTAGCAACCTAGGCAAGGCATGTTATCACTGACTTGGCAGGGAGTCAGTGTCTTTGCCGGGACACCACCTTCATATTGTGAGGCTGCTCCTGGTTTTTGCCTTGTTCGGCTTCTTAATCTGAATTTTGCTCAGCTGGAGAAATAATTGACCACAAACCCAAACGTAGTCTAGTTTAAACATTGAAGAATGTGTTGCCCGAGTGTAAAAGATTGGATGCAGCTTTGGAGAAGTTGATTTAGTTATTCTTTGTGATAAATTCTAAAACGTGCTGCACAATCATTTTCACGGCAAAGGAGCCAAGGAATTCCTTGACAGTTTTACCAGTAGGTTCTGTTAACTTTTATTTGTTCAAAGCTTTGCCACAATATTTTCCTGAATAAAGGTCTTTAGTAGTTCAAGTTAGTCTAGTCACTAAACCTCATTAGTGCACTGGTTTAAAGTTTGCCAACATTTTATATGCACAGTGATAATATGTCCCCTTTCAACAAAAAAAAATTGAAAGAGCAGTTGGAATTAATGAGTTTATACTTACAGGAGTCACAAGCAAAAGGCACAGCTGAGTCAATTCATACAGTTTAGCTCCCCATTGGGCCCTGGTGCATCCCAATCCCATAGCTTACAGTGAAAACATCATCAATTACAAGGCTGACAGGCCCCTGGGACATTGTATAAGGAGCTCCTCTGGGTTTATTCACCATGGACCAAAAACTGCTGGCACTAAGCAACATTCATCACTTCCACCTTCATAAGCCGATTGAATAAACTGCAGGGTTGAATTATCAAAGAAGATCGATTCAGAAAAGAAATAGACAACAAATGATTGAATCAAGGGAACTGGCTGAGGTGTTTCTGGCTGACTTCAATTAAGCAGCCCCAGTAGGAAAAGCAACTGCATATTGTAAATTTTAGCTACCGAGCCAAGACCCCGTTTGTATTTAACCAGTTAACTCTTCAAGTAATAATTTGAAGCCTCTGGCAAAATGAATAGATTTAGCAAAGAGAAAAGTTTGTTTAAAATTAACACAGATATCTTTTTACTAGTTCATATATTGCCAACTACCTTAGGATATGCTGTTGAGGTAATGAAATGCCAACAGTTATCTGTATAGAAATTATCCCATCAGATACATGGAATTAATTTTCTCGTACATTAGCTGTTCAGCGATTGTAATTAACATTCTGAACCGTGATTATTGGCGTATTTCCAAAGACATGATTTTTTTGGGGTCTAAGAACTTGGCTTATCTCTCCCAACTGATTGTTTTACGCAGAAACTTTGAGAATTGTTGCTGGTGCAGCGTGCAAGGTAAACAAGAGATTGTGAGAAAAAGGCTTATCTACAAACCAGAACTGGTTATCATATTGTTGCCCCCTCTTTCATTAGCAGCTGCATGTGGAGAGTTTGCAGGCACTGATAACCTTCATGTAATGACTCAATCAGACATCACTAGACCAACAGCAACAGGCATCGGAGAGGGTGGGGGAAGAAGCAACAGTGTGCTTTTACAGGGAGGCGCACAGATTTGCAAATTCAAACCAAATCCCATCCATTCTGTGACCAGAAAGCTCACATGTGTCATGTACAGATCACTTCCACTATAACTGCAAACATTCTTACACAAAAGAAGGCACTGACAGGAGAGCGTTGTTTGCTTTTGGTACGTTGGGGATCATGTTGGTCTGCTCCTCTATATCAAACACAGCACAGGCCTGATTGCAGGCAGTCTCTACCTATTTGGCTTTCACAGGAAACGTCCATCCAGTCTTTGGGATCACTGTCGTGGTAGTGCATGTCGTTCTGCAGTTTCAGAAAAGGAAACATGAGGGTTATTTCTTGGACAGTTAATTGAATGTTAATACCCATTGACATTGTCGTCTGAATAATATGTCAAGCTGACAGGGCCAGTGAGCTTGCATTTGCTGATTGGCTGTGGACGATAGCTATGTTTGTCAGGGCAGTGGATGAGGCAGCCATTAATCACAAGCTGCCATCTTTGGCCTGACACATCTTCTAAAAATGTACCGTTCGCACGTTGCTGCGGTCTGGGGCTCTGCAAATACCAAACGTGGCTGCAAATGCACTCTCCCTTACAGGATTCGTATTAGAAATGCTGGAGAGGAGAAACACCATTGTAGATACGGATACAGGAGGTATGAAATCATGAGATGCAGAAATTGAGTAGAGACCATGAGCTACAACAGGCTGATCTAAAGGGATCTCATTTTGATTCTGACTGGTCCCTGAAACATGTCGTTCTTCAGCTCCAGCTTACATCCAGCTAGTTAATGTATACATAAAAATACTCTAGAATAATATTGCTTTGGAAAAATAATTGCTCTGGCTGAAACTGATCTAAGCCAACATCATGAAAGACAGTTAAAGGGAACCAGAGGCTGATTTTTCAATGCACCAGTTTTATTGTCTATTGACTTGGAAAATATTGCCAAGTTTTTTTTTTAAACTTTAATGTATAAATGATGTCTGAATAGGAAATGGGTTTCCAAAAACAGTTTGAACCTAGCATTCTGTGAACAGTGACAAACTGCCCCTCAACCTTGTTTGCACTACTGGTGTGTACCTGTTTCTTGCAACGTATTTTGAAAATACTGGAACTTTTACAATAAAATGTTGTTTGTGTGGCAACTTTTCTTCCTGTTTGCTCAGTCAGTTCATTAGCTCTCAGACCAAATTATTTTTTTCATTTCACAAATAGAATCTTGGCCCTTAAGTTATACAGTTTGTTTCATTCCTTTGACAAAAGGCCACAGATACCTGAAACGTTATGTCTGTTTCTCTCTATTGATGCTGCCAGACCTGCTAAGCATTTCAAGCATTTTATTTATTTTTATTTCAGATTCTCAGCCTCTTGCGTATTGCTTTAGGACAAATTATATCAACAAAGTTTAACATTATTGCAGATTTTATAGTCTGTGGACAACTTCAGTTTAGATAGTCAAGAAATCCAAAGGACAGTGCTCATTCAGGCTGAATCCCTCCATTATCCACACTATGTGCTGCCTCCAGTAATTCATTTATGATTGGTAATTGTCTATATCAGTATCTGCTCGTTTGTTTTTTTTGATGCTGAAAGTCTGTAATTGAATTGATTGTGTCTGTGTGTCAGAAGCTGTACACTGCCAAAAGCATAATGAGATGGTATTAATCTAATAGCATACAAATCGTAGAATTGACTAGGTGCTAAACAGCTTCTGAAATATCCATTTGTGTTGAGCTGTGAATGTGATGCATTTGAGAAATAGGGATAGAACATTTGTGATAACTCCTTCATTCCTGAATTAAAGTGTAAGAGCATTAATAGCTGACAAGAGTAAGCATGTGCATCTTTATTCTCAAGCCCCACATTACCTTGCTTTTCCTAAAACTGCAGTAGTCTTTCCGGAGTTCCATTCAGCGTCCTCCAGAAATTGACCCCAGTGGCTAGTGTTCACATTGGTGTCTAAGTCTGCTCACTAAACATCCAGTAGATACAGTCAGCACTGGGAACCCTGACTGAGATATGATTGACACACCATCCACCACCTTAAACATTCATTCACTCCAACACTTGTGCACAGTTTCAGCAGCATGTAGCAGCGAGAAAAGTCTGGAATTAGGAATCTACTGATGACCATGAATCCATTGTCTAATGTCAAAAAAACCCCATCTGGTTCAATAATATCCTTCAGGGAAGGAAATCTGCCCTCCACACCTGTTCTGGCCTACATGTGACTCCAGACCCACAGTAATGCAGTTGACTCTTAACTGCCCTCTGGGCAATTATGGATGGGAAATAAATGCTGACCTAGCTAGCGACCCCCAAATCCAGTGAATGAATTTTAAAAAATGCTCTGCAGCAACTCCTAAATCTGCATTCTCTACCTCCCACGAGCACTACCAGGAGCATGTGAATACTTCAACCTGCAAGTTCATCTCCGAGTCTTGGATTCATACTGGAGTTCTATCACTTTAATTGTATAGGAGCTTGGTTAGAGCACACATGGAGCAATATGTGTGGTTTCAGCCTGCTTTTCTTAGGAAGAATATTGCTGCCATAGAAGGAGAGCAACGAAGGTTCACCAGGCTTGTTCCTGAAATGGTGGGAGTGTCCAATGAAGAGAGATTGAGAAAATTGAGCCTGTATTCTCAAGAGTTTTGAAGAATGAGAGGTGATCTCATTGAAACCTATAAAATACTGAAAGGGATGGACAGGGTAGATGCAGGTGAAATGATTTCCCTGGTTGGGGAGTTTTGAACTGGGGGACTCGGTTTAAAAATAATGGCAATGCAAAGTAGGAACAAGGTGAGAAGAGAATTTTTTTTAGTCACAGGCTGGTGAATATTTAGAACTCTCTACCACAGAGGCTGTGAAACTCAGTCTTTGAACTTTTATTTTTATTCATTCATGGGATGTAGGGTGTCCCTGGCTAGGTCAGCAATTATTGCCCATTTTAGTTGAGGTTGGCAAATTTTTGATAATCATTGGTGCAAAGGATAAAGGGGATGGGATGGGTAAAAGGCATTGAAATGTTCAATAAGCCATGATCTCATTAAATGGCAGGCTCAAAGCGCTGAATGGCTAAATGTGTAAGTCCTGAAACTATCTCCCTGACAGCACTGTGGCAGTACATACAGCACATGGACTGCAGCGGTTCAAGAAGGCTGCTCACCACCACCTTCTCAAAGGGACAACGAGGGATGGGCAGTGATCTGGAAACAACAAATGCTGGTGATCGCAGCAGGTCAGGCAGCATCCATGGAGAGGGAGCAAGCTAACGTTTCGAGTCTAGATGACTCTTCATCTGAGCTGAAATGAAGTGTGGAGGGGGCAGCATTTATGCTGTGGTTGGGGGATGGTGTGGTGTGAGGGTGGTGGGGTGCAGAGTGCTGAGGGAGAAAAGATGTTGATAGTGATGGACAATGAAAGCTGGCTTTCTTGGTCATGGCTACATCCTGCAAATGAATGCATTTTTAAATAAAGAGCTAACTGAGCCCAGACAGAAATCGAGGCTCTGATGTGTATCAGGAGCTGTATCCAGAATTTCTCAGTCATTTTGTGCATGACTACAATTACTGACCCATTGGTTGGAAACTTGAAATAGTCCCACAAGTCACAATTCTAAATACTGCATCTGTTTCAGTCAGGCTGAGTTTACACAGACATCATGACTATGTTTTCTTTAGCAGTCCCACAGTTAGTATAGTTATCTTTGTGCATGGTGTATTTTAATTGTGCATTGTGAATATTTAGGATATTGATCAGTATATAATCACTGCTTATAGTTGGTCAAGTTTGAGAACTTATTGCTGGAAATGTTTGAAAAGCTCTGCCAAAACTCCTACTATATTTTATATATCAAGATATTTGACATGGTTTTGACATCTTTTGACAGAAGCCCTGCTGCTTTGGGCTTTGACTAAAAAGGCTGTGTGATTGGCAGTCAGGGGCTGGATATCTCTGCATCAGCAAGACCAGATTAAATGGTAGACAGGAGTTCAAACATCTAGAACTTCCCATGACTCCAATGCTCTGAAGAAACAAAATAGAAGGTGTAACTCAAATCCTTATCCAAAATATCAACTGTAACTTCAAAAGCGAAACAATCCCAGAATATGAGACACTATTCACAATAGTAATCCACACTACAGTGCTAATATTCCCAGAACATAGTTTAGTTCCAGTGCCACAAAGTTTCAAAATATTGGATTGCTCTTTGTTATTAATCTTCTTTCTGTTGCTTTAATTCCCATCCTATGTTTTGCATACAGGGGCCAATTGCAATATTTTAACCTGTGCCTGCTTAGAAATTGTATGCTAACTTCTCCTATCCACTCAGAGCATTGAATAGAATTTAATTCTGACCCTTGCACATGCCTGATTTTCAATGCTCTGCCATGACATCAGTTACATACGCCCAAAGCATAGGAGTGGCATGGTGGCTCCGTGGTTAATGCTGCTGCCTCACAGCACCAGGGACCCAGGTTTGATTCCAGCCTTGGGTGACTCTATGTGTGGAGTTTGCACATTCTCCCCGTGTCTGCATGGGTTTCGTCAGGGTGCTCCGGTTTCCTCCCACAGTCCAAAGACGTGGAGCTTAGGTGGATTGGCCATGCTAAATTGCCCCTTAGTGTCCAGGGATGTGCAGACTGGGTGGGTTAGCTTTGGGGAATGCAGGGTGGCAGGGATAGGGTAGGGAGGTGGGTCTTGGTGGGATGCTCTTTGGAGAGTTGGTGTGGGCTGAATGGCCTGCTTTCACACTGTAGGGATTCTATGAAAGTTCCAAATGTCATTTTGAAATCTCGCTGCCTCCTTTACCTCCTTAAAGTCTACCTCTCTGACCAAGGTATCCGTCTCAATACATCACCCCCCACTCCCCGCCCTGGCCTCACCTGGCTGAGTGGAGTACCAAATCTTTGTTAGGGAATCAATCACGTGCCATTTCACTATTTTAATGGTGCTATGTAAACACAAGTTGCTGATGAATTTTCTGTTCAGTTATGTTAACATTGCTGCCCTGACCAGCATTTATTGTCCATCCCTAATTGCCCAGAGGGCAGTTAAGAATCAACCACATTGTTGTGGGTCTGGAGTCACATGTAGGCCAGGCCAGGTGAGGATGGCAGATTTCCTTCCCTAAAGGACGTTAGTGAGCCAAAATGTTTTTGTTTTAAATGAAATGATTGCTGTTAGCTTAGTTTTTCATTCCAGATGTTTATTGAATTGAAATTTCATGAATTGTTGTGACAGGATTTGAGCCTGTGACTCTAGAACACGGAGTTTGCGAGTCTAATGACATTGCCACAATGCCACTATTTCCACAAATAGAAGTATTTGGTAATGATGTAGTTTACATAGTTTTGCTTGTCTGTTGCAAAAAGCCTTTTCTCTGCTTCTCTGTTGTTAAATTGCTGCAGGATATGTCGAGGTTTCTCATTTTAATATACACGTTGAATTGTAAAATTTGGTTTAATAAGGCCAATATATGAAAATGAGCTACAAGAGACAATCTAGCTGTACTGAGGCTTTCATGTTGTTTCAAGACAGGGGTTTGAATGATGTGCCTGCATAGGTTCCCTAATGATTGCAGAATATAACACAGGCTACGAAAGTTGCGGATATGTTTTCATTTCACTCTGATGTTAGTTTTTATCCACAATGCTTTTCATTATGTACGTTGCAGTCATTTATATAGTTCACCATCAGCCTGTTTTTCTTCAAGCAAGATCAAGTGTCTTTAAGCTCAATACTGTTGCTGAATCTATTTTTTCTTACCTGGTAAGTGTGCTTCAATTCATGTCCCTACAGATGTAAGGCTCCTGCAGACTCCTGGCAGCCTGCTTCCAGCTGTGGAGAGTATGGCGTGGTGAATTGGCTTTGAATGTTCTTTGCTCAAATAGGCAGTAATTACAAGCTTAAGGAGGTTTAGTCGTCCAGTAAACTACATAATCACCCCTGAATTAGCCTGAACTCATCAGTTGCACTCCAGCAAGTCCGAACCAGTGGTCTCTGTGGTTTCGATCGCACAGAAACCTGAGCAGCAGGTGTGGAATGGCACGTTGCCCCTGAAATACAACCATGTGAAAAGGGGTTGATGGTTGGGGCTGGTGATCCCGAATGGAATGCAGTTACTGTGCTGCAGTGACTTCATGGAGAACACAGCTAGGGATAATTGTGCTCAAAGCTTCAAGAAACTCATTTTGTGTCCCCTGACCACAGTGCCCTCTTCAGTAAGTGTGGTTTTTCTTCCTTCCCGTAGCTATTTGGATCCCCCATAATGTTCCTTTCAGGAAATTAACAGACAAGGGCTTGAATTCATATCGTAAGGTCTGTAGATCATTGTGGAGAGGAGGCTAAGGCTTGAGAAGCCAATGCCTTGTTCTAAATGTAGGCATTAGCACAACGGAAACTTCTATAATTTCTACTCATTCTCAGCAACAGTTGTAGCTATTCTTAGTGACAACCTCAGGCTTATAAAACCTAAATCGAGGTGCCTGATCCAATATGTTGTCCTTGATTTGCACTGTCACATATTAAAAAATAGGTCCTGTATGAATCGTGCACCATTCACAGTGAATCAAGAGTAAGGCTGAATTATGTTTGTGACTTTTTTAAAAAAGAAAACACTCCTGGTTTGCAGAGACACCCCTGAAAAAATAACTGCATTGGTTTCAGGCACCCTGTGCTCACCCTGTGGTGCAGGGAGCAAAAGAGGGAGAGGGAGAGGATGGAATTCACACTATTAATGCTATATGTCAAATGCCAGTCAGTGTGCTTTGCTATTTCTTTATATTTTACACAGGACCTACATCCTAGACAGCACTAATAAGAGCATCTTGATGGCATTCTGTGACTAGTTCACATTCACATTAAATGAACCACTTCACAATCCCCATCTCCCTGAGGGGACAAAATTGACATTTGTGCCATTTGCTACAATCTCAGCATTTTCTTGATGAGGGTATGGGTGAGGATGGGGTGGGGTGGGGCGCGGGGAGTGGGAGTGGGCATTTGGCAAGCATGAGGAGAAAGTGCCGTTGTGAATGGATGTGTGGGAACTGACTACTTCATCCACTGGTCAGAGGAGTGACCGTTCTGTAAAAAGACTGTGGAAGCCTCACTGAATAAAAGACACTTTTACCCTGGTAAAAGATTATGATTAACACGTCCAGTCAAACACTGACATTAATGACAGTAGCAAAAAAATGCCGGCTTTTAAAGTATTAATGTCCTGAAAAACTCTGAAGCGGTGATGAGCCCACCCAAAATACTCAACCTACCAATCACTTTGCACTTGGTTGTATGGTGAATTTTCTTCCAAAGTCAAGGTGCAGAGATGGAATTAATATGCATGTAAGCCACTATCTAACCTACTGGAAGAATAGGTGTAGGGGCTGAATGGCCTTCTCCTGTTCCTGTGTTCAAACACTAGGTTAGCCATCTGGTTAGACTTCTGAACGGACCTCTCAAATTTCAAATCTAATGTTGATCTTGCTTTTTGTGTTTCTTCTTTGCAGCTGTAACTTTGTATTCCTCGCCCTGTCCTATCACCCTATGATCTTTGTATGATATGATGTGTCTGTACTGCACCCAAAATAAAACTTTTCGGTGTACCTAGGTACATGTGACAAAACAAATCAAATCAAAGTCATTCTGTTATTAGCCAGTAATATCAGTGAATTAATGTTTGTGAAAGGCGTGCCTGTACTATTTTAATGAAAACATGCCATGGAGATACGTTATCCTGTTTATCAAATCAAAATTATATCTTCACTTGCTAAGTATGTCCAACTAATTGTTCTAGTCTTGCAAATGAAACTTTATTTTTGAGTAGTTGCTTAGCAGAACTTGCTAAACAGATTTCTTTGTGGCAGTCAGAGCAAGAGGCTAGATACCAACCTCAGCATTTCACTGCTGATTTTAACAATTACTGTTTTTATTTGCATTTATAAGATAGCTTTTAAACAAGTCTTCCTTCCCCAAATCTTCATGACAACGGGGCCACCTGAAGGGTCTAACTCTGTCATTCTTGCAACTGAGAAGGAAATAACAAACCCTCTCCTCCAAACCCCCTGCCCCAGTTACACAATTTCTTTTCCCCCTCGACAAGGAGTCTTTGGAAATGTTAACAAGCACCTAGGCTTCTGTGATAATTTCAAACTGTATCTTTGCTGGCCATCACAACTCTTCACTCTCACTGCTTGTAAAATGCAAATTGCGAGGCACACGAGTGTGGATCTTTGATCGCATTCAGCAGGGAAGAAGTGAGGCACTTTTAACATTACTGAACAATTCTGACACACGCTGTACCCTGAACAGGTTCCTCAAATGTAATGAAAATCGTTTTTTAAGAAAAGGCTGTTTTTTAGCTGTTGTTGTTGTGAGGTGGAAAGTATCTATCTAAGCCATTACATTCCAGAGTTTAACTCAAGGTCAGACTATATTAGTGTGCATCAGGCTCGATTGTGGAGGAGGAGGGCCGGAGGAAAATGGATAAAAGAACTTCCGAAATTGTTCTCCAACATATTTAGTTCAGCAACAGAATGCTGTCCTGATAAGAGTTACGTTGGAGAGTTGCCATGTTACCTCCTACTTCTTAAACATTCAAAGTGCCTGTTCCCAAAACATTTTACAACATCAGAGTTTTTTGTCTCTCAATTTTTTGTTGGGTCTTTTTTCTCTCTTATGCCCCCTCCCAATCAGAGTCCTTGAAAGAGTTTGCATTTTAAACACCAAACCCCCCACCCCAGCCATCTGGCTGCAGTTATTCCATAAATGTCGGTGCAGGAGAAGGGGTCACATTGACTGAAATTACAGATTGCTGCCTTAATGGGGTGGGGGAAGCGGTTTGGGGGGAGGACAACTGCCTGCCTCCCATGATCACAGCTGCTGCCTCTGCACAGGATTGTTTTGCAATGTTCTGCAGCCATTACATTGTGCTGTCACAGAGAGAGAGAGAGAGAGAAAGAGAGAGAGAGAGAGAGAGCAGCCTTTGAGGGAGGGAATGTTTCTGATATTTGCTTACAAGCAGAGATAAGATATAGAGCTTGTATCACTGTCCTGGCATCCACATTTTGCAGACTGCGGTGGAAAATTTGATGAAAGGAGTACATTTGGACAAGGAGTATCATTAAGATAGGAGGACTGGAAATTTTCCATCAGTACTTAGCTGCCTTTGTTTTCCCATCATTACTGGACTGGGGGAAGCGCTCCCTCGGTATTCACCAAAAGATATTTCAAAAATAGCGCTGCAGCGTGATAATGTCTCTTAGGAAAATTTGTGCACTTTGAGTATTAAAATCATTAGTTTGGTACCAGAAATATTAATGCTGGCAATTGGTAACTGGACCATCCTAGTTTTTAATTGCCCCTCAGTGAGGTCAGATTGCTCTAAGGGTCACTGGACCCAAAATGTTAACTGTGATTTCTCTCCACAGATGCTTCTGAGGTTTTCCAGCAATTTCATGTTTTTGTTTCTGATTTCCAGCATCTGCAATTCTTTCGGGTTTCTCGGATTGTTTGTTGCTTGTTCGTCAGTGCTGCAGCCCTGTAACCCTGTACAGTACCTGAAACTCAACAAGTTCTGTTACACTGTTCTATTAACCACGTTGATGAACAACCTGCAACCAAAAAAAAAATGCAGGAAATCACAGTGGGTCAGGCAGCATCCTTGGATGACCCGCTCTGATCGCCAACATTTTTTGTTTTCAGTACAGATTCCAGCGTCTGCAGTAATTTGCTCCTTGATCAGCATCCTTGTCATGTTGTTTTGAAGTCAAAGAACACCAGGTTATAGTCCAATAGATTTATCTAAAATCACAAGCCTTTTGAGCACTGCTGCTTCGTCAGGTGATGCAGCAGCTGCATGCGGATAGCTGGTGATTTCAAATAAACCTGTTGGACCATAACCTGGTGTCGTGTGACTTCTGACTTTGTCCACCCCAGTCCAAAACCGACACCTCCACATCGTAACTTTAAGAAGCAACACATTACTTTACATTATTCTCTTCCTTGCTAACTTCAACATGCAACACATTTCCCCTCATTATTCCCTTCCTTCCTAACTTTAAGGAGCAATGAATTTTGCTGCTTTATTCTTGTCTCTGCTAACTTGGACCTTGCGGAGTTGATCTCCCCAGCTCCTGTGATTTTTAAGGAGACTCTGTGAATAAGTTAAAATAACGTGCATTCTCAAATGGGACCTGATTTGTGAGGTTGGCCCTCATTTCCTTGACAGCTTGAAAATACTCTGTTGATCTATTGCATATAAACTACAAAGAGAGAAAAATAGTTTTGTTAGAAGTAAGGATTAAAATAACACATTCAAATTGGTCCTCCGATGAGGACTGACCATGTTTAAATTGGTGCCCCCTTTCTCTATTTTATGGCTCTCCTGTGAAGCTATTACTAAAGCTCATGTATGTTTTTTCCAACTGGAGTTTGAGTTTCAGTTTGAAGAGGGCGAGTTTGTCCAGGCAATTAAAGAAATATCCTACTCGGTAAGACTCCACTGAGCTAAGTGATGGCCAACCCCGGCTGCAGGTCAAACATAGGTCGAATAATATTCGAAGCTCTTCCGCTAATAAACTGAATTGCTGTCAAGCTTTT
Organism: Ginglymostoma cirratum; assembly: GCA_024137785.1. Lineage (NCBI taxonomy): Eukaryota > Metazoa > Chordata > Chondrichthyes > Orectolobiformes > Ginglymostomatidae > Ginglymostoma > Ginglymostoma cirratum. Next base: position 26,297,478 of record JAHRHZ010000059.1, on the reverse strand, counting down.
GAGTAATTAAAAATGAACCGCTTAATTATGTTTTGGAGGGGGGGCGGGGGTTGCGGTGGGCTATAGCTCCTGCAGTCTTTGGATTCAGCCATGCTTCAGGTTAATGGAAAATTCTGCAACTTTGTCCTCTCCAAACATTTTTTGTCACATACAGACACTTCGACTGGCGTGGAAGTAATGTGGACGACCCTGTTAGATACTGGGAGATGTGTGGCCTAGTGGTAATGCCATTGGATGAGTAAACTAGAGCTAATGCTCAGGACAAGTGGTGGAATTTCAATGAAACAATAATCTCAAGTTGAAATTTTGTATCAGTGATGCTGACCATGAACCTATTTTTGATTGTCACAGAAGCCCATCTAGTTCACTTTTTGGGAAGGAAATCTGCTGTCCTTACCTTATCTGGCCTGCACATGACTCCAGACCCATTGCAATGTTGGCTCCTGACTACTCACAAAGACAGTTAGGAGTGGGCAACAAAGGTCATCTTTTTCAGCAATGCCTGCATCTGACGAATGAGCTAAAGAAAAAACTTGATGAAAGCCAGTCCTTCAAATAAAAGCAACATGCTGGAAATGTGAAGTAAGAACAGAGAATGTTGGAGATGCTCAGCAGGTCTGGGTAAAGAGAAACAGAGTTAACGTTTCAGGTCCTGTGTGACTCTTCTTCAGAACAGTTCAGATTGGACTTGGACCTCAGACCTGCTGAGTTTCTCCAGCACTTTATGTTTTTTTTTAAATATGAGAGTTCTTGAATGGCATATCATAGAAAGTTCTTGTCATAGAATCCCTACAGTGAGGAAGCAGGCCCTTTGGCCCAACAAGTCCACACTGACCCTTGGAGCATCCCACCCAGACCCATCCCCCTACAACCTACAGACCCTTGAACACTATGGGCAATTTAACATGGCCAGTCCACCTAACCTGCATGTCAGAAACCAGAGCACCCAGAGGAAACCCATGAGGCATGGGGAGAATATGCAAACTCCATAGAGACAGTTCCCTGAGGGTGGAATTGAACCCGGGTCCCTGGCACTGTGAGGCAGCAGTGCTAACCACTGAGCCACCATGCCACCCCATATATATTGACAATGCACTCTGGTAATGTTTTAGATGCTTGCTTCCATTCGAGCCATCCCATCTTAATCCCATTTCCCATGTCATTTAACAAGATATAAAGAACACCATGAGTGAGGTCCACTGTTGGTGTTCTCACATCCCGAAAGCGAGATACTCAGGTCACCTTGTGACCTGACAGAATTGCCCGTCTCAGCCAATGAGTAGTCGTTGAATGTGACATGTCGAAAGTTGCCTTCTTGTCAGAGGCAAGGGGTTTGGAGGTTCATCCACTGGCATGTGCCTCATTGTCGACCAGTTTAACTCAGTATTGGTCTGAAAGCACAATCTGGACTTGAGAGCCAGTCCAGCAGGAAGATAGAGAAATTCTTGACCTCTTCTAAACAGCACCCAAAGGTTCACCTTCTGACCTTGCAGCTTGTGTTGGTGACTGTAGGGTACACACCTTGTTTGATCTTCTGCGTCTGCCTGCTGTGTAGCTAGGGTGTACCATGAGCTTGTACGTATCTTTTAATATCCTCATCGTTAACATTTCAGTGTTGTTATCGCAGATGCTATGGTTCATCCCTTTTCACAGCTTGCTTGCTTGCATCAGCCTTCCTAAGTGCTGGAGAATGATAATCAGTTTAAAGGGCCGGTGAGAACCATTTCCAAAACTTGATGGAAAGGTGCCTGATACCACTCCTACCAAGTAGTGGTCTCACATCCAGCTCTCACATTCAAAAAACAAAGGATTATTGTCCAAAATTTCAAACACCATCAATGGCCTCTTAATGTACTTGGAGTTATTGATGTATCTCAGTGATGGAAATATGAGGCTGCACAGCAACTTCATGGTCTGGTAATCATTTCTGTATTGACACTGTAATGTTTCCAGCTCCCTTTGCAAAAACACTAGCTGCACATGCAATAAGATGTGAAGCAAAGTCTCAGAAGTTGTGCCATAATGTTGTGAAGTTGCTGTTGTCCTGCACATAAATGACCTGCCACCTAAAGCAATATATAAACCGACCTTTCCTAATCGGCACACCACTCTGAATGGAGCAAGTCTCGGGAACAGTGACAGTCTGTTTTTACTCACGTAAAATGCCCTAGTTCCTACAGCAGCAAGCATTTAATTGTTTAATGCCTTTTCATGATGTAAAGATTCAAATACGTGAACATGGAGCAGGAGTAGGCCATTCAGTTTCCCCCCACCCCGAGTCTGATGCAGCATTAAGTAAGATCATGGCTGATCTCAAATCCATATCCCTGCCTATCCCCCAATAAACTTTCATCCTCTTTAGTTACCGAGAACTTATCTATCTCTGTCTTAAAAAGGTTCAAGGACTCTGCTTCCTCTAATGTTTGAGGAAGGGAGTTTGAAGACTCTGGACCCTCCAAGAGAAGTAAATTCCACCACTGTTTTAACTGAGTTACCTCTCATTTTTAAAGACTGACCCCTAGAATGAGATTCTCCCACAAGGGGAAACATCCTCTCCACATCCACCCTATCAAAAGCATCTCAGAACTTTATATGTTTCAATAAAGTCGCACTTTGCTCTTAAGCTCCAATTAATATAAGCCTTGCCTGTCCAACCTTAACCCTCATAAGACAACACATTCATTCCAGATATCTGTCTTATAAGCCTGCTATTTACTGCTTCCAATATGTTTCATCATTCAATAAAAATATGCTTTTACTGTTTTAATATTTCCAAGTGTTGCAACAAACTGTCTTAGCAACTTTAAAATGCAACATTGCACCATTATAATGTTCAAATGTAGCTCTTTAATCTTGTTCCTACCACCTCTGGACTCCATTATTCATAAGAATATAAGAAATATGAGCAATGGTGGGCCACCTGGTCTGTCAGGCCTACTCCACCATACAGTTAGATCAAGGCTGATCTTTCCCTGGACTCAGTTCCAGTGATGTCTTGGTCAGACACAAACAGTAGTTCAGATGGAATACCATTCCTGATTTGCACTGAGTCTTGTTCGCTCATCAGGTAGTGAGCTGTCTGATCTTTGTTGGTTCTTATCCCAACGAAACCTCAACGTAAAACTTTCTCTCCATGGCCTCACCCTTCTCAGTGAACTGTTCCATCCCTACAACTCTCCAAGCCCTTTGAATTCTGGCCTTTTACACATCCCCAATTTTTATGGACAAGATTTGCATTAATGCAGCTTCTTCCATGGCTTTGAGAAGTCTCAAAGTGTATTACAGCCAATTAAATACTTTTGAAGTGAAGTGACTGCTGTAATGTGGGAAACATAGTAGCCAATTTACACACAGCAAGTTCCCACAAACACAATATGAAAATAACCTAGTTAATTGTGTTTTTGTGATATTGATTGATGGACAAATATTGACCAGGGCTCTGGGGGATAAGTCCACAGCACTTCTTCAAAACAGGATCCATTTTAAAATCCACTTGAGAGGGAAGATAGGGTCTTGGTTGAATGTCTCATCTGAGAAACAGGATCACTGACCCCTTCAGTGCTGCACTGGAATTTCCACCATTGTCATGCCTTCAGCTGCTCCCCCAGCCCCTTAACCCTGTACCTCCCTCTCCCACTCCCTCAAACCTACTTCTTTGACCATGCTTTCCATCATCTGTTCTATCTCCTGATGTGATTCAGTGTCATATTCTGTTTGGTGATCATTCTTGTGATGTATCTCGGGGACATTTTCCTCCATTAAAGCTGCTTCATGAATGCAAGTTGTTGTTGACTTGATGCCCAGTTGTTCTGAGCAATCTCTTTGCTATGGGGTCTGTAATGTCGACACTGACACCCAATAGAAAATCATTTCTCATTGGTGCAAATGCTGCTGCACAAATGCATTTTGCTGAAGCCCACTGACACTTCCCACCAATAAGTTTGATTTTTGTGAAGCAAAGGTGTTAAGGAGTATGGGCCAAAGGCAGGTCAATGGAGATAGGCCACAGATCAGCCATGAGCTCATTGAAAGGTGGGACAGGCTTGAGGAGTTGAATGGCCAACTCCTTGTACCTATGTTCCTAATGCACATCTACTCAATGTATTTGCTGAACGAGTGCCTTTCTGCATTTTTATGAATGAGCAATTCCTCATGGTTAGCAAGGACAAACCAGTCAGTCACTTTACTCTGGGCACACATGTACTGAGCAGATTGATTCTGAAAAGGGGCCAGTCAGACTTTGTTATGGCTGCCGGATGGCTCTTCACTCGGACCTTGAGGTGTTACAACAGACCCAATCGAGAGCAATCCCAACAGAGCGACAACATTACAACACCGTCTGCACATTGGCCTCCTTGTTAATTTGTATTGTAAGATCCGAAGTTAATTTTGTTTGCATTCCTAATGCATTACCGCTTTCCCAGCGGTCTATGACATATCCATTCTCAAATTCCCATTCAAATCAATTGTTTGCAAATAATTAAGCTTTTAAGAGATGGTGGTTTGTACACGACAAATTAGAGGTCCTGATCATTATACATCATAGAATGTAAATTTACTTGGATGGAGTGAGATGTCTCAGGTGATTGAAGTATATTTGACTATAAATATTTTTGCTAAATACTTCGGGAATAATGGTTCCATACTGGGGACTTTGAGAGGAGCTGGTGTAAGCAAGGGGTGAGGAGAGATGAAACATCCAGGACGAAAGTCAGCTGCTTTGCTGGTTCTCTAAAGCAGGAATCTAAAGAGACGGATACCTTCCATGTTTAAGAATGAATTCTCTGTTGTGTAAAAAAATGTTGGCAGCTTTGAAAGCTGTCATTTTGCTTATCTCTGGATGATGATGTGGTGTCGGACAGGGTCTAGGGTACACCATTCTCTCTGCTTGTGATGAGAAGCTAAAGTTAAATGGAATGTTTGTTTAGTAGCCTGCCTGTAGCAAGGCGGTTCATTGTGAAGTCATGGGTTTCTATCAAGGACAGTAAGTCATTCACTTCTTCTAGTTTGTCTGATATGATTCACTTTCAAAGAACTTTTAGAACCACATCCATTTTTTCCCCCAAAAATGGTGTATTCCTTTTGTCCTTGATATTTTGCTGCGAGGGTGGGGGGTTAACTGCATGAAGTCATGGTTTTCATGTGATTAGAGCAATTATTATGACTTTCTAAATCCACAAGTCATCCTTGGCAAGCAACAGGCACTGCATTAAAGAACGAATCAGCTGATCTCAGGAGTCTGAAGTCCCACATATTAAAGTCTCCCCGCATTTTTGCTGTTATTTTTAGCGTGGGCATGTTATTTTGTCATTAAACTTAATTCCAAGCATCGACCAATGCTGCCCTTTCAAAAAGAACCACCAAATACTTTGCATTTCAGACCAGAGACAGAATTCTTGAAAGTCAATAGCTGGAGGCAGTGTATCAATTAACGTTTAGCACATCAAATTAGACTCAGTTCATAGCAATTACCCAAAAAACGAAATCACATGAATAGTAACAGATTTGAGAACAATTATTAAATAATAAACAAGGAGCACTTATCTATTTTGGAGGTAGAAGGGTGCCAATTTTGGCTTGAAACAAATTAATTATCTCCCTGGAAAGGAGATTTTAGGCTGGAAGTTATTTATGGTTTGTCCATAATATTCATTGTTCAGTTGAAATGGTGTGGATCGTGTCTACATCTAGATTCACAGCTTGTCTTCTTATTTTTGGAAGTTTTTATCAAAATGCAACAAATTTGATCATTTTCCCAAAAGACACTGGGATGTCCTCGGGGCATCAATGTATATTCCAAAATGTTGTCACATCATTGGAAGTTTAAAGGCAGCGGCTTGGGTCACACACTATTTTGTGAGTGCAGCGCCTTGTCAAGAAACTGTAGCTACCTCCGAATCACCTCTGTGAACAGATGAATACATATCGGTGGCCTAAAGCTGAATACCTGGTGCTGTATAGGAATTAATTCAAGCTGGGCATTACACAGAGTTTAATTTTAATACTGCCATTATGGTGATAATGTTTGCAGTGTAAAAGGTTTTACAGTGTCAGACCACAGGGCAGTTTCTGCTAACGCAGTAAGGGGTGACTGTTTAACCATTGAATGAGGACTCAGTTTGCCAGTTGGCACTATAAAAGGCTTTACTGTGTTGTTCTGGAATTCTTTAAACACAATTGTCGAAAACATAAGCATTAGATTTTCTTGCAAGTCAGAAGATTGCCCTATAATTCGAGCTTATTTGTAATTCTGAATGATTATGAAGAAAATCTATGGGATATATAAGATACTCTAATTCAGCATTCTTGGGAAAGACCCTGATAAGAGTCCCAATAAACACAATGTTATTTTTGCAAGGAACAGGAAACTTCTCAGAATTCAGCACTCTGTACTACATGAGGTAATGGAAATGTGAAGAAACAGTGCAGGAATTAATTGTTGTATCTGACCGTTTATTGACAAAACTAGAAAGGGATTGAAAATACTCTAGATTTTCTTCTTCACGCTGCATTTCAAAGCCTAGTAATAAAGAAGGGTGCATTGGTTAAGAATAATTATCTGATGTCTCTGGTTATGAGGAGGTGATAAAAGAATTTCTTTCAGGAACTGTGATGCCTCAAAAGGTTCTTTTTATTCGTTCATAGGATGTGGGTGTCATTATAAGGCCAGCATTTGTTGCTTATCCCTAATTGCCCCTTGAACTGAGTATCTTGAAGTGTGTGGATTGCAAGGCCAGTTCAGAGGGCAGTTTAAGAGCCAACCATATTGCTGTGGATCTGGAGTCCCATGTAGCACAGACAAAGTAAGGACGGCAGATTTCCTTCCCTAGAGGAAGTTAGTGAACCAGATAGGGTTTTACAACATCGTGAAGTTTCACTGTGTGTCTACCTTCGCAAATACACTTAGCTGTGCAATATTGTATTCCTTTTCGCCTACTGCATCACCGTCCCCCGACACATTGTTCACTCTTTTGTGGGAGTAAACATGTACATTGCATGTGTTGTGTACATACTGTCAGTCGGTTTTGTGATTCAATTTCATTACTTGAATTTAAGTCCCACCAGCTACCGTGTTGGGACTCGAACCCATGTCTGCAAAGCATTGGCTTGGTCCTCTGGATTGCACTGTTCTCTCCTTGCTTTTGAGAAAGTTGGTGTTAGATCTTGCATAGATTGCTGAGTTTTTTCAGTGCATTATACCGGTCTACATTTGGAGGTTTTACAAGTTAAGTTAGGAAAAGCCTGGTTCTAAGAAAGGTCACTCGACTTGAAACATTAACTCTGATTTCTCTCCATAGATGCTGCCAGACCTCATGAACTTCTCCAGCAATTTCTTTTATTGTTTAAAGAAAGCTGACATTTGTACAGCACCTCTCACATTCCCAGGACTTGCTAAAGTGCTTCACAGTCACTGAACTACTTTCAAACTGTAGTAATTATTTCACTTCAGCCAGCCAATTTGTGCAGAGCAAGGTCCCTTATAAAGCAATGAGATAACTGATCAGATAAAATACTTCCGTGGTTTTAATTATGAGGAATTACTCAATTTAAAGCACAGAATTAGGTCATTCAACCTGAATGGGTTCATGCTAGTTCTCATGCCTCCTCATGAATCTCCTCCTATCCCTCTTTATTGAAGCCCTTTAATGACTTTCAAATTTCAGTACAATCTGGGGTAACAGTGGTGAAAAGATAGATGATTTTGAATGCACGCTATGTTATTCCTTTTCTCCACTGGTACATTGCCTTCAGCTTTAGAGGACATGCAGCTAAAATCGAAAAAGTTCAAGCTGATGCCAGTGTGGGAAGCCAGTTAGAACATAAGAACTAGCAGCAGCATTAGGCCATCTGACTCCTTGAGCCTTCTCGGCCATTCAAAATGATCATGGCTGATCTGTTTGTGAACTCAGCTCCACTGACCCAGCCGCTCTCCATCGCTCCCAATTCCCTTACTGGCAAAAAATTTATGTATCGTTGCCTTAAAAACATTCAACAAAGTAGCCTCAATTGCTTCTCTGGTCAGGGAATTCCACAAGTTCACAATCCTTTGGGTGAAGAAGTTCCTCCTCAACTCAGTCCTAGCTCAGTTGGCTAGACGTCCAGTGATGGTTCAGAATACTCCTGACAGTGTGGAGTTTGGTTCTGTTCTGGCTGGGGTAGATCGGGTTTGACCTCCCCATACAATCCTGGAATAAAAACATGGTTTAAGAAGTGGTTCGGAGACCCTGGAGTAATTGATGATGGGTACAACCTGAAGAAGAAAGCACCATCTCTGGGGAATGTGTGAAACATTTGCAATAAAATGAAGGAGTTAACATCTTCGAGCAGATTCAGTTTAATAAGCCACACAAAGATATAGTTCTGGACACACCAAGTTTGGAAACTAGGAATTCCCGGATTTTCAGTGAGAAAGGGCAAGGGAGGAGAGGAAGCTGGAATAGTAAATCTTGGGATAAAGACAGTCAAGAGAAAGGGTCTGAGCTCAGAAAACCAACTTGCAGAATCAGTCTGGATGGAGCTAAGAAGCAGCAAAGGGGCACAGTGCACTGGTGGCGATAAGATGCAGGCCATTGATCAGTAATTGTGATTTATGAGCTCAGTATGAATCAATGATGAGAGGACCATGTGGCAAAGCTAATGTAGTAACCATGGAAACTGGCCTGAACTATTCAGGGTTCGGGGAGTATCATACCCCAATCTCACCACCTTGGAAGAAAGGGGGTTAAAAACAGACCAACTGTGACAGAAGACAGTGGTGTAATGCTAGTCTGAACAAGCTGCCTGTCAGACCTCCACCCTTCAGTGGAAAGAGGTCCCACACACCTCAGTTCTCATTTCCCTGCTATAGGATGGATGTTGTGAAACTTGAAAGGGTTCAGAAAAGGATGTTGTCAGGGTAGGAGGGTTTGACCTGAATAGCTGGAGCTATTTTCCCTGGAGCGTCAGAGGCTGAGGGGTGACCTTATAGAGATTTACAAAATCATGACGGGCACCGATAGGGTGAATAGCCAAGGTCTTTTCCCCAGGGTAGGGGAGTCCATAACTAGAGGGCACAGGTTTAAGGTGAGAGGGGAAAGATTTAAAGGGGACCTAAGGGGCAACCTTTTCATGCAGAGGGTGCTGTGTGTATGGAACAAGCTGCCAGAGGAAGTGGTGCAGGCTGGTACATATACAATGTTTAAAAGGCATCAGGATGGGTATATGAATAGGAAGGGTTTAGAGGGATATGGGCCAACTGCTTTCAAATGGGACTAGATTTATTTAGGATATCTGGTCGGCATGGACTGAAGGGTCTGTTTCTGTGCTATACATCTCTGTGGCTGTAAAAGCTGGGTAAGGTGGACCAATTTAGGCAGGGAGAGTGGGAGCAGACTGGGGATTGGGGCAAGGGAGATGGGGTTTGGAGACCCGGCAAGGAAGGACAAAGGGGAAAGATCAGATCTGAGGGTAGGATGTCCTTGATGCCCACAGTGTGACCCCCAGTGCATTTTTGCCTCAGATGGTGAAAAATAACCTCTCCACTTGCACTTGTGTTGCACAGCCCAACAGATCATGGTGGTGGAGGCAGCATTAGGCCCTTACTTGCCACTTCGGTAAACCCAGGAGCAGTTGCCCTGGTGCACACCTTACCTGTCCACCTGACATATTTTACATGCCCCTCCCTACACAAAAAATGCCCCTGTAGGGGTTGGGCCTCATAAACTCCAGTCCATAATATAGAGGACATGTTGTTGGAACAATTATTTTTTCCGTTTATTCTTTCACGGGGTGAGGGTGGCACTGACCAGGCAGCACCATCCCTAATTGTCCAGAGGGCAGTTAAGAGTCAACCACATTGCTGTGGGTCTGCAGTCACATGTAGGCCAGACCAGGTAAGGATGGCAGCTTCCTTCCCTAAAGGGCATTCATGAGCCAGATGGGTTTTTCCTGACAATCAACAATGGATTCACGGTCATCATTAGACTCTTAATTCTAGATATTTTATTGAATTCAAATTCCACCATCTGCCATAGCAGGATCCAGACCCAGTCCCCAGAACATTGTCAGGGTCTCTGCGTTAACAATCCAGAGATAATACCACTAAGCCGTTGCCTCCCGAGTGGAGTGTAACCAGTACATTAAGGAACCAACCAGTAAAGAGGTTGTTGTAGACCCGCAAAAAGGGGAGGGAAGAGAGGGGAAGATATATTTGACAGTGGTTACAAGCCAGACAATCATGAAGAGTTTAGTATCTAGGAAACGCCTAGTGAGAAATTGATGGGGAAAGAGAACAGAAAATATTTGAGTCAATGGATTTTGAAAGAAATAGATTATAAAAGCTTCCAAACTTATGTAAAAAGGAAAGAATTGACAATACTTCATCCTGAGGGACAGAGGTATTAAAACAGGGAATGAGGAAATGGCAGGCACAAAACAAGTAAAAAAAAACGAAAGAACTGCAGATGCTGTAAATCAGGAAACAAAACAGAAATTGCTGAAAAAGCTCAGCAGATCTGGCAACATCTGTGAAGATAAAAACAGAGTTAACGTTTCGGGTCCGGTGACCCTTCCTCAGAAGGGTCTTCCTCAGTGGCACAAAACAAATCCTTTGTCATCAACCTTCTCAGTGGAAGGCATGTAAAATATTTTAGAAAGAAGGATGGACCATTATTATTACTTGTAAAGAAATGTGCTAAAGAAATGATTGCAATTGCCCGGGAGAAAGTGGTAGTGAGCTGTCTTCTTAAATCATTGCAATCCATATTGACCCACAGTGTAGTTAGGGACTTTGATCCATCGATGCTAAAGGAACAGCGATATATTTCCAAGTCAGGATGGGGAGTGGCTTGGACGGGAACTTGCAGGGGGTGGTGTTGCCATGTATCTGCTGCACTTCTGTCTGTGGTGCTGGTGTGGGTTTGGAAGGAGCTTTGAAGAGTGGTAGAAGTACAGTTTGTCTAATTGTACACACTGTAGCTACTGTGTGCTGGAGGGAGAGGGAGTCTGCATTTAACTTGGTAGGAAGTACAATGATCAGGTGGGTCCCTTTGTCCTGGATGGTGTCAAGCTTTTTAATATTGTTGGAGCTGTACCCATCCAGGCAAGTGGGGAATAGTCCATTACACTAGCTTGTGCCTTGTGGACAGTGGACAAGTTTTAGAAAATCAGGAGAGGTGTTACTGTTACGGGATTCCCAGTCCCCGGCGTAGTCTTGTAACCCCAGTATTTATGTGGCTGGTCCAGTTGGTAACCCCAGGTTGTTAATAATGGTGGGGGGAATTCAATGATATGCCATTGAATGTCAAGACAAATAGGTCCAATTCAGTTTCTGTTCATCTGCTCTGGTTTTTATGTCTGAAATTAGGTCACATTTATGATTACTTGAAAATATTAGGAATGGTGTGATCAGAAAGCTCGAATTAATGGGCTTGAGATTCCAAGGAAAGTTTGGTGATTGTTTCTTCCAAAAATTGGAATTTTATAATATCACACACCCGAAGGATAAATGGGAAGCAGATACTAATTAATTTTTACAGTCTTCTGTGAAATTGCCTGTCTAGTTCTCTAATAAACTTGAGTGAGCAGGTACAGCCAGCATCTTAATTAATGTAGCTGTTTCTACACTTCAGTTAACTTTATAATTGGCTTCCCATTTGCTGTCATTAATTAGATGATTTCAGATCCCACTAATGCTTAGGAGACTACCAAACCTCAGCTTACTTGCGTTAATTAATGAACATATTCTAACTTAGTACATTTTTACAGTGCTTATGAGTCCTCTTGCCTGAATGCCCTAACCTAACTGTGCCTCTCTGGTTTGGCATTTTTCAGCATCCCTACCCATCAGAAGAGCAGAAGAAACAACTGGCTCAAGATACAGGGCTTACAATTTTACAAGTGAACAACTGGTACGTAGTTTGATTTTGTTTATATACAGACAGCGCTGCAGCCCCTGGCAAATTCCACCTAATGATCTCCATTAAGAGAACACACCTTGCTACTGTTTGTGGCCCCTTCAAGTGGCTCAAAAGGAAGGGTGCTCCCTGCAGATAACCTGATGACTGTTCTCACTCTATTTTGCCTCCCTCTGCATCTATGTGCATACGTTAAGTTTAATTAGATTTTCACAACGTTGTCCGTGAAGAAATAATTAGGTCGAGAATCCCTACCAAGGAAAATTGGCAGACAATGGTAATGTTTTAAGATTTTTTTTTGTTTCAGTGCTATTGGGCAATAGAATTACTGTCCAGATATATCATTCTGTTTAAATACTGATTGGCCATGGCATCATCAGGGAAATAGCTTGGAGCAGTCACTGATGCTGAGCTTGACATGTGTGTGAGGAAACTGAATTACCTTCAGTAGATGCAGCCATTAACCCAGGGTGCTTTAGTGTTCTTGTCATTTCAGCTGTGTGTTAATTCAGCTCTCTCCTGCTCCAGGCCAATTCCTAAATTATGTCGTCAACACTCTGCCTTGCAACAGAAATATGCAAACAAAATACAACAAAGCAAACGGATCTCAGTCACCTTCTCCTCGGCTCCTTGCCACAGCTCATATTGAAAGAAAAGGAAAGTGTGACGGCCTGTTTAAATGTCACCTTTTAAATGTCGGCTTAACAAGGTTTAAACTGGTCGCCGCACAGTTGCCACCGTTCAATTAGTTTACATAAGGAAGAACATTTTTTTCACTCCAAATAAACCAACCTTACTATTGACTTTGTTTCCACCACCTCAGTTAGGTTCTCTTTGTTCAATTATATGATGAATTGCAGAGTCGAATGATGTCCCGAGTTGGCAATTGGTACACAGACAGAATCAGTGATGAAGCCCCTGGTTTTACATCTGTCCAGCGTTGGTGGTTAGCTTTAATGGTGGATACGCTTGTGCTGGGGGTGGGGGGGATGGAAGATGTAAACCAGCCTTGGACCAAAGCATGTCAGTTTCCTGACTGGGATAAAACAGGCCTCAGTGGATAGGATGTAAAATCAACATTTGAGCTGACTTTCCATCCCAGTGAGTTTGGTTAATATTAGGCTCTCAGTATTTTTGAATGTCTGAGCACCTGTGCAGCCCCTTCACATCCCGTGCCTCAAGCTACATCCCTGAATCCCATCCCTCAACCCTTTCCTGGGTTTTGCTGTGATGTTGGTCTTTGGCTTCTAGCTGCCTGCTCCTATGCAACCGTTCCTCACATGTAAGTTGGCAAGATCGGCTACCCATCTCAAAGAACTGGACCTTATCTGACATCCCTCAGTAAAGTACAGAAACATCCCACAGTATTTCACAGAGACATAAAAACAGATGTGAACAGAATAGTTGGGGAGAAAATGTTGCCGCTCGTAAAAAGGTTGTGATCGAGATGGCACAGATGTAAAGTGACTGCTAAAAGAAGCAGGATTGAGGCAAGGAGAAGCTTTTTAACACAGTCTGTGGTTTGGGTTTGGAATACATTGCCTGAGATGTGTGGTGGAATCAAGATGTTCAGAAGGGAATTCGATGGTTACTTAAAGGGAACAGCATGTAGGGTTACAGAGGATGACGTTAAGTAAATTGTTCCTCCAGAGAGCCAGTGCAGACACGCTGGGTTGAATGGCCTCCTTTCGTGCTGTAATAATTTTGTGGGTTTTGAGAGTGTGGAAGGGGCCAGACAGCTGACCCTGTTCTGCCCCAGCACCCACATGGGATAATTCTCCAGTAAGCAGGGTTGGAAATTGGTGGGTATTTTTAGCCCTCCCCTTTAGCCTGGGCATGGCCCTACCTTAGCTGAGCCCAGTGATCCCATCATAATGTAGATGTGAAACTGAGATCTTCAGGTTTATACAATTTTAACCTGCTGACCTAAGAGAATGGCTTTATTCAGCAGGCTGTAGGGCATTTAACAAACTGGTATCCACACATTGAACTGGGCAGCAAACAAGTTTTACACAGTTTTCATTGTATATCTGTGGTTTAACACAAACGTCAATTTCCACCTTTCCCTTCTGAAAGCCAACATCCCCACTGTTCAGTAATGTTATTACACATCTCTGGACCAGGGGGGACTTGAATCCAGGCCTCCTGGCTCAGAGATAGGGACACTACCACTGCACCACACGAGCCCTACAGACCTGACTGGTAATAGGAAGCCCAGTGAGCATCACCTCCCAATTAACTCTAGAGCTGTTCTGTTTCACTCTGACAGGAAGCTTCGTTAGAGAGGTGATTAGTAGCACTGTAGGAGACTGGGATTCAGTTCCCTGATGGGGAATGTCTGACCACTGTGTGTAACTAGTGTCCCTTTAAGGAAGCTTGTGCTGCAGTGGAAGTGCCCCTATCTCTAAGCCAGGAGACCTGGGCCCAAGTGCCACCAGAAGTGTGTAATGACATCTCCAAACAGAATGTTTGGAAAATATCTAAAATAACTTCAGTTTGACCTGTAAAAAGACCCGCGTTTCTAACCAAAATGCTTATGTGGTCATGTAGAGCTGATTAAAAACTAAAGGGTTTTGAGTCTCACTGGGCATGTTGCAGCCTGTGAAGTATTAACACGTTCAGGGCCTCAGTTTAGCACACACATATACACACACGCACACGCACACGCACTCACACGCACACACACACTCGCGCACACACACACTCGCGCACACATGCACCCTCTCATCCACACACGCACGCACACACACGCACACGCACACGCACGCGCACACACACACACGCACACACACACCCCTTCTCATACACACACACACGCACATACACACACACGCATGCGCACACACACACACTCACGCTCACGCACACACACACACGCATGCATGCACACGCACACGCACACACTCTCAGACACACTCATACGCACAGACACACACGCACACACACACACTCTCACTCTCACACACACACTCACACACACACACACACTCGCACACACACACACTCTCACACCTGAAAGACAGCTCCTCAGAGAGTGCAGCACCTACTCAACACTGCATTGATGTTGCAGCCCGGCTATTGTCCTCAATCGGGGCTTGAACCTGTTTGACCTTCTGACTCGAGAGGTGGCCTGAGGGTCCCTTTCTTTTGTTGTCTGCTTTCTGGCACTGATGTAGCTAAATCCATTTCCCTGAGCCTGGGATCAGATTCCAGTGCTCAGCTCAGCAATCACCGGTGAACACTTTTCAGAGATAATTCATTGTCTGCGCAGTTCCTTGAGACATCTCAAAGATACAAGAGGAATGCAGGATTCGTGAGGAGAATGGAAACTCAGCACTGAGGAACGATTAAACAGGCCGGGGGCTGTTTCCTTTGGGGCAAAGGGGGTATATTGTGTAAAGGGACCTATAGGGAGCGGAGACGAAGGGCAGTGTCTTTTAGCAGACAGGTCAATAACCAGGAGGCACAGATTTAAAGTAATTGAAGAAGGATTAGTGGGGAATTGCAGAGGAAAAAAAATTCACCCTTGCCTGAAAGCAGTATTAGCAGTAGAAATGCCTATTGTGTTAAAAAGGGCACAAGGATATGAACTTGGAGATCTGTAACCTACAGGGTTACAGAGCGTTAGGAAACAGAATTATACTCGATGGATCCCTCCTGGCAGTCAAAGATTCAGGCTCAGGTTCAGGAGAGGGCTTGATTGAGATAACAGAGATTACAGAGCACAGAAGAGACCCTTCGATCCATCGAGTGTGTGACGACTTATCTACACTAGGTCTTCAACATTGTGAAAGGTTTTGACAGAGCAGCAGGAAGAGACAGTTTCCTGTGGCAGGATAATGATGAGTGAGAGATTTAAAATGTTTGGCAAAACATAAGAGGCAAAAATGAGAAGTTTTGATGATTCAGTGAGTCATTGTGATCTGTAATGTGCTTCCTGAGAACGTGGTGAAAGCGGTTTCAAAGTAATGTTTAAATGGAAGTTGGAGAAGTCATTGATGAGGAAAATGATGAAGAGGTACGGGCATAGGGAATGGAGTGATTATGGAATTCTTTCAAAGAGCCAGCAGAGGAGCAGTAGGCCAATTGCATTTCTTCTGCATTCTACTGCTCAATGATAAAATAGTCCATATTATTTACATTAAGACAAACAAAGCACCATTGAATAATAATAAGACTAAACAAACTCAGCTTTTCTGGAGTTTATAGGAAATTAGAAGACTATTTTCCTCATATGGAATTTGGGTTCAGATCTGGGTTACAGGCATATCTGAGTGGCTCCTCTCTCCTAAATCCGAACTGACATGAGTTAGGAAATCTTGCATGAATTCTCAAAACAGTAGCCTGCCTTTGACAGTGAAAGTCCAGAGGAACGACTTGCTGTGGGATGTGAAAATGTCTTGACATGAAGGATAAAAACGATTCTGGAAATTGTAGACTTGTCATCTCAAAATTATTAGTGTAGAAAGTCCTTAATGGCATGGTATGAGCTCTTTGTGGAATCGAGTGAGCAAGCTGTTTTGTTGCCACCCCTTTGGGCCCCAAGTTTGCGATTACATTGGATTATGAAGCTCATTGAGGAAGGTGAGAATGAGACATTCATCATCTCCCAGTACATAAGACTGTAAGACATAGGAATAGAAACCATTCAGCCCATCGAGTCTGCTTCACTATTCAATGAGATCGTGGCTGATCTGGTAATCCTCAACTCTGTTTTCCCCATAACCCCTGATTTCCTCACTGACTACACATCTGCCTACCCCAGCCTTGAATATGCCCCAGCCTCCACAGCCCACTGTGGTAAAAAAATCCCACAGATTCACTACCCTCCTCATTTCTATCTTAAATGGGCAAATCCTTACTTTGAGACGATGCCCTCTGACTCTAGACACTCCCACAAGGGGAAGCAAACTCTCAGTTTCCACTCTGTCAAGCTCCCGAAGAATCCTGGATGTTTCAATAAGGTCACATCTCATTCTACTCAACTTGAAAGAGTACAGGCCTGACCTCCTGAAACTGTCCATATAACACAGTCCCTGCATATAGTGAACCTTCTCCAATGCCAATATGTATTTCCTTCAATAAGGGAATAATGTTATTCTCTATTCCCTTTGAAATAAAGGCCACATTCTACTTGTTTTCCCCATTACCCACTGAGTATGGGTGTGAGCTTTTTGTGATCCATGCACAAAGACTCCTAAATCCCCCTGTGCTGCAGCTTTCTGCAGTCTTCCTTTGTTTAATTAATATTCTGTTCCTCTATTCTTTTTACCAAAATCATAACCTCACATGTTCCCACATTATATCCCATCTGCCAAATATTTTGCCTACTCACCCAACCTGTCTCTATCCTTCTGCAGATTCTTTGTGTCATTCTCACCACTTCCTTCCCACCTATATTTGTGTCATCCAAGGGTATGGTTATAGTGCATTCACTTTTCTCATCCAAGTCACTCAGACGTTGTAAATAATTGTGGCTCCAGCTCTGACTCCTGTGGCACGCCACTAGTTGCAGGTTGCTAATGTCAGAATGACCCCCTTATCCCAACTCAGTCTTCTCTTAGTGAGTCAATCTTCCATCCATGCTAATATACCACCTCCATCAGCAAGGGTTCTTATATATTAAAGAACCAAGTGTGTGTCAACTTATCAACTGTCTTCTGAAGATCCAAATGTATGATATCCATTGTTTTCCTTTTACCTATCCTGCTTGTTACTACCTCAAAGAATTCTGATAAATGTGTCAGGTATGATTTCCCCTTAATGAAGCCATGTTGACTCTGCTTGATCATATTATGTATTTCTAAATACTCTGCTATTACATCCTTTACAATAGATTCCACTGTTTTCCCACTAACAGATGTAAAGCCATAGATACCTGTTGTTTTTTGTCTTCTTCCCTTTACAAATAAAGGTCCTACATTGGCAGTTTTCCAATCCTTCGGCACTTTTTCAGAATCTAAGGATTCCTGGGAGATTACTACCAGTGCATCCACTATCTCTGCAGCTACTTGTTTTAATATGGTAGGATGCATCCCCTCAAGTCCAGGGAACTTACTGGTCTGTAGGCCCACTAGTTTTTCAAGCACTTTTTCTCTAGTGGTAGCTATTGCATTTATTACCTCTCCCCTTCTAACCCCTTGATTACTGAGTAATTTTGAAATGCTATTCATGTCTTCCACCGTGAAAACTGATGCAAAGTATTAAGTCAACAGCTCCACCATTTCCTGGATCCCCATTTTTGTTTCCACTCTAAGGGGCTATAGTCACTTTAGCATCTGTCTTCCTTTTCATATATAGAACATAGAACAGCACAGCACAGTACAGGCCCTTCGGCCCACGATGTTGTGCCGAACTTTTACCCTAAACCTAAGGTCTATCTAACCTCCACCCCTACCTTCTACTATCTAATATGCCTATCTCATATGCCTATCTAATTGCTGCTTAAATGCCCCTAATGAGGCTTACTCCACTACCCTCTCTGGCAATGCATTCCACGCCCCTACCACTCTCTGAGTAAAGAACCTACCTCTGATGTCTCCCCTATATCTACCTCCACTCACTTTAAAGCTATGCCCCCTTGTAATAGCTACCTCCACCCTAGGAAAAAGTCTCTGGCTGTGCACTCTATCTATACCACTGATCATCTATACCACCTCTATCAAGTCACCTCTCATCCTTCGTCGTTCTAAAGAGAAAATACCTAGCTGTCTCAACCTTTCCTCGTAAGACCTTCCCTCCATTCCAGGCAACATCCTGGTAAATCTCCTCTGCACCTTTTCCAACACTTCCACATCTTACCTGTAATGAGGTGACCAGAAGTGGATACAATACTCCAGATGTGGACGAACCAGGCTTTTGTATAGCTGGAGCATAACTTCACGGCTCTTGAACTCAATCCCTCTATTATTGAAAGCTAACACACCATACGCCTTCTTAACAACTCTATCCACCTGGGTGGCAGCTTTCAGGGATATGTTTAAAGAAGCTCTTCCTGTCCATCTTCATTTTACCTGCAAGCTTACCCTTCAAGTATGGAGGGACTGTCCATTCACATATGCAAAACTGCATTTGTGTTGCTCATGGTCATAATGTTCAAAATAAGTTGCCTGGTCAAATTTGCTTTCCCTACAACATGATGCAACATTCTGTTTATCGAGTGTATCGAGTACAGTGTTTAAATCTGCTAAGCCCACTTTGATTCCTGTTAACAGTCAAATGCAAAGCCATAGTCTGTGACTATCTCCTGGAGGAGGTCGCAAGCCACTTCAGTTTTTACGCATTCTGGAATCAGGTTGGAAGCCATCACCTAAATTACCCTGAAACTCGAGTATGGATGAAGTTGATTTGTAACAACGTGGCAGAGGCGGTCTGGCTGCTGTCCCAGTTTTGAGGAAGGGATCATTGTCATAGAGTCATAGAAATGTATGGCATGGAAACACATCCTCCATTCCAAATCACCCACACTGACCAGATATCCTAAATTAATCTAGTCTCATTGGCCAGCATTTGGCCCATATCCCTCTAAACCCTTCCTATTCATACACACATCCAGATGCCTTTTCAATATTCTAATTGTACCAGCTTCCACCACTTCCTCTGGCAGCTCATTCCAGCACCACCCTCTGTGTGAAAAAGTTGTCCTTTAGATCCCTTTTAAATCTTTCCCCTCTCACCTTAAACTTGTGCCCTCCAGTATTGGACTCCCTTACCCTGGGGAAAAGACATTGACTATTCACTCTATCCATGTCCCTCATGATTTTATAAACTTCTATAACCCCTAAGCATCCAATGCTCCAGGGAAAATAACCCCAGCCTATTCAGCTTGTCCTTTGGCACAAATCCTTCTGTCCTGGCAACATCCTCGTAAATGTTTTCTGCACCCTTTCAAGTTTCACAATATTTTCCTGTAGCAAGGAGACCACAACTGAATGCAATATTCCAAAAGTAGCCTAACCAATGTCCTGTACAGCCGCAACATGACCTCCCAACTCCTATACTCAGTGCACTGACCAATAAAGGCAAGCGTACCAAACACCTTTTTGACATTGAGTGGGACTTGTCTTCATTTAGAGGAACTAGTGATTGAGGGAGAATGTGATCTTGTTTGGAAGAAAGAGAAGCAAGAAGTTGCACTTATGGAAATGCAAATAATTCACAATACAGAATGGACAACCCCAGCTTCTCCAATCTCTGCATGTAACTACGTCCTGGTAGCGGGTGAATTCTTGTAGTTTTGGTGGCATTAACTTCTGATTAACATTGGGTGCACTGCATGGTGATTTCGTCTGCTGTCTGCCACCTGTTCAATCCTCTAAAATGGTGTATTTTCTCCAATCTTCTCAACAGATAAGACAAACCCTTTAGGTTGCAAGCAGGTGATAAAACCCTGTAACAAGGCATGATTTGTTGCTGTACATCAACACACAGTAAATCAGACTTCATATACTTGCAGCTCTGAAATTTTGCTGCGGCTCGAAATTCAATAGCCATTAAAACTAACTGTATCTAATTAATTGTCTAAATATTTTAGATGGATGCTTGTATGAGAAATTCTACTCTCTTTGATGTGGAAAAAGCAGAAAATAACCAGAACGAGTTCACAATGTTCTGGGGGTTGCCAGTTAGCAGATAAAAATATTTTGTTCTTTCAATAAGTGCCAGGGATTAATATTTTACAGCTTTGATTACAACCATAATCCATTTTAGTGATTAAATTGGACTCCCATGTTGACATCACCTGTATTACAGACCCTGTTCATTTAGCAAGAGAGGGAGCCAGCCTAGAGGAGAGATTTGTGATTCTCGATTATTAAACCCCATTACAGAAAATGTAATTTCTGTCACTATAATCCGTGCATTGTTCAATTTCAGTGCCAGAGAGATAACTAGCTACTTACAATATATTTGCCTTTGGAGATTTAATTTACAAAGTGCACTATCTGGCAGACACAGGCAGACTAACATGACAGAAGCCTGTAAGGGTTATCAATTTCTCTGACCTGAGAACAACCCTGCACAATCGATTTCTGTGGCGGTGATGGGGCTGAGAGTGTGGGGTGGGGTGGGGTGGGGGGATGCAAAGTTGCAGTTGGGGGATAATGGGATAGTAGTTTGCAAGCAGCCAACAGGGAGGAAGGGGGCTTTGCAGGCCGTTGCAGGCTGAGTTCTTGCGTTGTCCGAATGGGACACATCCGGTCAGGCTATAAGGTTGTGTTTCAAAACCCTAGGGGCGGAATGCGTTTGCTGGGGGGAGCTGCACAATCAGGCCAGAATCTTAATACATGCATCAATGTTACAGTGACCGTTTATAGCTTGCACCCTGCACAGTGGCATTGAAGGGATCCACGTGATATAATTCCTTCCTGTGCAATCTAACCATATGTTTAGACCTTTGAATGTAGGTCAAGGCTGCAATGGATGGTTATATTTAAAGTCACTTTGGAGCTCTGTTTTCAACCTGCACTTTTTATAGATTGCTGGCGTCTAATCACACTGCTAACTTACCATTACACTACATTGTTTCGTGATGTTTTAGGGATACAAATGTTTTGTCATATAATATTTCATGGATACAGAATTGGCTGAGTGACAGGAAACAGGGTATAATAGTTAATGGATTTTCTTTGGAAGTGGGCAAGGCATGTAGTGAAGTTCCCTCGGGGTCAGTGCTGGCTGGGATCTTTGCTTTTTCCTGATCTATATTAACGATCTGGACCTTGATGAACAGGGCACAGTTTCACAATTTGCTGGTGATGGGAAACTCAGAAGCACTGTAAACTGTGAGGAGTCGAGGATCAAACTTCAAAAGGACATGGACAAATTGGTGGAGCGGGCAGACAAGTGTAATTCGTTTGCAAGAGAAATTATGTGGAGATGCATTCTGAAGGGCGTACATGGAAAGGCAAAATAAATTAAAGGATAACATTCAAAAGGGGGTTCTGGAGCAGAGGGACCTGGATGTGCATTATACGTACGTAAGTCAGTAAAGGTGTCAGGACAGGTTGAAACAGTTGTTGATAAAACATACAGTATCTTTATTAAAAGGAGCTTGAGTACAATAGCAGGGAAGTTATGTTGAACTTACATAAGATGCTAGTTCAGCACTTTTGAAAGGATTTGAGGACATTGGAGATAGTGCAGAAGGGGTTTATGAGAATGGTTCCATGGATGAGAAGTTTCAGTTATGAAGATAGATTGGAGACATTGGGAATGTTCTCCTGAGAGAAAAGAAGGCTGGGAGGAGATCTGGTAGACATATTCAAAGACATGAGTGGTCTGGACCAGGTAAATGGGGAGAAAATGTTCCTTCATGTGAAAGAATCAGAAAGAAGGGGGTACAGTGTTAAAGAAATTAGTGAAAGCTGTAGAAGTGATGTGAAGAAAAACCTTTTTCTCACTGTGAGTAGTTGGGGCCTGAAATGCACAGCCAGTGTGTGTGGTGGAGGCTGGTTTAACTGAGGGTTTCAGGAAGGAATGAGTGTGTCACCTGAAAAAGAAGAACATGCAGCTTACATGGAGAAGGCAGGAGAATGAAATACTCATCTGGAGAGTCGGTAAAGATGTGCTGGGCCACGTGGCTTCCTTCTGAGCCATAATAATTGTGTGATTTTAGCCACATCTAATTGAACAGTTCAGAACATGCTATCAGTAGCTTTTTTCTTCTCTGTATTGCTTTATGACCATCAGTTGCACATATGAGAAATGCCAGGTTCCAGCTGACTAATCTGAAAACCAAATGCTGCAGATGCTGGAAATCTGAAACAAAAATAGAAATTGCCGGTGAAACTAATCAGATCTGGCAGTGTGTGTCGAGACAGAAACAGAGTTAACGCCTTGACTCCAATGGCCATTCTTTTGAAGAATACTAGTCTTGAAACGTTAACTCTGTTTCTCTCTCCACGGATGCTGCCTGACCTGCTGAGTTTCTCCAACATTCTGTGTGTTTGTTGCAAGTTTCTGTTGATGTTTAGTATAGTAGTCAGATTACTCTTCACCCCCCTCCATTGATAATCCTCTAACAAAACTGGTTATGTGTGGACATATGAACATATGAGCGGGAGGAAGTAGTTTTGTCCTTTAAGCTTGCTTCACCATTTGGTAAAATCCATGGCTGATCTGATAATGGCCTCAGCTCCATATTCCTACCTACTTCATGCCCTTTGACTCTTGATTGTTAAGAATGTGTCAAATTGGCCTTAAAAATATTCAAAGACCTTACCTAAACCACTCTATGAAGAGAGTCCCATAGACTCGCAATCCTCTAAGAGAAAAGAAATTCTCCTTAGTTTTGTCAAAAAGGAGAATCCACTTGTTTTGAACTGTGTCCCTTAGTTCTTATCTCTCTCATGAGAGAAAACATCCTTTCAGCATCCATCCTGTCTAGGTCCCTCAGGATCTTAATCATGTTTCAATAACATAACCTCCCTTTCTTCTAATCTTCAGTGGATACAACTTTGTTCAACTCTGTGTCATCAGTCAAACACCTTCATCTCAAGTATCGATCAAGTAAACCTTCTCTAAATTGCTTGTAATGCAGTCATAAGGAGAATGAACGTGTACACATTACTGAGATGTCGTCTGACCAATGCCTTTGACAATAGTAACAAAGTTTTACTTTTTTTCATATCCCTTACCCCTTACAATACTGACATACCACTTGCCTTTCTAACCACTTGCTGCAACTCCATATTAGCCTAATGTGTTTTATGTGCCAGAACACCCGGATCCCTCCGTACTACAATGCTTTGCAATCCCTCTCTCCTTTTTAAACATCTGCTGTTTTTCTTTATTCTTCCTGCCAAGATTGACAGAGTCATGTTTTGCCACATTATATTCCTTCTGCCCGTCTTTATTTTGCCCATTCACACAACCCAGCTAAATCCCTTTGCAGATTCTTAACGTATTCATGTTGAAAACCTGCTGTTGGTTGGTGGGAATCTTTTAAGAAGACAGTCCATCGGCTTTGCCCATCCACAACCCGACAGCGCAGCTTTCGCCCTGTTTGAAACTGTGCAAAGTAACACTTGTTTGGAGGCATCCTCTGAGGGTTTCTGGGCTGGAGCAACATTAAACAATTGTTAATGTTCTGGGGAGCATTGTGTAATTGCCCACACTGCATTATTGCATATTGTGCTGTGAAAGTTGTTAAGGCACATGCACATTTTTGTATTATTAATGACAGGTTGCTATAAATCTGTGTTGCAGAGATTAAATAAAAATGCTGAGGGGCAGGTTGGGCGCAGATCAGTCATAAATTCCTGGCAGGAGCACAGCATGTGGGAATACATGAAATGCAAATAAAAACATAAATACTCATCTTGTGGAGCACTGGCGCTGTTACGCTGTGTGCAACAGATGGGTTTTGGGTAGAAGGAGCGGGCTCTTCATTGGAGAAGAGAGATGGGGAGTATTCAGAAGGGGTCAGAACTGGGCACAGTGCAGTTTGCATTTATTTGCATGCTGACGGTGCAATAGTCCATGAGCTTTGTGATGATGTGAGGTTAAGTGAGCTTTTGCCTATAGAAGCAACAAGAGTACATGGTTAGAGATAGTAGGACCTGCCGATGCTGGAGTCTGAGATAACAAGGTGTAGAGCTGGATAAACACAGCAGGCCAAGCAGCATCAGAGGAGCAGGAAGGCTGAAATTTCTGAAGAAGTGTCCAGACCCAAAACGTCAGCTTTCCTGCTCCTCTGATGCTGCCCGGCCTGCTGTGTTCACCCAGCTCTAGTCCCTGTTATATAAGAGTATATGGTTGCATTGTTCTGGGCAAACCAGCTTTCTTTCAAGGATCGGTGGTGCCATTTTGGTTGAACGCATCGCGAAAGGTCAGCGTAAGATGCTAAGTTCCTTTCTGACAGGACATTTTACGTGGAGTGCTGTGTCTTGGAGCACTTGGAGCTGCTGGAATAAAATTTTGGACATCAATCCAGGCAGAAAAAGGAGACAACGATTGGAACTGGCCATAACAGGTGGTTAAGGTGAAGGCTTTCAGATCTTCAAAGCAAATGGAGGAATATCAAAGCAGAAAGATTAATGCTAGAACTCCAGAAGGTGCTCAGAGAACATCTGCTGATGACGAAATAGAGGGAGCAAACATTGGCCAGTACATGCTGGAACTTGGAGCAGATTGGGAGGTGAGGCCTAGTGGTATTATCGCTGGACTGTTCATCTAGAGAGCCAGGTAATGTTCCGGGGACAGCAGATGGTGGGATTTGAATTCTATAAAAATCTGGAATTAAAAGTCTAATGACAACCATGAATCCATTGTTGATTGTCGGAAGAACTCACCTGGTTCACTAATGACCTTTAGGGAAGGAAGTCTGCCATTCTTACCTGCTCTGGCCTATAGGTGACTGGAGACCCACAGCAATGTGGTGACTCTTAACTGCCCTCTGGGCAATTAGGGATGGTCAATAAATGCAGTGACGCCCTCATTCCGTGAAAAAATACAAACAAAATCACAGGTAGGAGTAGTTTGTTCCTCAGGATGACCAGTCTGGGCTTGTGTAAAGAAAGCGAGAGAGCACTAAAGCCAAATCCGTATTAAATATTAGCTCAGCTTCATTTGGAGCATTAATGCTGATTCTGGAAAATTAATGCTGATTCTGGAAACGAAAAAGGGTGAAGAATAGATTCACAGGAATGGTTCCACTCGTTAGATTATTACAGTTACAAGGATAGACTGTAAAAGCTGGGTTCTTCCCCTCAGAAACTTCCATTTATTTTGTAATCCAGTGATCTCTTGATTAACAGTGATCTAGTATGAAAGGTTCATGGTCAGGTGAGTAGGTGGAAATTTAAAATTGTGCAAATTGGCTGCCACATTTCTGGTGAGTGACTACACTTCAGAAAAATGCCTCATTGTCTGTAAAGAACTTTGGGGCTTCTTAAAATTGTAAATAGTGCTCCATAAAAGCATCCGTCATTCTCTTTCTGTGTCTGAGTCTATATCATGCCAATTATTAGTCAAATTTAGTTACAGTTGTGGGAGGTGGTTCGATCAGTTGGTTTGAGGATGGTGTAAAATGACACCAACAGCATGGGTCCAGTCCCTGTACTGGTTGTGCTAATACACAGGATTACAGAATGATGCAGAAAGAGGCCACTCGGCCCATTGTGCATGTGTCGGCTCTTCAAACAAGCGTCATTACCTACTGCCAATCTCCTGCTTTTTTGCCATACCCTTGAACATTATTTCTATCCAAACAATAATCCAGTGGCCATTCATGGGAACCTGCCTCATTGCCTTGCCCGATACTTGATATGGAGTGCTGCTGTTGAAGCTATGCAGCCTGTATCTAACCAGGAGAGGTACCTTTTGCCTCTCACAGCTGTATCTAGTTAGCTTACCTTATTTATAGGAGGTCTTGTGATGCAGTTGGATACATCACTAAACCTCTAAGCCAGAAACTCTTATGTTCCAATCCTCCTCCAGGACTTGTACATAATTCAGCTCAAAACAGGTTGCGGTTCAATTTGTAAATCCATTCAGTACTGGCTAAAGGAAGGCATCAGGAGTGGAACAGATTTCTAGATAGGAATGGAAAGCAAGTCGGAGCCCCTCCCACGGCCACCCGTAACTCTAGGCTACAATGCATATGTGAAGGTGTGTGTTGTCAGGCTAACTCAGATTCATTGGAGGCAGTTTTTTTTAGTTGTAGATCAGATTGGGGCTAATAACATAGGGTTCAATCCCCATTCTAGCTGGGGTGCATTTGGATCTGTATCCTTTTTTAACCTGCAATAGATAGATTTTTGTTAAATAAGCGTATTAGGGGATTGTGGGCCAAAGGTCACATGGAGTTAGGCCAAGATCAGCCATGACCTCACTGAATGGCAGAACAGACTTGAGGGGCTGAATGGCCTACTCCTGTTCCCATGTTCCTCACCCTCACTGTGGTCGAAGGTGGTGGCACTGTGCTTAGGACCTACTTTTGGGCAAAGAACTCAAGAAGGAGATTTAGATTTGTATGCAAATAAAACAAGACATGAGGCTAGGAATTGGAGGTGGCAGTATCAGCAGATGTGTGTTTTACGCATCCAAAATACAACTCTCTGTCTGCTGTAACTACAGATGAAGAAAGAATTAAGGTAGCACAGAAGAATGTGTTTGGAAAGCATTCACTAATGTTGACAATGGTCCAGACAATTTTAAAATGCACCTATTTCTAGAATAACTCCCAATGCTGCCATGACAGAGATCATCCATTGTAGCACTAACCGGATATCAAGCTCTGTACTTCTCTACTTCATATGGCACTATATATCTGGCACTCATTTTTGAAACCTTTTAGGACACGGCTCAATTTATTTGCCTTTGCTCAAATGATGTGCTGATTCTCTCCTGAGCAGAACAAGCAAAGGACCCTCATTTTGCAGATGGCCGTGCCCTGCTCTTGTGGCTAAAACAGTAAGATACTCATCTCATGCAAGGAGAAGGTGATGTGTCAGTTAATTACAGCAAATCTTCAAACCTTTCATCAGTTTGGTCATTCGTTTGGGAGACCCGAGATTCACCCAGATTTGATCTTGTTTGCTTCACCTGAGAAAACATCTGTGGCTGTCATCGCTCCACGTGCACGGAGGGTTTATATCTGCAGTGAAACCAGGACAATCAACAAATGCCCTCTCTCACCTCCGCTGCAATTTCGGGGATTCACAAACAAAAGATAAACCTTTGTTGTTGACCACCAAACAAACCCTTCCCTTAACTCTTTGGTAAACCAGATTGCCCATGCTGGTCCAAAACAGACATCGGGTCCCTCATTCACAAATGTAGGGTCCATACAGGCATTTTAGATGGCTACTTGGTGTCTCAATCGCTATTAGCTTGCAAAAGGAGCAAATATGAGATGAGAAATATCGTTTTCACTCGGCAAGTTGTTGGGTCTGGAATACACTGCCTGGTCATGTGGTAGAGGCAGGTTCAATTGGGGCATTCAGTAAGGGACCTTGGATGTTTATTTGGATGGAAGTGGCTTGCAGGTAAATGGGGGAAAAGCAAGCGACTGGCATTAGTTCCCCACCCTCAAGTGAAGAGCTGGTGTGGACACAGTGGGCTGAATGGCCTCTTCTGTGCTGTAACAATTCTGTGATTCTGTCAGTTGTTTTCAAGAATTCAATAAGGAGTTAGATTCAGTTCTTAGGGCTAGAAGGATCAAATGGTTTGGAGAGAAAATGGGAATAGGGGACTGAGTTGGATGATCAGTCATGATCAGATTGAATGGTGGAGCAGGCTGAAAGGGCCAAGTGGCCTACTCCTGTTCCTATTTTCCACATTTCAGTGTTACATATGGATAGAATGTGTTGATTGCAATGGTTACTGGAGCATTTCAATGGACAGAGTGTGGAGTGGAGTCAGGAGATAGGTCCCTGTAAAGCTTCATTCTGTGAATAAATCTATCCCAATTTTCTGAAGAAGGATCCAGACCCAAAACATCAGCTTTCCTGCTCCTCTGATGCTGCCTGGCCTGCTGTGTTCTTCCAGATCTACACCTTGTTATCCCAAGTAAAGATTGTCTTCGGATCCTTCCTTCACCAACTGGCTACAAGGAGTTTTACACAAGTACTTTCTGATCCAATTTCAGTGTGCATACCTTTCAGCTGGAGGATGTTGGTCACTGAAACTGATCCAAGTTTTATTCACAATGATATTTTTAAATTTGTTAAATGCCATCCCATTGTGCATGTTGCCTAGTCTGGAGATTTGAGGAGTGGTTGGGTAAATTTGGATTGTTTTCACTGGAAAGATGGAGGCTGATGGGCGACCTGGAAGAGGTCTACAAAATCATGAGAGGCTTAGATAGGATGGATAGTCATTGGCTTTTTCCAAGGGTGGAAAGGTCAACTGCAAGAGGGCACAGGTTCAAAGTGAGAGGGAGAAGGTTTAGGGGAGAAGTGCAGGGACGACTTTTCACGCAGAGGGTGGTGAGTGCCTGGAACATGCTGCAAGTGGAGCTGGTGGAAGCAAGTATGTTAGCAACATTTAAGGCATATCATGAGAGACACATGAACGCAGAGGCCTACAGAGGGATAGAACTGCACATGGGCAATAAGCGGGTCTAAATAAGGATTAGAATTGGCACAGGCTTGGAGGGCCAAAGGGCCTTTTCCTGTGCTGTATTGTGTTGTTTTGAATTGAAACGTTGCTTCGGTTAACTCTTGTGCATACTTCAAGATCACAAGAGGGAACAGTAGACAGAGAACAGAACATGCACCCCTTGTAGATGACTTTTAAGATTTGCATAAGTTGGCCGCATTCCTTCAGCTTTGTTTTCTTGCTGGAGCCAGGTGTAACACTGTCAGGGAAAAGTTTTCAGACTGAACAAAGAAAGCCTGCCTTATAAATGACTCGATAGTACCATTCTGTGCTCTCTGCCAGTGCAGCTGCAAGCCCAGAGTGGGAGGAAGATCAGAATATTTTGAGAGTTCAGCCATTTCATCTCCAAAGTGCCGGCTGATTGGGGCAGTGTGCAAAGGTGGAATTTTAAATTTAGATGTTAGTAGTTTCTGCTGTTTCCTGTCCTCCTATTCAACATGATCCACATCTGTCCCCAGTTCAGCAGTGCACTCTGGGAGAAACACAATTCCAAGTTAGCGCAACTTTTGAAATCTGTGCCAAAACATGTTAGACTCCAGTGTGTGGAAGTGGTGTGGGTAGTTACATCATCTGCATCTCTTAGGAATGGCCAGTACGCTGGTATTACATGAATCAGAGTTGACCCAGACTCCTCCCGAAACCCACCCCTCAGTTTCTTGAATCCTGTGTTTCACGGCGGAGAATGAGGGCAAGGGTTTCCTGTTGGAGGCTCCTGATTGGGGTTTAATAGTGAGAATTTGAATAGTAATGAAGATGAAAGAGTTTTCCTTGATTACCTTTGGGGTCCGGGGAGTATTTAAACAGCACGTTCCCTCGTGAGATTAGCTTAGTTGGATAGAATCTTTGACAGGGTGTGTTTTACATGGAATGAGTTCATTTAGAAAGCGTTCCTAACCCCTTGCTTTCTGGACCCAAGTTTAATGTGTCATTTCTCCCTTTTTTCTTTCTCTGTATCTAATGATAGATAGAGATCCCTTGAATTAACTGTAATCTGTTAAAGATGAGTGAACTGCTAATTAAATGCAATTAGTTTTTAAGCCTAAAAAATGGTTATTTGTGGAACCTCATAATATTCCAGTGCAAGTGCTGTACTCGTGTCCATATAGTTGTGTCAATTTTAATATCCAAGACTGTTGACTCGAAAAGACGCTGCCTCACTGTTTTCAGTGCATTTGACATGCTTGTAGAAACAAAAACATTACCCTTCAATCAAAATAGAAAGTTCAAACAATTGAAGGATAGGCTGCCTTGGTTGTAAGGTGCAAAGTACGGGTGGTGTGCTTTGGTGTGCTTTAAGCAGCATTAATGTTAGAGTGCATGGCATCCAACGTCATTAACCATCAATGGCCTCAGGTTTGATCACTTGCTGTCAGTGTCAGGAGTTCAGAACAGGGGAGTTACTGACCACACTGCAAAACATCTGACAGGCCACAAGGTTTCTGGATCATCACGTAAAAAGAGTAGTAATGGACTGGAAAGGATTGCAGGTAGAAAGGACAGTAAAGAAGGCATTTAGTACACTTACCTTTATTAGACAGTGCATTGAGCAGAGGAGTTGGGAAGTCATGTTGTGGTTATACAGGACATTGATTAGACCACTTTTGGAATACTGCTTGCAGTTCTGGTCTGTCTGCTCTAGAAAGGATGTTATCAAGGTTGGAGGGTTTGAGCTATAGGGAGAGGCTGAAAAGGCTGGGGTTGTTTTCCCTGGAGCATCAGAGGCTGAGGGGTGACCTTATAGAGGTTTATAAAATCATGAGGGGCATGGATAGGGTGAATACCCAAGGTCTTTTCCCTGGGGTGGGGGAGTCCAAAACTAAAGGGCATAGGTTAAAAGGGCGAAGGGAAAGAATTATAAGGGACTTAAGGGGCAACTTTTTCACGCAGAGGGTGGTATGTTTATGGAATGAGCTGCCAGAGGAAGTGGTGGAGGCTGGTACAATTACAACATTTAAAAGGCATCTGGATGGGTATACGAGCAGGAAGGTTTTAGAAGGATTTGGGCCGAATGCTGGCAGAAGGGACTGGATTTATGATCAGCATGGACGAATTGGACTGAAGGGTCTGTTTCCGTGCTGTACATCTCTATGACTGAATGACTGTGTGATTGAAAACGGAATCAAAGGCATGGTATCAGAGCTGAGAGGCTATCATCATCATGAAAGATTCTACAAACTTGGTCTCTTTACCCTGAAAAAAAAAATTGAAGTCTTTTAAAATAATGCAAGCGTTTGGTTATAATGAATATATTTATTCTGGTCAGCGAAATGAGAACTAAATGTCATAAATATCAGGTGGTCACTAATGAATGCAATAGGGTATTCAGGACAGTGGGAAGAGTATGGAACTTGCTGTCAGAAGGCGTATTTGAGGTGAATAGTATGGAGGCATTTAAAGGGGAAAGTTGGTTCATGCACCAGGGAGAAAGGAATGGAAAGATGTGATTATAAGGTAAGATGAAGGACAGTGGAGGACCACATGTAGAACGTAGACATTAGCATGGACAAGTTGGTCTGACTGGCCTGTTCCTGTCCTGAAGACTCAATGTTTACACAGCAGAACGTGATCTTACTGAAATAACTCCACAGAGGCCAGTGTCCTGTCACCTTTACTTACACGTACGTAGTACTTGACACTGGTCTGGCTTCCTCAAAGTCAGCTGTCAGGGTGAGCAGAATCTTGGACAGTTCAGTTTTTATCTTTCAGCCAGGGCTCCCTGATTGGACCAGATTAACAGCCTCAATTAGGGAACTCATATTCTGTGAGGTCCAAGCTGGCTGACCTCATTACAATCACTACACATACAAGTAGCAGCAGGAGACAGTTGTTAATGAAACAAAATGCATGCAGTCTCTCAGTTAAATGCATCTACCATGTGAGATAGATAGCCTGGCCGAACAGTGTTATTACCAGTTTTCATTCGTCTAACATAGATAATTATCTAAGACAGACTATTCTATAAGTTCGACTGTTGAATAAACTAGATTAATGAGTAAAGTAGACTGTTGTCAAAACGAGACTATTGGCTAAACTGGACTATTGTCTGAAATACACTATAGTCTAAGGTAGTCTATTGTCTAAAACGGCTATTGTGTAAACGAGACTGTTGTCCCGTAAGGTACAATACAGTCTAAACTAGACTATTGTCTAAAGTAAAATACTGTCTAAGATAAACAATTGTCTAGGATACATACTTTTGCCTGAATGCAAAATTTGAGCATTTTACGTACGTATCCTTGTTACGTTTTGGCTCCTGCGTAAGTGTTTTAAAAGAAGGGAGTACATTTCCACATGTTTCTGAATGGAGCAGCCTGCTCTCAAATGTTTTATGAGTTTGCCTTTTTGCAATCTTGTGTTGGAATGAGCCTAAAGGTGTTGGTCCAGGAAACCAGTTCCAGCGTGTCGAGTCAACCCTCTCCTGGTTGCGGCACCTCTCTGCATAACCACATCACTGGCTCCCACTGGTAACGGAAGGGTGTAAAAATTCAAAAATGTGAGCTCCATCGTACTGACTGTTTGCAAACTCCCTGCCAACAAAAACACTTTGCCCAGATGGCACTTTTTCATCCTCGTTTCTCCCTGCTGTTACAACAGCAAGACTGTTCGATTCTCTCTCCACCTCAGCATACTCTAAGTCTGTTCCTACGAAGAAATGAACACCTTGTAGCTCTATAAATACCTTGATTTCAAGAATGCTGTGTGTCAAAAAATTGACTAGAC
Organism: Ginglymostoma cirratum; assembly: GCA_024137785.1. Lineage (NCBI taxonomy): Eukaryota > Metazoa > Chordata > Chondrichthyes > Orectolobiformes > Ginglymostomatidae > Ginglymostoma > Ginglymostoma cirratum. The sequence goes on along the minus strand of JAHRHZ010000059.1, from coordinate 26,264,761 downwards.
AAATAAGCAAACAGAACTGCAGTCTTATACTGATTTATTCTAAAGGTGTAAAGCAGGTTATGCAATGAACATGCAAGAGCATTTCAACAGAATATAATGCTCTTTTACTGCCTGTTGTCGCTCCCTGTGTTGATGGCTGAGACAATGTCTAGCTATCTCATTCGAAAATCTTCATATGCTAGAAACCTTAAGGTAGCTTGACAGACCTGAGTAAAATGACATGAGATTGCATTAGCAATGCCTCCTGTATCTGTTACGTTCTTTTTTTCATTCTAAGGTTCCACTACTCATCTGTACAACATCGTGTGTTCTCAATAGCCTTGTCTGCATCAGCGAAAACTCTCTCATTACCATCATAGATCTCATGTTACTTTCACATGAGGTTTTGTAACAATACTATGGCTTTAAGAGGTCTATTTTGTCCTTTTTTTAATGAAGAGAGACTGAGACAGAGGTCCTGAGCATTTTACTCAAAGCCAATGTGGTAAACAGCTTTTGAGGCCTTGGGTTTTTATTTTAAAGTTGGAACAATAGAAGCAGCCTGAATGGGTGGAGTCAAGCTCCCGTAGAACCAGGATCTTTAGTTTAGCTTCAGCAGTTGCTGTTGACCTCTTGAGGCTGGATGTGGAAGCTCTTATTCTTCTCTCTGATTGATTGATTGATTTTATTGTCACATATGCTGAAATACAGTGGAAAGCTTTATTTATAAGTGGTACAGGCAGATCACAGCAAGCAAAGGATGTACGGATCAAAAAGACTTAGAGGCATACAGCTCTGTTACATCTAAAAGCTGAGGTTCTCTTCCTGCTGCTACAATTGTATCTGAGACAATCTGTTTTACTGAACTTGTCTTTGCCAAGGGTGTGATTATAGGATGTTACTATATTGGAACTGTTAATTATTAATAGTTAATACATATCATTTTGTTAAGCATTTTGATAGAGTTATGGTTAAGCCAATTATTTTCTTTCTATATTTGTCTGTATTTTAACTAGTGTAAAAATAAAGTGTGTTTTGCTTAAAGTCAAATAGTTTGGCCGATCAAATTGCATCTGGAATGCAACGCCTTAACACTCACCTGTAAAATAAGAAAAAGTGGGGTCTAGGCTATCTTCTTCGTATATTTTGAGGGGATTTGCTCCGGTCCATATTGGTATGAGCCAGTTTTATCTTTCCTTTCTCCTCCTCTTCACAGTCACGATAAACCGTATCTTCCCACACATTTCCCATTGTGAATGAATGCACTTCAAACTGTCACTGATACGATCAATATTTTTAATTTTTCGAGTAAATTTGGCTCTCTATAAAGTAGCAAAACCATTTTCTTATAGACCCATTCTGAAGATCTTATCACAAAACATTAAAGTGTGTTATTGAAGTTTTGCTGTAAGTTGGTCTGCTCTCTTCATGAAATAAGCAGAGATGATAAATTTCCTTAAGTAGCAACATCTAAAGGCTCATTTTCTCACACACAACAGCTTCACCAATTTCAGGATACATCCGGGAACTTAATTAGTTGCTTGTATCGCAACTGGGGATGTGAAGTTTCTTCCCTGATGTCTTTGAGGTGTTCACTTGGACTATTAAGACTTTCCTTCCTTTCCCTTCATTTCTCATGGAAAGTTGGTGACTGATTCAGGAATGCTGGGTAAAAGCTTACCGGCCCCCATTGCTGTTTCAGAGCTGATCATTAGAGCAGAGAAGGTTTGAAGAAGATTTAATTGAGGGGTTCAAAATGAAGACAGATGTCACATAAAGAGATAACAAGGTGTGGGGCTGGATGAACACAGCAGGTCAAGCAGCATCATAGGAGCAGGA
>JAHRHZ010000059.1:26239638-26257234 GCA_024137785.1 Ginglymostoma cirratum | reverse complement strand
TTGCCGGAAAAGCTCAGCAGGTCTGGCAGCATCTGTGAAGAGAAATCCGCGTTAACCTTTCAGGTCCAGTAAACCTTTCGTCAGAACTCCAGTTCTCAGGAAGGGACACCGGACCCAAAACTTTAACTCAGATTTCTCTTCACAGATGCTGCCAGACCTGCTGAGCTTTTCCGGCAACTTCTGTTTTTGCTGCTGTAGCCACCGTATTTATATGGCTGGACAGGTTCAGTTTCTGATAAATTGGGGGGATTCAGTGATGGTAATGCTACTGACTGTCAAAGGGGTAGTGCTTTAGATTCAGATAGAGGTCACAAGACTTTTGTCTCCAGAAATATCAAAGAACGTATGGATCGGTTGGAAAGGCGGGTGATAGGCCGTGGTTGCTGTTGCTCAGTTGCTGACAGTTTCACCTCTCGGTCGCAAGATTCCGTGTTTACATTCCAGCTGAATAACGTCGGCTGACAGTCCGGTCCACGTACTGGGGGCTGTGCTGCATGATCACTGTGTGGTCCTTCAGGTGGGATGTAAAACCAAGGCACAGATTAAAAGATCCAATATCACTATCTCAAAAGAGAAACATGGGGAATTATTTGTGATGACCCTCAATTAACGTCACAAACAATGCAGATTGTCTGTTCGTTATCACAGTGTTATTTGTGGGAGCTTGCTGTATGCAAATTGACTTCCACCTTCACAACATGGCAACAGTGACCACTCTGCATTGGCTGTCAAGCCCCTTGAGATGTCTGACAGTCATGAAAAGCACTATATAAACGTAAGCCTTTCTATGTTTTTCACCCTATTTTTGGGAGAGATGTTCTAACGTGCTCCACTTCTAACTGTTCCGTTTTGCAAATCGAGATTTTAAGCTGTTAACTTTTAAATCCAGAGCAGATCGTTGCGTTTCAATTCAGATTTTGAAATTTGTGAAATATCCAACCATGAAGCTTTTTAATATGCCGTGCCTTTCCAAGCATTAAAGCAATCTCACAACAAAAGCAACGTTTGTGAAGTGAGATAATCCTAGCTCACCAACGTAATACAATTGCCATTTGCTATTGGATTTGAAGGGTGTCTATTTTGCTTTTTTATCAGTTATAAATAGCAACTACCATCTTTTGGTCACAGTTATTCCTTGTAAAACTGCCTCACCTGTTCTGCGGTGATAAATTCAAGCTGCTGCCCCTTCTCCTCCCCCCCACCCTCATTTTGATTTTTGCTGCTCTCGATGAAAACAGTCAAATTGACAGAGCCAACCCAAGCTGACTTGACAGGTGAAGGTAGATGGCCTGAGAAGCAGATCTGACGGTCTGTCTTGGGGGCTTATATCTGAGCTGTGCCAGACAGAGACAGCTTATAAAGGGGAATCGGTTCTCAACACGTTTAGCTCCTCAATGGGTTAATTGTGTGCTTGTTCTGTGCAGGAATCTTGTTATAACAGTATATACAAAGACTTCAGTAGCAAAGCTGAACTGGTCAATGCCCTGCACCGTTACATCATTGTTATAGCAAACACACGGGCAGATGATAGTCTCACTGGTCTCAGTCACTCTCGGTAAAGCCTCAGATTACTCCTTTGAATCACCTTCACTCCCACAGTTCATACCACCCATTAGGTGTCCACATATGACTCTAATTGGTCACCTGGAGTTGAGGGCAAGGCTTGTATTTGTATTGGATGGTGGAGCAGGCTCGAAGGGCTGAAAGGCCCTCTCTGTATTTTCCATGTTTGCTGAAGATTCTATCCTTGGGTGACCCTGTCTAACTTTGTTGCAGCTGGCAGAGTGGTAATGTCATTGGATGGATAAACTAGAACGCTAGGCAAATGCTCCAGCAAGCTGGATTCAAACCTCACCGTGACTGATGCTGAAATTTGAATCAAGAGGGGTAAAAAACTAACCTAATAGTAGCCATTGTTGATTGTCACACAAACGCCTTTTGGTTCGCCAATGCCCTGCAGGGATGGAAATCTGCCGTCCTGTCTGGCCTACATGTGACTCCAGACCCACAGCCATGTGGTTGGTTCTTACAACTGCCCTCTGGGCAATTTGAGATAGGCAATAAATGCTGACCTAGCCAGTCACACCCACATCCAAATAAGCAAAATTATTTGCTGATTCCAGTAACAGATTCGACAGTGGCTATTGGTCCTTGAGGGTTCTTTGCATGTGAGATCAAGTGAGTGCTACAGTCTTCTGATTCCAGCCTCTTGGTCCCTGAGTGCCATTGTTCCACCATTGGTGGTCGTAGCTACATCTGCCTGAGCAGAATTAACTCCCTAAAACTCTCTGCTTCTCTCCTCCCAACACCCACCACACCACAGTCTGCTTTCTCTCAGAGTTTTTGTTCATATGTCTTTAAATGTCCTTGTGAGACATTGTATCAAATTCTATTTGATAATTGCTTCTGTGAAGAGCCATGGGCCATTTCAGCGTGTGGGAGGTGTATTGTGAGTAAATGGTGTTCTTGATATAGAGCGCTCTCTTATGTTCCCTGACTAAAAAGCTAATGCAGGTGATAGAGGCTGGAACTTACACAATCCCACCCCCGTCAATAGTGCCTAGTTCTTCACTCCGCAAGTGTTCAAACTACTTCTGAAATGACCTGTTCTCTCCTAAGTAATCTCCAGTAATTTGTGATCAATAAGAAATGATCAGATTTCACATATTGACCACTTTTCACTTTTACTCCCGTAATCATGTAACATGCTTAGAAAAGGACTTTAAAGGATACACATTGATTGGTACTGAGTCAATATTGTTGGCAGGTTTGGGCTGGGAGTGGGCTAGGGTAGGGGGGTGGTGGGGAGGAGCAAGCAAGAGGCGGAGAAAATACTGAAAAACAATAAAAATGAAGTTAAGAAGGAACATCTTTGACATCATTAGATTATTTTGTCTACACATTCTCTTGGTGTTAGGTGGCCACTCACAATGACTGGTAATCGATTTGAGGTTATGGCAGGTTTTAACCCTGTCTGCTTGTCAAAACCAGGAGGGGAGTGCCAGTTCATGTAAATACAACCCTCATCCCCCTTCCTTCATCCATCCAATTGGCTTCTGCAGGATTTACTCCTGTTCTTTCAGAAAGTGAAGCAACTTGCTTCTTAACAACACTAGCACGCTGCAGTGCTGTAGGGCCTATAACATGTTCAGCAATCTCAAGGGGCTTCTCAAGAACGTAATGAACTGAATTCTGGCACTGAGGCACAGAAACACATTTCAGGACTGGTACATTAAGGCTTGGCCAAAGAGTTTGCCTTTAAGGAGCATCTGACAGGCAGAAGAGGGTTTAGGGACAGGATTCCAGAGCTTGGGGCCCAGGCAGCTTGAAGGCCTGGCTGTCGATGGTGAAGTGATGGAAATTGAGGGGGGATGTTCAAGAAAGAAGGACCAGAGAAACACGGGTTTCTCAGAGGGAGGAGGATATTAGTGAGATAGGGAGAGATGAGGCCATGGACCGACTTGGAAAAAGGGTGAGAATCTTGAAATTGAGGTGTAGCCAGACCAGGAGCCAAAGTAGGTCAGCGATCATGAGTGTTGAGGCAACATGTGGAACAGAAGAGGCAATGATGATCCTTTTGGAGACTAGTTGTAATTCTCAGAGAAGCCTGCATGGGAAAACCATTATGGCTTCCCCTCCAACCAAACAGGCAGTGTGTGTTTCCTTGTGGGCATCTCTGCTGAGAATTCTAGGGCGTCTTCTCCCCATGTCCTCAAAAACTTGCCCCACTCCCCACACTTCCCTTCAGCACCAACCCCACTTCCCTGAGTGCTAGGTAGCAGTGTGGGGAACTCCTTCAGATCAGCTTGCTAGATCCCACCGCCTCAAACTGACTCCTCAAATTTCTGCCAGGTTTCTGCAGGAGATTAGTGGGGCAGCCCAGAGAGGACTGAATGTCTGAAATTTCTTTCCCCAGAGAGCTGTGGAGATTAGATCACTGAAAGTATCTGAAGAGGAGGTCGATTTTTAGGAGTTGAGGAGCTGGCTCAGACAGAAGTTGAGGCCTGGGGCGAGTTGTCCATGATCTTGTTGAACAACCGAGCAGGCCTAAGGTGCCAAATCATCTACTCCTGCTGCTATTTCTTATGAAGCAGGAGTTAAAATCAGCCCCGAATACTGGATGCCTTTTCTGAGTGCCTCTAGCTGGTGGAATTAATTCACTCTGTCGTTGTGCGCCTTCACAAATATTTAATGAACCCTTTCGTTAAGTGCATTTACAAGGGACATGTAATATAAACAGAACAAAAGCTCAGTGGCTGTCTTGTTGAACTGTAAACCATCAGCTATAGGTGGCTTTGAACTGAATGTTAGCCACATGACATGGCTTTGATCATGCTGTCAGTGTGAGTTGCCTGTACAGGGTACTGAGCAGCAAGTAAAAACCTAAGGGACACATATCAATGGCAGTATGCCCAATATTACATTGCACTGCCTAAAACTTTAATACAAAATAAATCAAAAAGAAGTGTTGAATCTTTTTACACCTAACTGCAACATGAAGCTTGGAAAGTAAAATATATATGAACATATATGAAGTATTAGCTACATTATTCAATTAGTGGGGTAAAGTTGAGGAGGTGGTGTTATCACTCGACTAGAGATCGTGGAACTTTAGGTCAATATTCTAGGGGATATGGGTTCAAATCCCGCCACAGCAGATAGTGGAATTTCAATTCCATGAAAATATGGAATGAAAAGCTAGTCAAATGGTGCATTTGCAACTATTTGTCTCTAAAACCCATCTGTTTCACTGCTGCCCTTTAGGGAAGGAAGTCTGCTTTCCTTGTGAGGCCTGGTTAAATTCCGACTCCAGACTAGAAGAGAGAGATTTAAAAAAGACACGAGGGGCAATTTTTTTACAGAGAGGGTGGTTCGCATGTAGAATAAACTTCCTGAGGAAGTGATGGATGTGAGTACAATTACAACATTTAAAACACATTTGGATAAGTACATAAAAAGGAAAGGTTTAGGGGATATGGGCCAGGAGCAGGCAGGTGGGACTAATTTAGTTTGGGATTATATTCAGCATGGACTGGTTGGTCTGAAGGGTCTGTTTCTGTGCTCCATGACTCCATGTGGCTGACTTGTCCACACTTGAAGATAGGCAAGAAACACTGGCTGAGCCAGTGATGTCTACATGCCTGTAAACATATGAAAAAGAGTTATTGGGTTGTTATTGTTTTATGTACGGTTGTCATGGTGCTAAGACTGCTAGGAAAATATTTATTTCCTGGTTCTCATTGCCCTGAAGGACATTAAGAGTCAATGACTTAATGTGTGTGACGGTAGGTATTACAAACAGTTTATGATACGCAGTATTTTTCACAAGTCATCTTGTTCATCTTATTTGAGAAGGGACGTATATGTGTGTTAGAAGCAGATCAGAGAAGATAGACTTGAACTGGGATGAGGGTTTTTTAATGAGGAAACGTTGGTCTTGTAGTCACTGGAGATCAGCAGACTAAGAGATGTTGAAACATACAGATCCTGAGCAGATTTGGCAATTTTTTCTTCTCTCTGAGGTAGAACTCTCTTCCCTAGAGAGTGGTGAAGGTGGCTGGGTAAATGAATAGTTTTAAGGCTGAGGTAGGTAGATTCCTGCCTAAGCAGGGAGTGAAAGATTATCAGGTGCGGGTGGGCAGGAATGGGCGGTTGAGACCACAATCAGATCAGCCACAATCTTGTCGAATAATGGAGCAAGTTTGAGGGTTTGAATGGCCCATTCCTGCTCCATTATTTCCGTGTTCATTTTTTCTAGGCCATAACTTGTAAGATCCCTTTTGAAATTGACTGGGGGACATGGGTATCGTTGACAAAACCAGCTTTAGAGGCCATCCTAGCTGCTTGGAAAAGCAAGGAGCGTCTTGCCTCCTTGAATCGATTTTGATGCTGTTGAGTGACTTAGAGTCATAGTCATAGAATTATAAGAATGGAAACAGATCTTTCAGTTTAACTCGTCCATGCTGACCAGATATTCTAGATAAACCTAGTCCTATTTGCCAGCGTGTGGCCCATATCCCTCTAAACCCTTCCTATTCATATACCCATCCAGATACCTTTTAAATGTTGTAATTGTACCAGCCTCCACCACTTCCTCTGGTGGCTCATTCCATACACGTACCACCCTCTGCATGAAAAAGTTGTCCCTTAGGTCCCTTTTAAATCTTTCCCCTCTTGCCTTAAACCTCTGCCGTCTAGTTTTGGACTCCCCTACCCTGGGGAAAAGACCTTGTCTAATCACCCTATCCGTGCCCCTCATGATTTTATAAACCTCTATAATGACCCCCTCAGCCTCTGACGCTCCAGGGAATATAGCCCCAGCCTATTCAGCCTCTCCCTGTAGCTCAAACCCTCCAACCCTGGCAACATCCTTGTAAATCTTTTCTGAATCCGATTTCACAGCATCCTTCCTATTGGCAACTTCAGAGGATGGGTAGCTTACAGGCACTTTGGAACGGAAGGAGGATTTAAGACATTTAATTTCTAAAATCAGCAGAATGGGAATGAACTGAAATCCTTTTGGTTTTGTTTTCACCCCAAGCTAAAATGATGTGCCACTGTAGTAATTAAAGTTAGCACTGGATGTTTGCTGATGTTAGTTTGTAAACTGTAGGATCTGCTTGTTCCTTGGGTATGCAAGGCTGTAGTAAGGGTGATAAAGCTGATCCACTTTATTCATGTGATGTGGGTGTTGACGGCTGGGCCAGTGTTCCTTGCCCATCCCAGTTTCCCTTTAGAAGATTGTGCTTTCTTGAGCTGATGCCATCATTGGCATCTAGGTGCCCCCACCGTCCTGTTAAGGGGGGAATTCCATGATTTTGACCCAGTGACAATGAAGGGGCGGTGATGTATTTCCAAGTCAGGATGCTGAGTAGCTTGGAGATGATCTTGCAAGAGGTGGTGTTCCCATGTATCTGCTGCCCTTAGCCTTCCAGATGGAAGTGATCCCAGGTTTGGAAGGTGCTTGGTGAGTTACTGATACCCACAAATTGGTTAATAGTTTGATGAAAAAACATTTGCCATGTCACTCTGTCACAGACTCTATAATGCTGTGCTTTGGCACTGGGATGAATGAGAGGTCAAACTGCAGAGTATTACCTTACTCAGAACCACAGACAACATTTTCAAAGAAGCAGAATTATTTTCATGATTCATTTTATAGTGCCTTTATTGAGTTCAGGAATATCAATTGCACATCTGGCACAATGCCATTTTGTGGTGTGCTGTTACATTGGAGGAAAAATATCCCAGAGTTGTGTATTCTGTGGCATAGGAAAAAGGGGAGACCATTCAGTGCTTATGATCTGGGCTCCAGTTCATGGAGGTAAGGGCTGATCTGTGGCCCAACTCCCCACACCCACATTTACCTTACGTCCCTAACATCTTTAGTGAACAAAAACCAAGCAACATCCGTCTAAAATTAAGAAATAATCAAACAGCAATGGACAAATACCCACTGGATTCTAATTACCTTCCCCAACAGTAATTAAAATAGCAAAAGCCACATAAACACACTAAATGCTCACCTGGTAAAGCCAGCAACCTGAATTCCAGGGAATTTACGTTTCTTTTTTACTTACATTATTAGTTTTTCACTTCACAAGTGTGATAAAATGTCCAGTGACACGCAAAATAGTTAATGTATTTTATATTGTGTGCAGATCCAAACCTGTCTTGTCTGGATACAGCCTCAGTGTATGTTTCCATTAGACTGAAATTTGAACCTGATTTCTTCATTGCCCAAGTGCAGTTTGAGAAATGGCTGCAGGTTTTACTTGGCCTCAATATGCAAACTAAAAACTACTTAAATCGCTCCCTGACACAGTAATACATAGATGTGCCAAAGTGGTTTTCTGTGCACATTAGTTAAGGGGAAAAGAATAGCTTGATCAAGTTTGCAGTAAACCACATCCCATGAAGTTTTACAGGGTTTGCTCGAATTGGTTTCTGCCCTTAGCATGTACAAACTGAAACTGAGTCAGATCAATCTGAACTGGTTTAAACTCCCTGGCGTGCATGGAGGCTCAGTAAATCCTGGAAGTGTGCCAGCATTGGACATGGTAACACTACAAAGCAAAACAAAAGACATCGAATCAAGCAAGCACCAGGTAATTTCATGCCAGTGAGTTTCAGAGCTTTCAAAGGTATGTCACTTCTTGTTTGCAGATTTTTTTTTGTTTTCCAGTTGAAAAAACTCTGTTCAGAAAAGGAAAGAACCTGTACAGTTACACATCCAGTCCAAATGCTTTGAAAATTTCCAGCGTTAAACTCTGATTCCCTGTTATTTGAAAATACAATGCTGACCTGTGGCAATAGTATAAATGACTCCGCCAAGCTGCAGACTACTCTTTAATTTATAATTACTCTTTTACAACTTCTTTCAATCTCATAACACATTGTTTTAACCCTTACCCTTTTGGATAAACATAACTCCGCAGGATTACTCCTGCAAACGCCATAATCCAAGCTGCAAGACTTGGATTTGGATTATTAATAGAAGTTATTACACTGCAGGTATCCAACATCATAGCTTGAGATTCATAAAAAGAAAATGTTCTTGTAAAATAAATTTCATTGAAGTTGCACAGGACATTCTGAGAAAGCTGCAGTAATTTTGCAAAGCATATTATCTGGATTTCATTTCCTGTATTTTTAACATTCAAATTCATACCAACTGACAAAGGGGACACAGTCCTCAACATTTACAAGGTGGTCCGTAATTTTAAATATCAGCAGGAACGTGTCTATGTGGCAACTTGGGGAACAGTTCTTTACAACTGTGTGTTGTTTTTAGAGCTGGGATTCCGCGTTGAAAGGAAAAAAAGTACGAAAGTTTCTCAGAATCGAGATTGTGTATAATGTAAGTGCTGGGATGTCTCACAGCATCAGGAATCACTGATTTTTGTTTGTTTGTTGGTTAGTTGGATGCATTGTATTTGAGCAATTCACCTTCAGATCCCACAGACTCACTACAGACTCATTACCCACTGCACCCATCCAGTCTGCGCTCTTCCTGAGCGGTTATAAACTTTAATCCCTGTATGTTTGCACAACTTACCTCTCTAGTATGTTTGCCTAATTCCTTCTGAAGTACAATGTTTAACTCAACTTCAACATCCACTTATGGTAGTGCATTCCATATCCCAATAACTATTTACATGAGAAATTGTTAACTTTGCCCTTAGTACGCACAGCGTTGAAATATTGTTTATTCTAGCTGCCTTTTTTTTCCCTTTTATAACCTATTGTCTGAGTCCCAACTATGTCAACCATGAGTTGGCTACCTCGAGGCGAAAGGAATTGTAAATATTCCTTGTACGTGGCGTGGAGAGAATTTTGTGGAGTTGTTCTAATAGCTCTTGGGAATCGTTGGTCTTCAGGATTTGAAAGGGAATTTCATGGCAAGTTGCCGTCTTCTGAAATATCTGAAGATTGCAATCCAGCAACAATCCCATTGGCGTTTAAACTCATATTTCATCTTTTTCCCTTTTGCTTTGCCAAGGTACGTTTCTCAGTTTCTGGAACGCTGCTGGCTCTGAGCAAATCAACCTGAGTTGGGAGAGTTTGGCCGGACTGCAGTCACTATCAAAGTCGCGAGAGCGTAATTTCTAGGGTCCTATTGATAGGAGTTGGTCACTTGAGTTCTTTAACTCTGTGAAGTTGTCCAGCTATAAAGCCTGGCTGAGAGAGTGCAGTGCCTGAACTGCGAGCTTACAGCTCTTGGGAAAGACTTCTTTCTGAGACAAACAAGCATTGGAATTCATAACAAAAGAAAACCAAAGAACTCCAGATGCTATAAATCAGAAACACAAACAGAAGTTGCTGGAAAAACACAGCAGGTGTTTTTCTTTTTTTTGTAATAGAATTCATAGAATAACTTAAATGAGTCTATAACCACTTAGAGCTTTTTGAAATGGCAGGAACCCTCCTGTGACAACAGGAAGTTGGAAAGTCAGTCATACAGTACTCATCCAGTTTTGATTGCCCTTAAGCTTATTTCAAATGATTTTGTTTAAAAAGCAGGAGTTTTAAGTGCCCTGACAGCTTGAGCGCTCTCATTGAGTTCCTCTTGATGCTGTTGTCATTTGCCTTTGATAGTTTCAATAAGCTTCACAGTTAAATGAACTTGTATACTTTTTAATTCACATTAGTGCCTGTTTTTAACAGTCCCAAAGGACACCCCTCCCCCCAAAACCACCACCGTCACCCCACACCCCCACCCGACCACAAGACGTAGGGTAGTGTGGATTTTTGAAAGAGGTGCCTTAACTTTTCAAAGAGATACACGAACTATTAAAAAAAAACTCCACTCCCAGGGCTAATCCCCACATACCACGTTTCAGATATTTGAGTCAGCAAAATTACACATGACTGCAGCAGCTGCTGATTTCTATGGGTACCTGCCCCCAAGAAACACACGCTTGAAGTGTGACTGGTACCCATTCATGCTCCCATGTATCTGTCCCCGCCCCGTTTGGGAGCGCGACTTCCAATTTGCACATTCCCTAACATTTCCGACTGTGGAGTATCCTTCCTCCAGATTTCATTGATGCGATGACACAAAAGCATAGTATTCATCACTGAAACACAGAATGTAATGAATTAAATCTAAAATTAAAGGGTAAGTTAATTTCAAAGGGAGTAAATGAACATTGGTTCATTTCCTTCATCACCCCTGTATACACAGTGGTCTTAACATTACTGTGTGGAGCACTGTAAGAATGTACTCACTTGCGACAGTTTGTAAAGCAGATTTCTGCAGATACAACAGGGTGGAGATTTTGATGGTGTTGTTTATGAAGGACATCAAAGGTCTGATTTTAACCTGCCTGCCCAGCCAGGAATCCACCAGAGGGTTGGGGAGAGAATGAGGAAAGTATAGATGCACTGAGCATTCACTTAGATCATGTTATCATTGAGTCAGGGGTGCCTGAGTGCAAATAGAACGAGGGCACTGCGATGGCTCTACGAAAAATGAGGGATAACTGTTTGACTGTTGGATACATATTTATGTAGGAAACAAGTAAGATTTAAGCTTTTTTATTGTCACATGTACTCAAGTAGAGAAGTACAGGAGTACAGTGAAAAGTGTCTAATGTCATCACACACAGCACCATCTTACGTCCGAAGGAACCTAGATACAAAAACTGAGGTACAGGTAGCAACATAGAGAAACAAAACTAAAAGTAAAGCATCATTATGGTTGGAGCTTTGTGAAGTTTGAATTGGAATAAACCATCATGAGAAAAGTTAGTGCCTTGGACTGGGTCTGAACAACGTCTGACTTCTGGTGTAATAAAGCAAAATACTGTGGATATTGGAAATCTGAAACAAAAATGGGAACTGTTGGAGAAAGTCAGCATGTCTGGCAGCTTCTGCAGAGAGAAAAAGCAGAGTTAACGTTTCAAATCCAATATGACTGTTCTTCAGTACAGTCTCTGGTATTTCATGTTGTATTCCCACATTAAGATAGTATTAAAACATTTTCTCTTCTGGTTTATCCAGAAATAATAATGATGTATATTTATATAGAATATTTAACATTGCAGAACATCCCAGGGTGAATCACAGGAGCACTTATCAAACAGAGATTTGACACCAAGCCACATAAAGAGACATGACTGGTGATAACTTAGCGCTGGATCAAAGAAGTCTGTCTTAAGGAATGTTGGAGGGATTGAGGGAAGGAATCACACAGCTTCACTTTGAGTCGGCCATAGGCCTGCACCCATCCATGGTGAGGCGATTAATTTCAAGGAAGTGCAAGAGATCACAATCTGCCGAGAGCAGAGATCTCAGAGGGTTGTGGGGCTGAAGGAAATGATAGTGGTACGGTTTGATTTTTTGGGGGGGTGGGGGAGGTGGTGAGGTCACAGAACAGTTTGAAAACAGGGGGAGTCAAGGCAAATTCATATACAGTCAGTGAAAAGCAGTTGCCAAAAGTATTTTTTGCGCAAATAACATAAAGGTAATATTTTTTTCATAAAAAGGCAGAAGTGAAATCTGTTCCTTTCTCATTTTGGCTGAGTTTCGAGGGATATTCCACATTCCAAAGCAGAGGAGTTGCCATGCACATCCTGCTCTCTGGCTCACAAATGATGCATTGCAGCTCAAATGCTGTACCCTTGAGTTTTTACAGGAGGAGGAGTAAACCGAGATTCTTGCCAAGCATGACTTCATGAAACTTGGCTTCGGTTTTCAGTAACTTTGAAATGTTGTGTCGCGTCAGTTTTAGGATGTAACGAAACTATGGTTCTGGTTCTGCACCAGCTGTTTGCTGGGGGGGAGGTTGCAGTATTTTTTCCCCATTTGTGGAGCTGTACAGTACCGTTAAAGGCAGCCTGTCATTTGTTCGGAGGCCTTGTGCAGATGGCTTGTGACTGTTCATGGTTATAAAAAGTGCTGTGTACAGGACATGGCTGTGATGAGACTGCACAATTGCCCGTTGTCAGGAAAGGGACAGGCTTGTCTTTAATTCAGTTATAAACACCCTTCAGTATTAATACTCTTCGTAAAGCCATGGAAAACTTGATTTGTCCTGGGTTTTTGATTAGCTGAGTAAACAGTGGGAGCCACAACCACAGTACATAACGGTGATGTTTTGCAATCATCTCATTTCTTGCTGGATCTTCAGTCCAGGCGATATGGGGACTTTTTTAAAAGTGTTTGTCGATTGCAGCTTGAACCTGCAGCTCAGCTTTTCTCACCTGATGATTTTGAGTTCAGCCTTAATTGAAACTGGACAAATTGAACCAGCACTTCTCTGTGTAGCTGGGTGGAGGCTAAATCTGGCAACAGAGCACTCTTTCTTAAGAAAAGAAAGCAAAAAGGGAGCTGGCAGGTTGGGTCTTGTCCTGCTGAGCTAAAGCTCGCGCTGGATAATCAGGTCAGTTTACCTTCCTTGCAGGGACTTACAGGGACATCTGCTTTGAAAAGCAAGTCTCTGCCATTCCAAAGAATGTGAGCAGAGGCAAATTCTGCCTTTGACTGAGGGTCAATCATCTTTTAACATGCTTCAAGTTTGAAGAGGCTGAAACAGTGACTGGAATCTTACTGATTGCTGCGGTGATGTCATGGAAGTGACTTAAAAAGCTCACCAGCCTATCAATAAAAGATTCCATGTCATAAAGCGCGGGTACAAGTGGCAAATGATCTTGTATTTTAAGAATTGGGCTTTTGATGGATTATGTTTTCATCGGATCAAGAGGGATGTCTGCCTGCTCACCAGAGGTCTATTTTGTTGACCCTCTATTGACAAAAGGGGAAAAGTAGATCCTTGGTGTTCTACTTATTTTATAAATATGTTTCCCAGCACTTCAGTCAATAATTGTACTGTGCAGCCCACTTTTAGGTGCACAGCAGGTTTTGCCACAAGATGGTAGTCCCATCAGATTATTTAAATAGCCATAGAGTTATATTATGGCATGGCAACAGACCCTTTGGTCCAAACAGTCCATGCCAAACATAATCCCAAACTGAACTAGTCCCACCTGCCTGCTTCTGGCTCACATCCTTCCAAACCTTTCCTATTCATGTACTTATCCAAATGTCTTTTACATGTTGTAACTGCACCCACATTGACCACTTCCTCTGGAAGTTCATGCCACACACAAACCACTCCCTGTCTAAAAAGGTTGCTCCTCATGTCTTTTTTAAATCATTTTCCTCTCACCTTAAAAAATGCCCCCTTGTCTTGAAATCCCCTACCCTAGGGAAAAGACGTCTTCCATTCACCTTATCTATGATTTTATATGTCTCTATAAGCCCACTCCTCAGTCTCCTATGCTCCAGTGAAAAAAGTCCTAGCCTATCCAGCCTCTCCTTTATAACTCAAACCCTCCAGTCCCAGCAGCATCCTGGTAAATCTCTTCTGAATCCTGTCCAGCCAGCCTGCTTCCTGGACCTTGACCCTCTGCTCCTTTGTCCCTTCTTTGTTAAACCCTTAAGAGGGTGGATTCTGGGAGTGAGGGGGTGGGGGGAAAGGTGTGTGAGATTTGTACAGTTTTAACGTCTCACCCGAATCTCACTGCTGTGGTTGTAAGGTATTGCAGTTCAGCCCAATGTTTCTGGGGCACTGTTTGTTGCTCTGAGTGTAACAGAAATTGATTCTTATGGAAACGCCTCCCTATAACGCTGCAAACTGCAGTATTAAACCATTAAACCTCGAACTTGCTTCACTTTGTGCCCATCTCAGATCAAGGTGCCAGTTTGAATGTTTCATTTTGTGTTTGTGGTGAAAGCTCCCAGTTGAGACAAGCGTGAGCTATTTGAAGGGAGGAGGTGGTGCAGTGTTAAAATGAGTGACTAATTCATGACTCATGGGGATGTGGGTTTGAATCCCACCATTGTGGTTGGTGAAATAAGAATTCTTCTTTAAAAAAACATCTGCAGTTGAATTGGATGACACCCCTGTGACTGCTGTAGTTTGTTGTTAAAGCCCATCTGATTCACTAATCTCCTTGAGGGAAGGAAATCTGCCATCCTCAAGTTAGTTTCCCAATCCACAGCAATGTGGCTGACTCTTAACTGCCCTCTGGGCAATTAGGGATGGGCAATAAATGCCAGTGAGACCCTCAGCAATGAATAAAAAAAAACAATGGTAAATTCAGCTGAAATTAAGCAATCTATGTCATTCTGTCAGAACAATAAAGGTTTTAAGGAAAGAAGAAACAAATTGTTTAGCCAGATAATTGGATTATCGCACCAAATGTCCACTTGATTAAAATGAGAGTGGTAATTCTCCAACTGACAGTCTACTCAAATCTTTCTTTGTAAGCAGAGGAAGACGTGCCTGTGGGAAGCAGCAATCCTTGTGTAAACTATTGACTGGGAAAGGTAATCTTTGTGAAATATCGCAGGACATAAAAGGAAATTCTTTGCTTTGCTAAGTAGCTACAACTGTTGCCTCAATGCAGAGCACATACTGTGAAACTACAGATCCTGTTGCTGACACTGGGATTTCTGTGCTCCCTTGTTGCCCTTCTAGTGTGTCTATTAGATCTTCTGAGTTTTGTTTAGGCTTCGGCAAATGTCGTACAATCAGTCAGTGAAATGACCACATTTTCCAAATCCCTGTGTGCTGTTAGACTTCAGTGCCTCAGTGCAGAGCTAAAGAACTGCTCCATATTTGGAGGTGAGCCCTTCATTAGGTATCAGACAATGATCTGATTTACTTGAAGGCAGGTGGACCTTAAAGATCCCTTGCAGGTGTTCAGAAGAAAAAGAGGTAAATTTCTCAGACAGTTCCTTTTCTCCTCAATGCCACTGGAAACAAAATGAACAGGTTATTGACTTAATCGGAATTTGTGGCTTTTGCTGACGATGGAAATAGCCATGCCAACAAGCCAATTTATTGGAGTTTCGAACAAAAGGAGTGATTCACTAGATACAAGGTATTTGAGACATGTTGATAGAATAAGGTGCTACACAGGTCTAAGTGTTAGATATTTTTAATCAACCTGTCTTGAGATGTTATGACACACTCCTGGAGCAGATGGCACTTGAACCCAGTGCTCCTGGCTCAGAGGTAGGGAAATTACAAGAGTGTTATTTCCATAACTGTGAAAGCAAGACATGTGTTCATTTAGATTTTGGAGTAACAGCAGAAAAGAAACGGCAAGAGTCTTGATTCCAAGCTGCCTCATGTGCATGGTACTTTATATTTTCAGCTCATACTAAAATGCTGTGTGGAATAAACGCCAGCTTTCATTCATACATATATTGATGAAACTAAGAGCTGCATTTGCAAAGCAATCAAGCTTCCAAATAATCCGAACTCGCTGTAATTTTGTTTCTCAAACAGGAAGATAACAGAATTCTGCCAAACTCCAACAATGTTTGATCATGGCATTGTATTCCTATTCTTGGTTAACTTTTATTGAAGGTGGAAATACTCGCGGGAATGATAAAAGGGGGTTCTACATTGGTTGCTGGTGTGTGGTTGTATCTTGTGTGGGTCATTTTGAATGAACCGCAGCATTGAGGGTACTGGTCACATTGTGGACAGTTTGGTTTGGTGGGCTAAGGGCTGGATCTGAAGAAATGTGTAAGGCATCTTGAGAGATGACTGTGGAGAGAGCAAGATGGAAGACTCAGGGCTTCTGCAGAGACAAGGAGCTGGACCAACTCACTTAAAGACTTATATTAGGGATGAGAAGTTGACCTCAGCTTGACCCTGGTGGGCGGAGCAAAAGCATTCTGTCGTTTTATTATGTTGAGCAGCCGGGAAGCCTCTTTGTGTCTCTTGCTGTAGCCTACACATTGCGGAGGTAGAAACGATCCCAGTGGGTTCTTGCAAAATAAATAGAGTTCTCCAAGATAAGTTATTGATTTAACGAATGCAGGGAAACATGAGTGCAGGATATTTTCACCCAGTGGGAGAAGTTATGTCTCCTTGTGCTCTGCTAATGCTGCCATCCATTATTTGCAACTTTCACCTCAGCGCAATCTGAGGATATCAAAAACAAGGCACTCCTCAATGTTAAAAAGAGGAAAGGCGACTGTAGCTGCTTACCCAGCCTTCTTGCATTTGTGAGCAGGGCAGACTGTTGCACGGCACCATCCTTTAAAAAAAACACATTGTCCTTGTCAGCCACGGGGTAATTGCATTCTGTAGGATAAAAGAGTCAGTAAAATGTGATAGAAAATAGCGACAGTTGTGCTTTGGTTTCAGAGATTCGCAGGAAACCTTTAGTTGCACTGGCTTCCTGCTAGGAGAGGAATTCTGAAGAGTTGCTGGATTATGGAAGGGGGTGGGGAGGATTCAGTGTGTGGGCATGGAAGAGGAATGTTGGCCAGTGGGTTTCCAAAGATGAAAGGCCATTAACTCCCTTGATTACAGAAAAAAAATGCTTTCAGAAAGACACAATACCGATAACCTTCACCGTCCTCGGCCTAATTCTTCCCTGGGATATTTATTTTATTTTTCTCATCCTGATTTGCTGTGGAACAAAAGGAGCTAATGAAGCAGTTTTTAAAAAAAACATTAATTGCCTCATTCAGGCACTGAATGTTTTACACCTGTGCTTCTAATTGCAGGAAAGTATTAACCAACCTTTCGCTGACCTTAGATGTGATAAGTATCGGAGTTTCTTGAAAAGAGCTCTGTTTCTGAAGAAAACACCAAGGTTAAAATGTTCCAGTCAATTTGAGGACTGCTTTCTATCGTGTAGGGAGCTGTCTGTGTGAGCTGCAAAGCAATTTAGGCCTGCATATCTTTTTGCTCTGTGTGTGATCTGTTTGTTGCACTGTACCACCCCTTTAAGATTGCTGCCCAGTTCCTTTAAGATTGTCAACTGGACCCTTTAAAATTGCTGCGTGGCCTCTTTAAGATCAACACCCAGTCCCTTTAAGATTGTAGACTAGTCCCTATACAATTGCCACCCAGTCCCTTTAAGATCACAGACTAGTCCCTTTAAGATGGCTGAGTGGCCCCCTTAAGGTCACTGTCAGTCTCTTTAAGACTATGGACTAGTCTCTTTAAGATTACTGACTAATCCCTTTAAGATCGCTGCCCAGTCCCTTTAACATTGCTCCATAGATCCTTTAAAATCGCTGCCCAGTCCCTTTAAGATTGCTACCCAGACCCTGTAAGATC
>JAHRHZ010000059.1:26193503-26238431 GCA_024137785.1 Ginglymostoma cirratum | reverse complement strand
CCCCCCCGACACCCTCAGACAGTACAGGTTTGACCTGTGTCATTTACTGTAGTGATATTAACACTCCAAATTGTAAATTTTTTCCCCTGTAATTTGGCCTGGTGGCTCTGTGGTCAGCACTGATACATCACAGTCCTAGGGACCCGGGTTCAATTCCACCCTCGGGTGACTGTCTGTGTGAAGTTTGCACATTCTCCCCATGTCTGTGTGGGTTTCCTCCAGGTGCTCCGGTTTCCTCCCACAGTCCAAAGATGTGCAGGCTCGGTGGATTGGCCATGCTATCTTGCCCATGGTGTCCAGGGATGTGTAAGTTAGGTGGGTTAGACACAGGAATGCAGGGATAGAGTAGGGAATGGGTCTGGGTGGGATGCTCTTCAGAGGGACAGTGTGGATTTGATGGGCTGAATGGCTTGCTTCCACACTGTAGGGATTCTGTGATACTCTTCCTTATTGTACGGTTTCCCTGATCTGCTTTTCTCCTTTTTTCTGCAAATGTCTCCCCCTATAGATGCCACACACAAACATACACTATGTAAACTGTACATTAATTTGAATAAGTGAATGGGCTGGTTTGCTCATCTATCCAGGTAATGTGTGGCCAAGGTAGAGAGTCATAGAGGTCTACAGCATGAAAACAGGTCTTTCGGCCCAACTTGCCCATGCTGCTCGGTTTTCACAATTAAATGAGTCCGATTTGCCTGTGATTAGCCCATGTCCCTCCTTATCTATCCCATCTGTATGTGTCTGAATATTTCTTGAATGACAAAATTGTACTCATTTCCTTTGCTACCTCTACACAAAGGGAACTAAACATGCTCAGCCTAGTTGCCACTCTCTCTCTATAGGAAAATGGATTCTTTTCTCCCACCCAAGTGTGACAATGCAAGAGCCTATCTCCAATATGTAGGTTGATTTTCTAACTAAAACCATGGACAAGTTTTTAGTAAAGTAAACATGTACAATTGAAATGGGAAGGTGATTAGGTTCTCTAGTTTGCTTTTCAAGTAAGACCTTTTCTAAAAAAAAAGAATCCCCCACAAGAAATGGTACAAATAACTTTAATGTGTTTAACTTCCTCTGCCAATCAGATGTCATGACAGGATCAATGTATTTGAATGAATTATTGTTAAAAATAGTGCAGACAGAAATTTTCACAAACTTACCAGCCTATATTTCACAGGCAGCAGTGAAGCATCAGTGTTCACTACTGTCTTTAAAGAAAGCTGCCCACAAAATGATCGACCAATCTTTGTGGCTTGGATTTCCCTTTCCCTGGCACCAATCAGACACTGAGTGAAAGTGATCTCCAGGCATCTGACAGCAGTGATGTCATCAAGCAGGCTCAGCAGCTAATCACAGACAGAATTCTCACAGACAGCAAACCAGGAAGCAAAATACATTGACTATCCTTTACATTCTAATAATTTTACAGGGAGAAAATTAAAGATTGGAATATATACACGGGGTTACAATAGAAGCTGAACTATCCTAAACAAACTAAATAGAGTCATCGAGCCCCAGAGACGAACAGCACGGAAACAGACCCTTCAGTCCAAACTGGCTAGATATCCTAAATTAATCCAGGTCCATTTGCCAGCATTTGGCCCATATCCCTCTGAACCCTTCCTATTCATATACCCATCCAGACACCTTTTAAATGTTATAATTGTACCAGCCTCCACCATTTCCTCTGGCAACTCGTCCCATTCATGCACCGCCCACTGCATAAAAAAGTTGTCCCTTAGGTCCCTTTTAAATCTTTCCCCTCTCACCTTAAACCTATGCCCCTCTAGTTTGGACTCGCCTACCCTGGGGAAAAGACCTTGCCTATTCACCCTAGCCATGCCCCTCATGATTTTATAAGCCTCTATAAGGTCACCCCTCAGCCTCTGATGCTCCAGGGAACATAGCCCTAGACAATTCAGTCTCTCTCTGTAGCTCAAACCCTCCAACATCCTCGTAAATCTCTTGAACTTTATTATTTTTAAAAATTATGGATTTTTTTAATGGGGAAACTTGATATCCTACAATTATAAAGTAGTTTTTCAGGGTTAGAGAAGGCGTTTAGTAGTAATTATGAAATTAATACACTGTAAAGAGCCAGTTGAGATTCATTGTAATGATCACTATGTCAAGAGTTTGTTTACACTTTATCTAATGGTGTGAACAGGAATGTTCTTGTCAGTTCAGGTAATTTCTAATGATTAACGAGTGTGGGACATTAACAGTGCACCCTGTGGAGAGACAAGGAATTATGGACAGCATCCTCCAGATCTCTGAGTTTGACTGCAGATATGTGGACTCCAGAAGTTGCTGTCAATTTCACAGTGTAATGACGGTGAATGCTAACAGTTTTCGTCAATATTACAACTGCAAAATCCAGGCCAATTAAAGGGGATTGAAGTTAGTGCACAGAGAAGATTAAATTCATTGGGTACCCGAACTGAATGACTCCTTTTCATCATCTCATTTAATGGTTGAACGGGCTGAAGGGGTTAAGTGGCATCCTCCTGTTCCAGTATTCCCGAGGGCATAGGCCAGGAAAGTGGGGTCAATGTAAAGTTCAGTCAGACTGAATGGCATAGCAGGCTCAAGGGGCCGTTTGACCCAATCCTACTCTTTTTCCTTATTTTCCGTGCTCCTTACTTTCAAATGATTTCTTACCTGTGTTCCAGTCCAACAACGTTTCCAGAAATGCTCAGTGTGCTTCTCAGCAAAGTTAATTGCACCTTTACCAGCCTCCAGTCCAGGTGGAGGAAGAAGTGAAAGGGAATGAACGCAAATGCTGCAGAACCACAAAGTTACTCAGTGTCGTTTCTCCTACAAAGAAGAGTCCATTTGGATTCTCTGCATGGGCCCTGGCTGTTTCGACCAGGCTTTTCCTGACCTGTTACTTCTGAGCGAGTTGTGCATGAGGCTATTTTTCCACAGAATGCTGCATCAGTCCACACTCTCAAAATTCTTGTTGCCTCGTTTGCATGTTCAAAAACCTTTTTCTTATTCTGGCCCCTCACCACGCAGGAAAAACTTTATGTGGATTTTACTTTGCAGAACTTAGACTGTAAAGCTTTGCTGAGAAACTGGAAGGTCAGTGGTTGTATAGCGGTGACCTCTGTTTGACCCTAAACCTTCCATAAAGAGTAGGGGAGGAAAAGACAGAAACGTTAAGTGGAATGCTTTTGTGCTGGGTTCCCTCGGCAGTATGAGTTACTGGTGATAAAAACTCCAGACATTCGGCTTATTTTTTTTCTTTAATGGCAAGACCGCCAGCACCACAGTTCATTTTCTTAACACAAGCCTTAAAATGGAGTTAGTAGCCTAGAAGGAATGGGGAGGGTTGATCGAAGACCAGAGAGTGAGGAGAACAAAGGAGAGATTCTTCACTAATTAGGTGAGGCAACAGATGCTCATATGAGTGACGTTTTTTTATCAGCCGCAATTATTTTGCCTTGAAAGGAGAAGAGAGTGCAGTGTTGGGTATTGTTTCCCAAGAAAGTCTAATTATCCAGCTCTTTAGGAGATGCCCAGCTGTGGGTGAGGGGGGAGAAAAAGTGCTGAAGGACATAAATCAAAAGCTGCACCCCTGAGTTTGCTCTCGGGCAGAGTCTGGTGCAGTTCAGAAGAGTTACTCCGAGAATCTCCACGCCCCATTCCCGCCATCCCCTGCTGTTGAGGTTTATAAACCCTTTAGCTTGTTTCGTTTCTTTGTTGAACTGCGTCAAAGTAACCTTTCCTTCTCTTCCTTTTCCGCAGGTTCATAAATGCCAGGAGAAGGATAGTCCAGCCCATGATTGACCAATCTAATCGAGCAGGCAAGTCCCCAATAGTAACTGTATTCAAGTCGCACAGGCGAAAATCATCCTCAAGCCATTCACTGGGAGACCCATTACCTGGTAAATAAATAGACACCACTGAATGCTGGGAATGACTGACCACTAAATTAAAATAGGACTTTCCTGCCATAACCAAACTAATCAGTTTACCTTACGTGATATCTTCCAACTTTTTAGATTTTTTTTAATGATAATAACTTATAGTTCAATGTCCTGCTTTAAGGGCATTTTATTTTAAAAGACGAATTAGACATTAATATTTATTTATTTGATTGAATTTTTGAGTTTTCTTCCCAGCTTTTACTCTCTGTTGCTGTGACAACTTCCTGGTGCATGGCTTGGTGTGAATTTGCTGTAGATGTTTTTAATTACCTGTCAAAGAGGGCGAAGGGGTTAGCGTTGCTTGGAGAACACAGTAATGTTCTCAGTTACTTATAAGGTACTGCTTGATATGCTGTTTGTCTAACTAACTGATTCAGGGTTGTGGTTCAGGTGTAGTGGGACAAATGAGACCCTTTTCTCATTACTAAACACCTTTGCCATATTCTTTCATCTGTCATTTTTATTTTAACAAACTCTGTCTCGTTAATGAAAGCCTTGGGTTACTTCTGCCTTCTGCTAGAATTGGTCTGACTTTACTATGGTCCAGCCTTGTAATATATGTCTGTAATCTTTCAGGGTAAGGAAATCAAAATAACTAAAGCCTTCTATCACCTCTGTAGCTCTTGGAAATGAAGACAATTTTGAAGTTACACAGTCAGAGCCAAATAAAATGTGGGCACTTTCATTTTGCTGCAAAATATTGATTTAAGAGGACTAAGGCTTTGCCTGAATTTATTCTCACAACTGTTTTGGAGAAAGATGTGGAACCATTTATTTGCAACAGTTAACACACTGTACTGCTTAGAAGCAGAGATAAGAATATTAGAGCAAACTGTTTTTGTATTTGTACGCTGCTATCATGTGGCACACTGACCTGTTGAGAGGACAGCAAAGGTCGTTGTTTGTGTTTGCCAATTTGTTCAATATATTTTTATCTTATTGTCAAGAGGGGATTCATCTTAAACAAAGGGCAGCACTTCGAACTGTGCACTGTGGTAGAATACAACAAAAAGTTTAACTGACCGATGCACACAGAGTGTTTGCAGTGTTGGTTTGAAGCTAAGGAAAGACTAGAGGATCAACAAGACCACCTCTGAAATGATATTGCATCAACCTCTCCTTATAGCATAGCCCTTTCATCCGAAGAAGTAATAACGTGAGCCTTAGTCCCAGATGTCCTGCAGGTTTCACACAAACTTTCCAGCCCCTTGTTGAACTGTTCACATCACCCTTCCCTGCCACATTGCCCATCCAATTTCTGCTGCCCTCTGGATTCTGATGTTCGCTGAACCTCAGGAAAAGCTGCCAGTTTCTACCTCTGGAAGCACCGTAAGTGAGCTGCCTTCAAAGGAGCATTGAGCATGAACAGGTTACATGACTTAGAGTCATAGAGTTGTGGAGCTGTACAGCACAGAAACAGACCCTTTGGTCCAACTCATCCATGCCGACCAGATATCCTCGATAAATCTAGTCCCATTTGCCAGCATTTGGCCCATATCCCTCTAAATCCTTCCTATTCATATACCCATCCAGATGCCTTTTAAATGTTGTAATTGTACCAGCCTCCACCACTTCCTCTGGCAGCTCGTTCCATACATGCACAGCCTCTGTGTGAAAACGTTGCCCCTTAGGGCCCTTTTAAATCTTTCCCCTCTCGTCTTAAACCTCTGCCCCCTAGTTTAGGACTCCCCCACCCTGGGGAAAGACCTTGTCTATTCACCCTATCCAGGCTTCTCATGATTTTATAAACCTCTATAAGGTCACCCCTCAGCCTCCAATGCTCCAGGGAAAATAGCCCCAGCCTATCCAGCCTCTCCCTATAGCTCAAACCCTCAAACCCCAACAACATCCTTGTAAATCTTTTCTGAACCCTTTCTAGTTTCACAACATCCTTCCTGTTGCAAAAAAACAAGAATTAGACACAGTATTCCAAAACTGGCCTAACCGATGTCCTGTACAGCTGCAACATGACCTCCCAACTCCTATAGCCAATGCACTGACCAATAAGGACAAGCGTACCAAATGCTGCCTTCACTATCCTACCTACCTGCAGGTTCTTTTGTATTTTCTAATCAACCTGTTCGGACATGATTTCACAAACCTCTGGAGCAAGTGGGACTTGAACCCAGGCCTCTTGGCCAGGTGTCTTGGTAAGGAACACTAGCACTGCATCACAAAAGTCCAGGTTACTTGACCTTTTAAATGGGCACCATCCAGGTGTCTGCTTTAATTAGTGTAGCTCTGGGACAGGATGAGACCCCCCCACTTTAAAACCCTTCACATCATTTCCACAACCCCCCACCCTATTACCTCCAACACAGCCTCACAAACACTTGTGCTCCTCCAGTTCTGGTCTCTTGCTCATCTCTCATTTTAATCACGTCATCGTCGGTGACCGTACTCTCTGCTGCCTGCACGCTACTCCTTCCCAAATGTTTTTCCCTGGGCAGGACTTACACAATTAATGGTAGGGGCCTGGGTAGTGTTATAGAACAGAGAGATCTAGGGGCTCAGGTACATAATTCTTTGAAATTTGCGCCACAGGTAGACAATGTGGTTAAGAACCTGTATGGCACGCTTGTTGTCATTGCAAAGGTCATTGACTATAGGAGTCGGGACGTCACGTTGAGGTTGTACAGGACGTTGGTGAGGCCTCTTCTGGAGTACTGTGTGCAGTTCTGGTCTCCCTGTTATGTGAAGGATTTTATTAAACTGAAGAGGGTTCAGAAAAGATTTACCAGGACGTTGCCGGGAATGGAGGGTTTGAGTTTTAAAAATAAGCTGGATAGGCTGGGAATTCTTACAGAGGAGCGCAGAGGTTGAGTGGTGACCTTACAGTGCTTTAGAAAATCATGAGAGGCATAGATAAATGAAACTGACAACCGCCAGGCAATGACCATCTCTATCAAAAGAGAATCTAACTAATGCCCTTGACATTCAATGGTGTTACCATCACTGAATCCCCCCACCATCAACATCGTAGGAGTTACCAATTATTTGCATTGTAACTAGATCAGCCATATATATACTGTGGCTACAAGGACTGGTTAAATGCTCAGAATTCTCTGATAACTCACCTCCTGGCTCCTCAAAGCCTGTCCACCGTCTACAGGGCACAAGTCAGGAGTGTGATGGAATACTCCCCACTTGCCTGGATGAGTGCAGCCCCAACAACACTCAAGAAGCTTGACCCCATCCAGGACAAAGCAGTCGCTTGATTGGCACCATGTCCACCATCTTCAACATTCACTCCTTCCAGCACCACACTGTAACAGCAATGTTTACCATCCACAAGATGCACTGCAGTAACTCACCAAGGCTCCTCCAACAGCACTTACCAAAACCACCACCTTTACCCACCAACAGGGATAAGAACAGCAAATGCATGGAAAACTGCAAGTTTGTCCTCACGCAGCGTCTTGTTTTGCACGCTGATTAGGAGTTCATTGATCCATTGCCAAATTCCTGGCATTTCTGACTCGAGAGTGCCATGAGAGAACCTTCAACATGGACTGCAACAACATGAGGAAGGTAGCTCACCGTGGCCTTCCCTGGGGGAACCAGGGCTGGCCATTACATACAGGCCCAGCCTGTGACTTCCACTTCCCAGAGGCAAGCAAATTACAAACACAAAACATTTCAACAGCTGTTTTCAGTTGTTTCTGATGACCACCCAGTTTGAGAAATTATTCAGCTTACACCAGCTGATCTATGTCTGTCTGTCCATCCCCTGAGACTCAATACCATCCACGCACTGCAGTCCAGTTCAAAATCCGGAAAATTCATCCAACCACAGCTGGAACCAAACTACCAATGAGCTCAGGATAACAAGGTGTGGAGCTGGATGAACGCAGCAGGGCAAGCAGCATCAGAGGAGCAGGAAAACTTTCCTGCTCCTCTGATACTGCTTGACCTGCTGTGTTCATCCAGCTCCACGCCTTGTTATCTTGGATTCTCCAGCATCTGCAGTACCTATTATCTCTGATACCAATGAGCCCAGGATGCTTTTGAGATTCTTGAGTGTTGTTGGAGCAGCACCTATCCAGGCAAGTGGGGAGTATTCCAATCTGCAGATCAGACCATTGACCTGTCCATACTATAGAATCCTTACAGTGTGGAAGCAGGGCATTTAGCCCAGTTGAATCCACACTGGCCCTCCAAAGAGCATCCCACTCAGACTCACCCCATCCCTGTAACTCTGCATTTTCCCTGGCCAATCCATCTAATCCACACATCTTTGGACTGTGGGAGGAAACCGGAGCACCCGGAGGAAACCCACGCAGACACGGGGAGAATGTGCAAACTCCACAGAGACAGTTGCCTGAGGGTAGAATCGACGCCATGTCCCTGGTGCCGTGAGGCAGTAGTGCTAACCACTGAGCCCCTATGCCGCACTATGGGAAAGATAGTTGATGAGATTCACAAAGACGAATAGCTCAACATTTCTTCAAATCCCATTTGTTTTAATTAATTAAAGGGATGTGAGGCTATTTGTCCTCAAAAAGGTGTCCATTTGACACCCCCACCTCCTTTTCAGCAACTCATTGAGGATCTTTCAATTAAAGTAAATGCAGCATTAGTCACAACACCTTGTGTCACATCAGTCAGTGAGATTAAAAGAAATGTCTCCGTCTAAAGTCACTCATCTAAGAGAACGTCTGTCACTCAACTTTGTCGTGACTCACTGGATAGGGCACTGGATATCAAGCCTCCCCAGTTCATGGAGTCATCACAAGATTAAATATTTTAACAAGTACACAGAATTCCTCAATTTACCTCTCATCAGGTGAGAGAAAGCACAAACCAGGTTTTGTATGGAACATGAATTACAATTTGTTATAAGTAAATAAATTTTCACTACAAGTAAACAATCGTGGACTTTCAGTATATAGCAGTACTTGTTAAAACTCTAATTCCTTTTATAAAACTCTCCCTACACACAAATGCAGACAGACAGGGATGGAAACAAAAGGAAGTGTAGGTGTTATGGATGGAGTGAAAGACGGGAAGACCATTCAGTGGTTCCTCTTCACAGGATTCACTGAGATCCTCCTTTTGGTTTGTCACAACCTGCTGCTCCTCAATTTCTTTTCTCCGGATAGCTTCACTTACTTACAAGACAAAGTCATAAGTCACACGGCACTGCTCCTTCATCAGGTGAAGTGACAAAGGAGCAGCGCTCTAAAAGCTTGTGGTTTCAAAGAAACCTGGTGAACTATAACCTGGTATTGTGTGAGTTCTGACTTTGTCCATCCCAGTCCAACACCGGCACCTCCGCATCATTACTTGCAGGAGGCACAGAGTGACTGGTTCACAACTTATAAAGTCTCTGACTGGTTGGTTAAAAGCCACAACATACAGCAACTGGTGGCGGAAAATAAGTCGGCTTTCTTCAAGCTTTAGATTTTTTTCTACTGCAGAGGAAGAGAAAAATAGTTGTCTCGCCTTTCAGAGATCCGAAAGCTTCCGACTAACTTGTTCACACCCGGGGAACGAGTTACCTGGGAGTTACTGGGAGCTAATCACATAGTTGTTGGCAGGTGGGAGGCCTTTGTGATCAAATAAATAGTCAGCATTCCACAGACCAATGAGCTCCTTGTTGCAAGTTGTATGTCATTCTGTACACATTCCCTGTTACCAGCTCATCGACAGCTAAACCCACTGCCCACCACCCCGTGTGAACAAACAACACTTTAAACAAAACTGCCGATAAGCGCTAGTAGCTTGCTTATAAATTGTGCAGTAATCTTTCCGCAGCTTGGTCTCAAAAACTATTATTTTCCTATTTCAATCTACAATCACAAATACAAAAAAATAAAAAGATACGCTCTTTACAACTTGAAATTCATGCCTGTGTATTTGGCTGATACGTTGAAAAGCTTCAACATGTTATTCCTGGTTGTGGAGTTAAGGTCTAAGATCATTGTTTCCGGAGCGGTAGACTTACTGGATTTAATACTTTTAAAGTCCAAAGGAAGATTCGATCTTTTCTCCCTTTTGTCTTGTTTTCCTAGTGGTGGTTTGCAGCTTTTTGAATTATGGTAAAGAGCCAACAAAAGTGACGTGAGAAAGGTGAGGGACCTTGAGAGTGAGCAGCACATCAGGCGCGATGGTGACATCTGGCAATGTAACTGGACCTGTAACCTAAATGCTTGGGAGTAGTAGGTTCAAATCCCATTGCAGCACCTCATGGACTTTACATTCACGTAATAAGTCTCAGTAATAGTGACTATGGATGAATTTTATTTTGTTGTTAAAATCCTTTGGTTCACTTCAGGGAAAGAAATTTGATAGATTGATTTATTGTTGTCCCATGTACCAAAGTACAGTGAGAAGTGTTGTTTTGCGTGCGATCCCAGCAGATTGTACCATACAAAGTGCATCAGGGTAACAGAGCAGAGTGCGGTGTGCAGTGTTACAGCCACAGGGAAGGTGCAGAGAGAGCAATCAATATTCACATTAGAGGGGTCCGTTCAAAAGTCTGATATCAGCAGGGAAGAAGCTGTTCTTGAGCCTGTTTGTACATGTATTCAAACTTTTATATCTTCTACCCAGTCCAGCCGAACTGTGACTCCAGACTAGTCTTCTGAAACCACTTGGTTCCAGTTCAGTTAGGGATTGGCAAAAAAGTACTGGTCTTCTCTCCCCACAGGTGCTGCCAGACCTGCTGAGTTTCTCCAGCATTTTCTAAGTTGTTTCAGATCTCCAGCATCAACATTGTTTTGCTTTTATTTGAATCATAGCAGCACCCGCATCCCACAGAAGAATAAAGAAGATCCTCCAAGACATCTGGATTTTACAAAGTAAAATCTAAAGGGACAACACATTCTTGCCTCTATGAGCTTTGCGAGCAACCAGATCACATTTACTGTGTGGAGAACATCTTTGTTCAGGAGGTGACAATATCCTTGATAAACACAGTATTTGTTTAAATTACACAAGTACATTTGTGCTTTGGCAAGAGAGCCCAACTGGCTTTTACTGAAACCCTTGATGCAATGGTTTTGCTGAATTATACTGTGTAAATGTTGATGAAGTTGATCACTCCTCTCCAGTCTGTAACAGTTCAGATAGAAGCAAGCACAGTGCCCATAGCGAAATCCAATATGATGGAAGAACAAGATATGGATCTTAAAATGTTTATATCAAAACAGACCCACTTCTTCCTGCATACCACTGGAAGAGACTCTCTCTGAGGCATTTTTCAAGCTGTAGTAAATTTCCATTGCACTTCAGAACGGCTGAACTGACAGATATTTGTCGAAAGGCTTTCTGAACTCAATTTACACATCTGTTGGGAATTGTTACATGTTGGTGTCTATCTGGGGATGAATCATGCCCCACGCAATGACAGCACGGTCTAATCTTATCACACTCCCTGGACCCTTCTGATCCTCTTCATCAAGGACTTGAGGAGTTTCTCTCAGTCTGGAGATCTCACCTCAACATAAGCGGCTTGACTGCAACATT
Source organism: Ginglymostoma cirratum (assembly GCA_024137785.1). Taxonomy (NCBI): domain Eukaryota; kingdom Metazoa; phylum Chordata; class Chondrichthyes; order Orectolobiformes; family Ginglymostomatidae; genus Ginglymostoma; species Ginglymostoma cirratum. Next base: position 26,227,026 of record JAHRHZ010000059.1, on the reverse strand, counting down.
CTGAAGCCGTCATGCCAAGGTATTTTCACTGCAACATGGGCTAACCTCTGCCATATCAATGCCTCATGTCTGTGTCTTTACCTACAATAATCCACTCTTCATAGTCCAGAGCTGTCTGCCGCTACTGAATACAACATCAGTCACCACCTCTATTGAATGCAATGATCCTCACCTCCCCCCACTCCGCCCAACTACATTCCTGTTTCTGCATGCAAGCTATTTCACAAAGCTGAGGCAATAGTGCTTCAATTTGCATATAATCACAGATTGACCTTTCTCTTTCTCTGGTGTGGGACTGTCAAAAGATTAATGTTTAAGAATCTAAAGTGAAGACAGAAATTGTTAGAGAAACTCAGCAGGTCTGGCATGGTATGTAGGGAGAGAAACAGAGTTAATGTTTCAAGTCCAATATGACTGTTCTTCAGAACTCATGTGTAAATGGCCACACAACCATCTCTGTGAGTTACCCTGCAGACTTACAATCGGACTCAAACCATTGAGACGTTTGAGCTCAGTCTCATATCGACAGATCTGCAAATATGGCAGAAAAGGTGTCCCTTAAGGGATTCAGACATACATTCCAAATAAGGGACAATCTGTTTAAACATGGGACAGTTTGTCACCTTACAACCATAGGGCTATTCAGATAGAATTCTGCTTCCTCTCTGTGACCCTCCCTTCAGGCAGTTTTTGTTCATCTGCAGCACAGTTGCCTCTGAGTCAAAAGGCCAATGAATCCAAGTCCCATTCCAGACGACAAAATGTACACCGCACTGCAGTACACAGCTCAGGGAGCGCCGCACTGCAGTACACAGCTCAGGGAGCGCCGCACTGCAGTACACAGCTCAGGGAGCGCCGCACTGCAGTACACAGCTCAGGGAGCGCCGCACTGTCGGAGGGTGTGTGCTCAGGGAGCGCCGCATTGTGGGAGGGTCAGTACTGAGTGAGTGCCGCACTGTCGTAGGTTCAGTGCTGAGGGAGAGCCACATTGTTGTAGGGTCAGTGCTGAGGGAGCGCCACACTCTCGGAGGGTCACTGCTGAGGGAGTGCCGCACTATCACAGGGTCAGTGCTGAGGGCGTCCCGCACTGTCGAAGGGTCAGTGCTGAAGGAGCACCACACCCTCGGAGGGTCAGTGCTGAGGGAGTGCCGCATGATCACAGGGTCAGTGCTGAGGGCATTCTGCACTGTCACAGGGTCAGTGCTGAGGGAGCGCCACACCCTCGGAGGGTCAGTGCTGAGGGAGTGCCGCACTGTCGGAGGGTCAGTGCTGAGGGAGTGGGCACTGTCGGAGGGTCAGGGCTGAGGGAGTGCCGCACTGTCGGAGGGTCAGTGCTGAGGGAGTGCCGCACTGTCGGAGGGTCAGTGCTGAGGGAGTGCCGCACTGTCGGAGGGTCAGTGCTGAGGGAGTGCCGCACTGTCGGAGGGTCAGTGCTGAGGGAGCGCTGTCAAAAAGACTGCATTGCAAATAAACCTGTTAAATCCAGGCAATGTTTGCCAATCTTTCTCCCTGATTCTACCGGAAAAAGCCAATGATCTTGTTGATGCTGGAAGCTGAGTCCAAAAATGCAACTGCGATTTCTGCATTGCAACAATTTAAAAAAACACGTCATTGGTTGTAATAACAAGGTGTAGAGCTGGATGAACACAGCACGCCGGGCAGCATCAGAGGAGCAGGAAAGCTGACGTTTCGGGTCTAGACCCTTCTTCAGAAATGGATGTCCTTTCAGGTGTTCTGTGGATGTGAAAGGCACTGTAAAAATGCAAGTGTGTTTCTTACAGTTTGAAAGTTGTTTCTTGTGAGCCTAATTATGTGGCATAAGAAAATCGTTAAAACAGAGGGAAATAACAATCAGTCATGAAGTGAGTGACTGGAATGAATGATCAAACAGAATCATTTTCACTCTGTGACCAAATTCTCCAGTGGCATAGTTCAAGATAAGTTCTTGTCAAATCCTCCTGAAGGCTGGCCAATTAAATATTTACACCAGTTCCCACAAAATAATGTAAAGGCCACTGATGGGTTCCTATTGACTTGTTCCAGGGGATTACCAGCTAGTGGGTTTGAGGTCAACTGCCATCATGTTCTGATTTTTTTTTTTGCATCTTATTTTTGTGAGGAGTAAGATGGGATGGTTCATTGTTTCCTTTTCTTGTCTCACTCCTCTGCTGATCACCTCCTCATTTAAATGTAACCAGGATGGTGATATGGCCAATTGTGTCGGTCGCAGACTGTGTACAGTGCAGTATTAAGAACAAGTCAGGCAGATTTCTTCAGTGAACAAGTAAACTATTTATGATCAAAATCAAACTTAAGGAAAGATGTAAAAATTATGGAAATGAGGAACAAAAACAGAAATTGCTGTGAAAGCTTAGCTGGCCTGGCAGCATCAATGGAGAGAAAGCAGAGTTAATGTTTCGGGTCCAGTGACCCTTCTTCAGAACTCTGCTTTCTGTCCACAGACGCTGCTAGAGCTGCTGAATTTACCCCGTAATTTCTGTTTTTGATGCAAAAACTATTGACAGTTTAGATTATGTAAATATATATATGTCTACATTTTAAAAAGCTAACACATTCAGAACTTTGACCAAGTATTAGCTGCACACGAAAGAAGGACGAGAAACAGATGAAATGGTTTTCTCACACTCACACTCACACAGACACACACACTCTCACACACGCTCTCACAGACACACACACACACACACACACACACACACACACTCTCTCACACACATACACACACACAAACACAAACTCTCATACACACACACACACATACACACTCACACACACACACACACACACACGCATGCACACACAGGCACAGGTATTAAGGTTCCTTCCTGGAACAGTTTGACGAATTCCCTTAGCCTCAGACATTGGGTAGATTTGAAGAAAATCCTCTTCAGAAACCTGCCCCAAGTGATACAGATGACTTTCAGTGGATTTCTACCGGTCAGACTTTGCTGAGAGGAATTGCAAAGAAACAGAGAGCGAGAGAGAGCCTGCTGCCTCTCAGGCACAACCCAAATTCTCTGTCACTGAGTTTACAAAATTGCAATTATCTTATCTCAATCTCAAACAGAGCCATGTGACTCCAGTCAGAAAGTTCTCTGGACTGTAACTGGCCGAATGCCTTGCAGGTGCAACATTGCTGCTATTGTCCAAAGTGCCTTTTCCTTAGCAAAGTGTCCTTTGTTTAAAAGTTCAAGTTATGTTGATTTGGGTCCAGATAAACTTTTAAAAATTAATATTTAGATTACATCTCTTCCTAACATTTTATGAAGGCTGCACCTAGAGTGTCACAATCTTGTTTCTAATCTTCAGCCATGTGGCAAAGATTTAGACACTGAAAGTTGTGCCAAGGTTTGTTCCTAATGTCAAAGGATTGAGATCTGAGAAAAGTATTCTAAATCTTGAGCATTTTAAGATTGAATGGAGAGAAATTAGATGGAAATGCATGGAGGAATACTGAATGGATTATTTAAAGCTTTTGCATGCTGTTGTTGGATAAGGGGGTGTAAAAGTGGGTAAATGTCAGGTTTGGGCTCAATTGTAACTCAAGGGAATTTGGAACTCAGGTTGAATGTACCACCGGAGGACCCATCTGCTGACCTTCTGCCTCCAGTAGCCTCTCGTCCACTGCCCACCCCCCACCATTGGTCAGTCAAGATCCCCATCCCCAAGGTGTCCCCTTTACCCACACTTCATGCACACTGTGTCCCACTGTCTCCCTCACTCTCTCCCTCTATCCCACACTCCCCACATCTATCCCACACTCCCCATGTCTATCCCACACCATGTTCTTCTATCCCGCACACTCTCTCTCTTTCCCACACTCTTTCCCTCAATCCCATACCATGTCATCTATCCGACATTCTCTCCCTCTAACCCACACTCTCTCCCTCCATCCCACACTCCTTCTCATACTGTCTACCTCCATTCCACACTCTCTACCTCTATCCCACACTCTGTACCTCCATCCCACACTCTCTCCCTTTATCCCACACTCTCTCCTTCTATCCCACACTCTCTCCGTCTATCCCACACCCTTTCCCTCTATCCCACAGGTAAATGGAAGGTGAACTGACCAGCTGGAGTATGAGTTCTAGTCCCTTGCAGGGAACGTCTTGGAGTCTTGTGTTGTCAGTCACCCAATGACATGTTTTGCTGACAGTACCCAACCCTGGTACTATTCTCACGGAAGGTGGCGTAGTCATTGGCAAAGATCCCCATTGGCAGGCAGCAGGTTGAGTTGGTTAAAGGCCTGGAAGAAGCTGAAGGAAATGTTCCCATCGGCCTGAGGCTCCAACAAGACCTGGGGGACTGGGCCAGCTGCCTGGAGCGGCAGGCTGAGGAGGCTAAACTTTGGTAGGGCCCCGGAGAAGGGGTTTGGTAAATATTGCAGGATATATAGGTGTCAACATTACCTTTCTGTTAGAAGATAGTGAACAAGGGGACAGAGATTTAAAGTAACAGTGAAAAGGAGTGTGAGAGGGAAACTGTAAGGCAGTGCGTGGTTCATGTCTAGAGAGTGTTGTCTGAGAGTGAGGTGGAGGCAGGATCAGTCACAGCATTCCAAAAGGGAGTCAGGTTGTTATCTGAAAAGGAAGAAGGTGCAGGGTTGAGGGATAAGGCAGAGAATGGCAGTAAGGAAATCATTCATTCAGACGGATGTATAGATACGATGCGCTGAATAGTTTCCTTTGGCACTGTGACAATTCTCTGATCTCAGTCTAAAAGACAGTGTCTGACAGCCGCTCCCTCAGTGGGGTGGTGAGAAATGCTGTGGGAAAAGGTGAATTCACTATTACATGGGAAGATTAAACTGCGCCGAGTAAGGGATGGCAGGTATAAATGGGGTGTGGGCGATACCACTGATATTAGAAACTTAAAGAGAGGCGATGGCCTAGTGGTATTATTTATCGCTGGACTGTGAATCCACAGACCCAAGTAATGTTCTGGGGAGCTGTGTTTGAATTCGACCACAGCAGATGGTGGAATTTGGATTTGAATCCGGAATTAAAACTCTAATGATGACCATGAATCCATTGTTGGGAAAATCCATCTGGTTCAGGAAGGGAAGGAAATTGCCATCCTTACCTGGTCTGGCTGACATCTGACTCCAGAACCACAGCAATGTCATTGACTCTTAACTGCCCTCTGGACAATTTGGGATGGGCAATAAATGCTGCCTAGCCAGCGACGCCCTCATCCTCGAGAATTTTTTAAAAGTGCCTTTCCACAAAGGAAATCATTTCCAATTGGATTGAGTTCCCTGGTATGCATTGTGGTGAAGTTGTTTGTTAAAGTTAGGATTACCCTGGATGGACAGGTTAAAATGGACTGAATGGCCTACCTCCCCCATAAATATCTTGTAAGGAGAACACGGAGGCTAAAGTAAACAGGTATTGTTTTAAGTGTATCCGCCTTGTTATTTAATACAAGGATACATTCGAACAAAAGCGGCTGCATTATTATTTTCCTTGGCTGTGTGCCATTTCATTTCATTTTTATAATGCGTCTTGCGTTTGACATTTTCTTTAAGCCTTGTTCCAGGCCGAATGGTTAATAATTTGTCTTCATCTCAAGTTCTCCGCAATCCCCCGAGACAGTTTTTCTTAGTATGTGTGGAAAGTCCTGCAGACTCAGGAGGCTTTTTATGGCGCCTTAATTTTGGGGGTATTAAAAAAAAATTGTTATTAGAAAATTAAGGACAAAAATCGACACAGTCATTTGCTGTTATTTTTCTGTGGTTCACCCTCAAAAAGTCCAGAGGAGATGTGTAACAGTGGACCTTCCCACTTCACTGCATTGGACTCCAGAAAGCATTGCCTGATTGAAAGGATTCTCAAGTGTGTGATCGGTTTCCATTCAATAATTAGTGATAAAAATAAGATTTCCTATTTTTTTTTGAAAAGGGATTCATTGCTTTCTTTGCAAAATGGAATTTGGGTATAACTTTGCTGTGGATGACATCTAACGGGGTAACCATCGCACAGCACCATTCTCCACATGCACGGACCTACAGCAGCATTGACCCCACTGCCATCATTTTTGACCCCACCCCCAGTGTCTCTGAACGGTTGTACTGCTTGTCTGCCATCTAATCCTGGACGAGCAGAGAGTTCCTCTAAGCTAACACCAGGAATATCCTTGGAAAACAGTCACTGCCTCCAAACTATCTTCCCTCATTGCTGACCCCATCCCCTTACCTGAGGCCAAACCAGTCAGCTCATATCCTTAGTGTTACATTTAAGCCCAGATGAAATCCTCATTCGATAAGGCCTCCCATTTCCATCTCCATAATATTGTCGGACTGCACACTTGCCTGAGGACGTATATTGCTGACATCCTCATCCCTGTGTAGGTTACCTCGATAAGCAAAACTATGCAGAGATCTGAAATAAAAACAGAAAGCTGTGGAGAAACCCGCCAGGTCTGGCAGCATCTATGGAGACCGAAAGACAATTAATTTTACGAGTTCCTGTATGACTCGTCATCAGAACTTTGTAACCTCCACACTTCACTATTTCAGTGCAATCCTCTGGCAGGCCTCCTGTGTTCTGTTCTGTGGAAACTTGAAGTCATCCAAATCTCAGCTGCCTTTGTCCTAGTTTGTCATCCATCAGCCACGTTTTCTGACCTGTAATGACTTCTGGTTAAACAATGCCCGAATTTTAAAATTCTCATCCTTAGTCTGAGTTTGACCCATGGCCTGCCACCCCCATCTCAGCAGCCCCGACAAGTCTCCCAGATCTCTGTGCTGTCAGCTAATTCTGGGAAATTCCTCAACTTTGGTCACTCTCATGTTATCGATTAGGCCTATGCCCTGAATTCTGGATAGTTTTTTTCTCCCTCTCCCTAACCATCTGTGCCTCTGCTGCCTCTCTTCTAGATGTTGCCTGACCGCTTGGGTTTTTGACCGTTTGCTGTAATATCATCTTTGCGCTTCAGTATCAGATTGTGTGTGTTGGCATATCCCCCGTGAAATGCCCAGGGACATTTTATAGTAGAAATTCAAGTTACTGTTGGTGAGTGACTGGTTTGGGTGTTGTACCTGTCTCTGAGTTGTTAAAGGTATTAAAAAGGCAGAAAGATCAGAGAAGCTCATGGATGTCTGGTGTGTGAACGGGAAGGTTTGATGTCGACATGAAGGGGAGATCTCAAACTTGAAGTCGCGGTCACCTTATCAGAGATTGCAGGCACGACTGTCAGAGGAATGCTTGCTGCTGCCAGAAATGTTTGAGGTGAAAAAAAAGGCAATCAGTACTGTCTTTAACACATTAAGAGATACTTACAAAGCAGTTATCAAAGAATTAGATAAAAACTGTAAGGACTGCAGATGCTGAAAATCAGAAACAGAAAATACTGGAAAAGCTCAGCAAGTCTGGCAGCATCTGTGGAGAGAAATCAGAGTTTAACGCTTCGGGTTGAGTTCTGAGGAAGGGTCACTGGACCCGAAGCGTTAACTCTGATTTCTCTCCACAGATGCTGCCAGACCTGCTGAGCTTTTCCAGCAATTTCTGGTTTTGCATCTAAGAATTTGAATAATTGTTCCATGTACGCAAATGAATACAGTGAAAAGTTTACAAGTTGCCACTTACGGCACCATCTTAGGTACCGAGGTACAGATTCTTAAGCACAAATTCTTAGACAAAAGCAAGATTAGAAAATAGAGAAATAAGAGAAGAAATAAAGAAGTCCGATATTCTACATTTGGACAGATCGGTAGGAACTGGGAGAAGGTGAGGGTCAGCAGTCCTTCACGCAGCAAAAGCACTGAAGCATTTGACTGTCAATAATATCAGCTGCTACTCTATAAACTCTGCACCATTTTCTGCTGGCACTGCCTCAGTTTCCTGCCCCACAGCATTTTCAACACACGGCACTGTTAGCACTGATGAAGATGTTGCCCGAGTTGTTTGTGGATAAAGACAGAAATCCTCTTGAATCATAATCAATTAGTTCGTCATTTAGTGCATCAGTCAACCACCACCACTAACCCCTCGACTGGGTATAACCAGCACACAGAACTGCATAAAATACAATAATCAGCATGACCAGAGCCCATTGAAGTCTCAGTCATAATGTAAAATAATTCTAATTTTTATTGTACCTTGTAGTCTGTAATTTTCATATGCAGAAAAGACTTTTTTTCACAAACCAATTGTAACAATGCAGTTTATAGCCAAAGATCTTTGACAAGGTCCCACACGCCAGGCTAGTCATGAAGGTTAGGTCGCATGGGATCCAGGGAGAGCTAACTAATTGGATTCAAAATTGGCTCGATGGTAGGAAGCAGAGGGTGATGGTTGAAAGTTGTTTCTTGGACTGGAGGCCTGTGGCTAGTGTGCCACAAGGGTCGATGTGGGACCTTTGTTACTTGTGATTTACATAAATGATCTGGATGTGAATGTAGAAGGCATGATTAGTAAGTTTGCAGATGATAAAAAATTAGGAGCTATAGTTAGTAGCGGGGAAGGTTATCAAAAATTACAGAGGGATCTTGATCAGACGGGAAAATGGGCTGAGGATTGGCAAATGCAATTCCATACAGATAAGTGTGAGGTGTTGCATTTGGAAAATCAAACCAAGGTAGGACTTATACAGTAAATAGTAAGGTCCTGAGGAGTGTTGTGGAACAGAGGGACCTAGGAGTACAAGTCTAACGTTCATTGAAAGTGGCGTCACAGGTAGATAGGGTGGTGAAGAAGGCATTTAGCATGTTGGTCTGCATCAGTCGAGGCATTGAGTATAGGAGTTGGGACGTTATATTACAGTTGTATAAGTCATTGGTGAGGCTGCATTTGGAGTACTGTGTACAGTTTTTGTCACCCTGTTTTGGGAAAGACATAGTTAAACTAGAAAGTGTGCAAAGAAGATTTACAAGGATGTTGCCAGGACTAGTAGGCCTGAGTTAAAGGGAGAGGTTGGCCAGGATAGGCCTTTATTCCTTGGCACGTAGGAAAATGAGGGGTGACCTTATTGAGATGTATAAAATCATTAGGGGCATAGATAGTCTGAATGCATTTGGCTTTTTCCCAGGGATGGGGAATTGAAAGCTAAAGGGCGTAGATTTAAGGTGAGAGGGGAAAGATTTAAGAAGGACCTGAGGGGCAACTTCTTCACGCAGAGAGTGGTGTGTATATGGACTAGGCTGCCAGAGAAAGTAGTTCAGGCAGATACAATAGCAACATTTAAAAAACATTTGGATATGTACACGGATGGGAAGGGTTTGGAGGAATATGGACCAAATGCAGGCAGTTGGAATTAGCTGAGTGGGCACCATGGTCAGCATGGACCAGTTTGGGCCGAAGGGCCTGTTTCCATGCTGTATTACTCTATGACTGAGTAAAACAGCAGAAACAACTGCCAGTTTATAAGACAAGCAGCTTTATGAGACTTTGGTTAGGCCACACTTGGAGTATTGCATTTAATTCTGGTTGCCACGTTACAGGAAGGATGTGGAGGCTTTGGACAGGGTGCAGGAGAGGTTTACCAGAATGCTGCCTGGATTAGAGGATATGAACTATAAGGAGAGGCTAGAAAAACTCATGTTGTTTTCTCTGGAGCGGCGGATGCTGGGGGGAGACTTGGGGGTCACAAATTATTTGTCTGTTTGTGGAGCAATATGTCACCCAGGTGAAGGATACAATTGTCAGTGCATGGTTTCCTGGCTAAATTCAAACAATCCGTTGTATTTTGGAAAACCCAACAGTTTGGAAGAAGTTTAGCAGCTGATGTTTCTGAGGGCTGTATATATTGCATATGAAAACAGAAGTTTCCCTCCTTAACACTATAGCAGATGATGCTGTGATTCACCCACATGATGTTGTCTTCTGCATGTACCTGACACACGTACAGGATTCCTAAAGAGCTTGACAGGGTATATCCTGAGAGGAAGTTTCTCCTCATGGGAGACTCTAGGGCCAGAGGGTTTATTCTCAGAATAAAGGGACACTAATTTAAGACTGAGCTGAGGAGGAATTTCTTCTCTCAGAGGGTTGTGAATCTTTGGAACTCCATGCCATAGAGAGCTGTGGGGACAGAGTCCTTGTGTAGATTTAAGGCTGAGATAGATTCTTGATCAATTGGGGAATCAAGGATTACTGGGAAGGGGCAGGAAAGTGGACATGATCAGCCATAATCCTATTGAATGGCAGAATAGGTTTAAGGGGGTGAAAGGCCTGCTCCTGTTCCTATTTCTTTAATGTTCTTAATTGTGTGGCATAATGGTTGGGGCCAATGGTGATCATTGCTACAACTAATAGCACGCTGTAAATGGTCAGTGTCCTTGTAGGTCATTGTACAGGTGATAGAGAGGGTGGAACTATAGAATTAAAGTGCCCATTCGGCCCCTTGGATCAATCTTAGTCTTCAATAGCACTATCCAATTAAACTCCTTCGTCCGGCAGAAACTTTCCTTTCAATTATTTTGCCAATTGCTTTTTTTGAAAGTTGCAGTTGAATCTGATTCCACCATCCTTTCAGACAGTGCATTCCTAACCACCACAACTCACTGTGTAAGAGGGAGGCCCCTTGTTGCTGCCACTTTAGTGAACCTGTGTATTAATACACCTCTGTTCCTTAATTGTATCAGGTAGCTCCGTCTGTTATTGTAGACTCACTGCCTGAGGTAGAGATTCACAGAAATTACATTGAAAAATGATGATTTCTATTTAGTTTCTTTGCTCCCTGTACCCCTCACCAGTGGTCATTCTTTGCATGGATATGGATCCATGGGTTATGGTCATGCTGTTATTCTAGACTATTAATCCAGAAGTCCAAGCTAATGCTCTGAGAGCATGGGTTCAAATCTCACTCCGGCAGTTGGTGGAATTCAACTCAATTAATAAATTTAAAATATATCTCACTCATGGTGCCATGAAACCATCACCAATCATTGTTTAACAAGGAATTGATTTGGTTCACTGATGCTCTTTAAGGAAGGAAATCTGCCATCCTTACCTGGTCTGACCTACATGTGACTCCAGACCCACAGCAACGAGGTTAACTCTTATCTGTCCTCTGAAAAAGCCCCTAGCAAGTCAACAAGTTCAGGAGCAGTTCGGCATGGGTGACAAATACTGACCTTTCTGATGCTGCCCGTGTTCCATGAAAGTAAGATGGAGAAAATGATCAGTACTTCTGCTTGTAAAAGATTCAAGAACGAGAGGGCACAGATTTTAAAATTTCTATCGACAAGGTAGATGTAGTAAGGATGTTCCCAGTGACCAGAAAGTGCAGAACCAGGGGTCACAGTCTGGTGATACAGGGTAGGCTATTTAGGACTGAGATGAGGAGGAAGGTCTTTACCCACAGAACGGTGAGCCTGTGGAATTCTCTGGCACAGGAAGCGATTGAGGCCAAAACATTGAAGACTTTCAAGGAAGATGTAGATACAGTTCTTAGAACTAAAGGGAGAAAGTGGAAGCAGAGGACTGAGTTGGATGACCAGCCATGAGCATATTGAATGGGGGAGCAGGCTGAGAGGGCTACTCCTGTTCCTATTTTCTGAAGTGATTTGCGAAAGAAGCAAATGCAAGGTGAGAAAAATCTTTCTTCATAATGAATGATTGGTGGTGTTTGCAATGCATTTCCTGGAAGTGTGGTGGAGGGAGAAACAGTTGAGGCATTCCAGAGGGTCCTGATGGTTATTTCAATTGAAGCAATGTACAGGGTATGGAGAAGAAGCAGGTGAATGACACAAAGTCATTATGCTCATTGGAGAGGCAGTGCAGTCATGCTGGACTGAATGGCCTCCTCCTGCTCTGTCATCATTTGTGAGTATTGCTGCAGTTTCTAGTTATGAGGAGTTTATTTGCGTATCTGTCAGGGAGTGAGTAATACCAGACAGGAGTAGAAACCTGCCCTGTTTCTCCTTCCTATCCCTGAAGCATTGAAATCAATTTTACTACCTCTATCTCACCACTTTGACAAGGATGGCATAGCCTGGTCCCTTCGGGCTCCACAAAGCTAAATAAACCCCCCTAATAACCAGCACCTGAGGAGGTGGGGTTGGGGGAACCGGCAGGGATGGGGGTGTGGCAGCGTTGCACATCCAAGTCTGTTGCCCCATTGTAGAAAAGTGCAGGTTTTGTTTTGTCTATTCCCTGAGAAAGCTGAATCTGGTTCCGTTGTGGTGCAAACATTTTGAGCAGAAGCCAGAAAGAGAGTCTGCTTTAGATTGCAATGCTTCCTTTAACAAACTGAGAGAGACAGAATCTCGGAATCATTATGGTGCAGAATCAGGCCATTCAGCCCACTGTGCCTGTACATCACTGAGCATTTAAACTTAGTTCCAATCTCCTGCCTTTCCCACATATACCTGCAAACTATTTCTATTTGAACAATCATCCAATGCCCCTCTTGAATGCCTCAATTGAACCTGCCTCCTCCACATTTCCAGGCAGCATATCCCAGAGACTAACTACTCTCCATGAGAATAGGTTTTTTCCCCTCACGTCACATCTGCTTCTTCTGCAAAGCTCTTTGAAACTGTGCTCTCTGGTTTTTGATCCATTTCTGAGTGGGAGTAGTTTCTTCCGATCTATGCTGTCCAGACCCTTTGTGATTTTGAAAATTTCTATCAAATGCCCCCTCAGCCTTCTGTCCAAGGAAAGCAGTCCCAGTCTCTCCAGATTTTCCACATAACTGTGGTGTCTCATCCCTGGAACCATTCAAATAAATCTCTTCAGTGCTCTCTCCACTGCATTCACATTGTTCCCGCAATTCCCTGACACTCTACTCGATACTCCAGCTGAGATCTGGCCCGTGCCTTATATAAGTTCATCGTAACCTCCGTGTTCTTGTAGTCTATACACCTTCTGATGAAGTCTAGGTTATTTTTAATTTATTCATTAATGTTTTGAGGGCATTGCTGGCCAGGCAGCATTTATTGCCAATCCCTAATCGCCCAGAGGGCAGTTTAAGAGTCAACCACATTGCTGTGGGTCTGGAGTCACATGTAGGTCAGACCAGGTAAGGATGGCAGTTTCCTTCCCTAAAGGACATTAATGAACGAGATGGGTTTTTCCTGACAATTGACAATGGATTCACGGTCATCAGTAGATTGTTAATTCCAGATATTTATTGAATTCAAATGCCACCATCTGCCACGGCGGGATTCGAATCCGGGTCCCCAGAACGTTATCTGGGTGTCTAGATTAATAGTCCAGCGATAATAACGCTAGGCCAGTCGCCTCCCCAATTTTACTGTACTCTGTGCTTTATTAACAGATCTCTCTATCTGTCCTGCTACTGTTAATAACTTATGTGCACATTCACCCAGGTCTCTCTGCTCCTTCACACCTTTTAGAATGATACACTTAATACTGTCTCTCCATGATCTTTGTACCAAAGTGCATTATCTCACACTTTTCAACATTGAACTTCTTCGGCCACCTATCAGTCTACTCAACCAACTTGTCCATGGCCTTCTGAAGTTCTACACTGTGCTGCTGACAGATTACAATTCTCCCAAGTTTGTGTCATCTGCAAACTTTGAAATTCTCCCCTGCACACCAAGATCTAGATCATTAATATATATCAAGAAATGCAGGAGTCCCAATACTAACCCTTTGGGAGCTCCACGATTCAGCTTCCTTCAACCTCAAAGATGTTCATTAACCAATGCTCCTTGCTACCTATCCCTCGGCCAATTTTCTATCCACATTGCTGCTGTCCCTTCTATTCCATGACATATAACTTCCTTCAGACATCTGTTGTTTATAATGCCTTTTGGAAGTTCATTTACACAAAGGGGAAAGATTTCAAAGGGGCAACTTTTACACGCTGAGGGTGGTGCATGTATGGAATGAGCTGCCAGAGGAAGTGGTGGAGGCTGGTACAATTACAACATTTAAAAGGCATCTGGATGGGTATATGAATAGGAAGGGTTTAGAGGCATCTGGGCCAAATGCATCGCAAATGGAGCTAAATTAATTTAGAGATAGTAGGAACTGCAGATGCTGGAGAATCTGAGATAATAAGGTGTAGAGCTGGATGAACACAGCAGGCCAAGCAGCATCAGAGGAGCAGGAAGGCTGATGTTTCGGGCCTAGACACTTCTTCAGAAAATGAATTCTTCAGAAAATATTTTCTAAAGAAGGGTCTAGGCCCAAAACGTCAGCCTTCCTTCTCCTCTGATGCTGCTTGGCCTGCTGTGTTCATCCAGCTCTACACCTTGCTATCTCTAAATTAATTTAGGATATCTGGTCAGCATGGACAAGTTGGACTGAAGGACCTGTTTCCATGCTGTACAACTCTATGACTCTATTAACAGCCTTGCCCTTATCACTCCTCTCTGTTTCTTAGTGGAAGCAAGAAACCAATCGGCCCTTTGATACTGTAGCAGCTTCAGGTTGGAGAAAAGCTTCAGACCATCTAAGCCCCCCTATCCTCAATGTCCCTTTGATGTATCTCTAAATAACCCCAAGTCCCATTTGGAGGTTAAGATAAACTTATACATTCCCTTCTTGAAACCCAGCCAGGCTTCTTGCTCTATGCTGATGGGGAGGCGATGGCCGAGTGGTATTATTGTTGGATTGTCAATCCAGAGGCCCAGATAACGTTCTGGGGACCTGGGTTTGAATCCTGCCAAGGCAGATGGTGGAATTTGAATTCAATAAATATCTGGAATTAACAATCCAATGATGACCGTGAATCCATTGTCGATTGTTGGAAAATCCCATCTGATTCGCTGATGTCCTTTAGGGAAGGAAACTGCCATCTTTACCTGGTCTGGTCTACATGTGACCCCAGACCCACAGCAATGTGGTTGACTCAACTGCCCTCTGGGCAATTAGGGATGGGCATTAAATGCTGCCTAGCCAGCGATGCCCTCATCCCGTGAATGAATAAAAAAACCCTATTTACATGCTTAGCACTCTTTCAGCAGGAGAACATGCCCTTTAGGACCAAGCTTGGGTTTGGAATCCTGCAGAATACCCAGACTATTTTGGGTGATACATATGCATCATGCATTCCCCTGTGTCCCTTGTGCTTTTTGCTTGTTTTGTAAATATAACCCATCAAATTCTGTGTGCGGGAGGAAAACTTTTAGTTGATTCCAGCTTGTCCCATATGTTTACAGTATTAAATATTTTAATAACCCCTCTCTCAGTCTTTTTGTTAAAAGAGGAGTGGTCACTCGTTATGTCCTTGCCTTTTTCTCTCCTGGAACAGGTATATAACCCTGTTCTGTATCCTGACACGTATTTAAGAGGAAATAAGGCAAGGGTTTGAACGAGGTGGGAATAGATTGTCACAATGGTAGATTTTAGACAAGAAAATATAGGAGGAGAAAACTAAGTAAAAACTGAGAGAACTGCGGATGCTGGAAATCTTGAACGAAAACAGAAATTGCTGGAAAAGCTCGGCAGGTCTGGCAGCATCTGTGGAGGGAAGTCAGAGTTAACGTTTCGGGTCCGGTGACCCTCCCTCAGAACTGGGAGGAGACTTGAGGGGAGAATGTATACCAGCAGTGAGTAGTCGGGCCAAATGGCCTGTTTCGATGCTGCCCAAGGCAGGTCCCTGATGACAAAATGGACAATTAGTGTGTGGCCCTGGAAAGACAGTCTTAGAAAGATTCAGGGCCTTGGCAAATAATAACCAGTTGCAAAAGTGAAAAATGGCAAAGGCAAGAAGAAAAGAAAATCCTATATGGCACTCCAGATTTGACAGTAAAATTCCAAGCTCATAAATCATAATTCCTAACATCTTGGGCCAAGCAAGCTTTCCCTTAGTGACACATAAATGGCAACGATATCAAACTCAATTGAGCCCAACTTGCAACCATTCACTAAATTGATATTATCCCACCGGGAGCTGCGTTTAAAAAAAATGTATTTAAATTCTATTCAAATTAGTAAGCTGTGGCCTGCAGCCTAATGAGTTTCCATCAGCTCGACGCAGAACAGCGACAAGGAATACAAAATAGGGACGTGTCACCAATCCTCTTACCCAAATTGAACTGTGTATAAATACTTGGGAAATTCCATCACTGGTGCTGATCAGTCAGCCTCTTAATGTGTGTTAGCCCTGAGTTAGCAGTCTCAACGGCAAGACAGAAGTGCAGTAGTGAGGGTGTGCTTTCAGAGCTAACTATTAAACTGAGGGCCCTGTCTACTTGTTCTGATGCTATTCTGGAAATCACAGCTGGGGAGGTGTCCCAACCATCACTGATCCCTCTATCGGCATCACTAAAACAGATCACCTGGCTATTTGTCTCATTACAGTTCGTGCGAGTTCGGGGTGCCTGTCTAATTTTGTCATGATATAGGAGTGACTAATTACACTTCAAAAATACTTAATTGGCTGGGAATCAAATCCTTCAGGCACGGAAGGGGTTATATAAATACAATTTTTGTGCGAGTGTTTCTCTGCACTTAAACAAGAATTTCAGTTTTGCAAACGTTAATAGAACCCGCAGCTTTACATCTCACCCAAAATAGTCTGGGTATTCTGCAGGATTCCAAACCCAAGCTTGGTCCTAAAGGGCATGTTCTCCTGCATTAACGTCCCTGGCTGCAAACTGTGTCATTACATCTTTAGTGCCAGGGCAGGTCAGGTCAGATATGGGGGAGGGGAGAACAGGGCTTTTTGTTTTAACTTGATAATTGGGTTCACACGATGGAAACCAGATTTGTCCCGGTCTGAATAGCAATCAGGTTGATCACTGTCAGGAACACATTCCCCTGTTCGCTGCCCCCCCCCACTAAAAACTTTCTGTATTTTCATTTTGAAGGCACCAGAGTCTGGGGCCTGGCTGCAATCCCTCAGAAATTCCATTTTTTTGGAACTCAGTGAAATTCCATTTTCATTCAGTTGACCTCTGACCTCTGGGTGCAACTGTTTAAAATCCAGAGATGTTGCTGCATGCTCGCAACTTTTAAAAAAAAAAACCTGCATTAAGACTGTTGCTTGAATAGTTAGCTTTGCAGGGGCACGTAAAGCTTCATCTGGCCTGTATTTTGGAGCATAATGATTGCTTCAAGGAACACTACCACAAACAAGAGAATACATTGCTGTCGAGAGTTTCTGTCTGTGTAAATTTTAGTCTCACACCTCCTACTTATAGCTGGCATAATTTAGCACTCCAGGCACAGAAATGTTTGTGCCTCTATAAATGGAGACTTTCTACTTTTAGCTCTTATATCCATTAGCTACAGAGTACATGCCGTTTTATTTCAGTTAGCTTGCATGCAGCTCTGCTCAACCTTTGGTTTCTTAATGGGGGCGATAGATGTTAAAGAGGAAAAAGCATTTCACAGATTAACTAGGGAACACTAATCGACAACACAAAAACAGAAATTGCTGGGGAAACTCATCAGGTCTGGTAGCGTCTGTGGTAGCATCTTTCAGGTCCAGTGACCCCTCTTCAGAAAAATAAAATGAAAGAACTGCAGATACTGGGAATCAGAAACTAAAACAGGGATTGCTGGAAAAGCTCAGTGGGTCTAGTAGTATCTGTGGGAAGCAGAATTAACGTTTCGGGTCTAACACTGGGCCTGAAACGTTAACTTCGATTTCTCTCCCCACAACTGCTGCTGAGTTTCTTGAACAAGTTCTGGTTTTGTTTCAGTTTTCCAGTATCTGCATTTCTTTGTTTTAGTTTAGGCATCAATCATCATTGGGGTCATTAAAGGGAATGAATAGAGAACAGGGTACATGGTAAGGGTAGAGAAATTATTTCAATGGTATGCTTTTTAAAGAGTGAGTCTGCCTGCTGCAAACTGATGCCATCTCAAATTTAGGCCTGTATTCAAGCCTAGCTCTTGTTTCTTTAGTTAGAAATCCTGTTTACCTTGCTCTGATAGCTTATCTGTTTCACTGAGTTGGTGCACAGACCAGATATAAACTATGCCCATGACCCAGTCAAAGGTGAATACATTTGTCTTAGTCAAGGAGTGACATTGGAGCTGCACTGTCTGTGTGGAGTTTGTACATTCTCCCTGTGTCTGCGTGGGTTTCCTCCGGGTGCACAGGTTTCCTCCCACAGTCCAAAGACGTGCGGGTAAAGATGGATTGGCCATGTTAAATCACTGACAGTGTCCAGGGATGTGCAGGCTAGGTGGATTAACCTTGGGAAATGCAGGGTCACAGGGATGAGGTAGGAGGGTGTATCTGTGTGGGATGTTCTTCGGAGAGCCGGTGTGGACTTGTTGGGCCGAATGGCCTGTTTCCACACTGTAGGGATTTTACATTAAAAAATTATTCCTGGAATGGGAGATTCTCCATTCCTCATCACCGACCACCACCTCATGTTGACTTTGGAAGTGGCTGAATGTTAAAAACAAGAGGAGGCCATCTGAGCATGTTCCAGCATTCGTTCAGACTGTGGGTAATCTGTACGGCCTGGTTTCATCACCCATGAACAGCCCCTTCTAGACAAACATCTATCCATCTCACTTCTAAGAGTTTGTCATTTTGTGGGGATATTTTTAAACAGGGGAGACAGGGCTTTACGGTGATGGTTACAGATACACCCACTCCTGGAGGAGATCTTTTTAATCAACGCAGTGATCCCCATTCCATTCCTGGGTATGACAGCAAGGTTGGCTTTTGTTGACCATTTCTGGTCGCCTTTAACTCAGAGAGCAGGTAACAGCTAACCACAATACTGTGGGTCAGGAGTTACATGTCGGCCAGACCAGGTAACAGTGGCAATAGTGAACCAGGTGGTTTTTTGTATAATAACAATCTGGTAGTTTTATGGCCACTATTTACTGATACTAGGTTTTCACTCCAGATTTATCTCTAAATTGATTTAAATTCTCCTGTTGCCATGGTGGGTTTTGAACCACTGCCTCTAAAACGTCAGTGCAGTCCTCTGGATAACTAGCCTGGTGACATTAGCATTCCCAGCTGTATGAACACACATTAGCCATTCCATCACATCATAATGTGAACATGAATAGATCTCACAATTCTCCTGTGCAGGGAAAGTGCAGAAGGGGATTTTGCATTGATCGTAAGACAATGAAGCAGAAGTAGACCATTCAGCCCATCAGGTCTACTCTAACCATTCAATGAGACCATGGCTGATCTGGCAATCCTCACTTGCACTTTCCTGCCTTTTCCCCATTACCCTTGATTCCCATAGGTTTCAATCTCCTTAATGACCCAGCTTTGACAACCATCTGTGGTTAAGAACTTCACGCATTTATTACCCTCTGAGAGAAGAAAGCCCTTTTCTAGACTTGGAAATGTATCACCATTCCTTCACTGTCACAAGGTCAAAATCCCGGAACTCCCTCCCTAATGGTATATGAGTCCGCCAAAGCATGCAGGCTGCAGTGGTTCAAGAAGGAAGCTCATCACCACCTTCTCAAGGGCAACTAGGGATGGGTAATAAATGATGACCCTGTCAGCAACTTCCACATCCCATGAATGAATAGAAAAAAACTCAGCTTTGTAGGGGATGAACAGAACCTCTGCCTCTGGTGATGTGGGCCTAGATCTCCCAGAATCCACAGGGACCTTCAACAACTTTCTTCTACATAGAATCGAGAAACCTTCCTGATTGTAGCAGCAAATGAGGAGGAAAGCGGAGAGAAGCTTGTGGAATTATAATCAGCAGCATAAAGCAAACTGACAGAGCTGTGGATTATACATCTCTGGGTCTTGATGGACTTCATCTAAGGGTCTTAACGGAGGACGCTAATGAGGTGATAGCTGCGTTGGTGTTAATATTACAAAGCTCATTCGATTCTGGAAAGGTTCCATCTGACTGAAAAGTAGTAATATTACCCCTGTCTTCAAGAAGGGAGTGAGGCAGAAAACAGGAAATTTTTATAGCCCAGTTAGTTTCACATCTGTCACGGGGAAGGTGTTAGAATCAGTCATTAAGGAGGTTATAAATGGGTACTTGGAAAAACATGGAAACATAGAAAATAGGGGCAGACGTAGGCCATTCAGCCCTTTGAGCTTACTCTCCTATTCAATATGATCATGAATGATCATCCCACTCGGTCACCTGTTCCTGCTTTCTCCCCACATCATTTGATTCTATAGCCTTAAGAACTATTATATTTAACTCCTTCTTGGAAACATTCAATATTTTGGTCTCAACCACTTTTTGTGACAGAGAGTTCCACAGGCTCCCACTCTGGGTAAAGATATTTCTCCTCATCTCGGACCAGAATGGCCTACCCCAAATCCTTAAACTGTTCTGGATTTGCTGGTCATCAAGAACACCCTTCCTGCATTTATCCTTTCTAGTCCTGTTAGAATATTATAGATGATCAAAAACCCAAGGTAGTCAGGAAGAATCAGCAAGGTTTTGTGAAAGGGGAATTGTCATTGATGTACTTAGATTCTCAGAAGGCAAGGTTTCCCATAAAATGTTGTTACACAAAGTCAGAGGTCGTGGTGTAGAGTATAATATACCAGGTTGTCTAGACAATTGGTTAGCTGACAGAAAACAGAGAGTATGCACAAATGGGTCTTTTCCTGATTGGCAGAATATGATGAGTGGGTTCCTGTGTGTGGCTGTGCTGGGCCTTCAACCTTTAATAGTGTATATGAATGATTAAATGAGGAGATTGAAGGCATGGTGACTGAATTTGCAGATGATACATCGGTGGGTAGGACAACGGGTTGTGAAGATCCCACAGCAAGGGTGAAGACAGATATAGATAGGTTAAATGAATGTGCAAAAATTTGACATGTACACTATATATGAAGCCATTCACTCTGGCAGAAAGAATAAAAAAATCAGACTATTACTTAAAAGGGCTGCAAAATTCTGAGGTGCAGAGGGATCTAAGTGTTCTAGTTCATGAATCACAAAAGATTTAAGTTCAACCACAGCAAGTGGTTAGGCTGATGGAATGCTATATTTTGTTACAAGAGGGACTGAACATAAAAGAACCTTACGCTTCAATTGTACAAGGCATTAGTGAGATCATATCTTGAACACAGTGTGAGTCTCCTTATCTAAGGCTGTAAATGTGTTGAAGCTGGTTGAGAGGAGGTTTACCGGACTGAGACCTGGAATGAAAACAGAAGTTGCCGGAAAAGCGCAGCAGGTCTGGCAGCATCTGTGACGAAAAAAATCAGGGTTAATGCCTTGGGTCTCGTAACCCTTCCTCAGAACCAGACCCTCTGATTTTTCTTCATAGGTGCTGCCAGACCTGCTGAGCTTTTCCAGCAACTTCTGTTTTTGTTCCTGATTTAAAGCAGTTCTTTCGGTTTTTATTGAGACCTGGAATGAGTGGGTTGTCTTACGAGGAACGATTGGACAAACTGGGCTAGTTTTCACTGGGGTTTAGGAGAGTGAGATGTGATTTGATTGAAGTGTATTAGTTCCTGAATGTGCACTTGACAAGGTGAATGTGGAAAGGCTGTTTCATCTTGTGGGCGAGTCTGGAACTAGGGGGCACTGTTTTAAAAGTAGGGGTCAACACTTTGAGTGAGAGATGAGGGAGAGTTTTTTTTTCTCTCTTAGAGGGAAGTGCAATATTGGAACTCTTTCCCTTAGGAGATGGTGGTGGTAGTCAGTGAAATCAGCGGATATTTTTAAGACAGAGGTAGATTGATTCTTGTTGGGCAGGTTATCAGTGTTAGATGGGAATGTGGAATCTAGAATACAGACGGATCAGTCACAATCTTATAGAATAGCAGAACATGATTGAAGGATCAAATGGCCTATTTCTGCTTCTAATTTGTACATTCCTAAAAAGCCAGTGCAGAATCGATGAGCTGAATCTGCTTCTTTTTGTGCTGCACTGTATTATTCTGTGGTTTGGAGACAGTCCATCTCAACTTAGTCCCATTATTTCTTATGTCCCTTGTCAAGGGATACATCTAATATGCCTTCTCCTCTGCTTTAACATTAATGCAGTTCTCAGTGTGATAATGGGCACAGTCAAGTCATTTACCACTTCATAATTCATTAAAAGGGCATTTTCATCTTTGTAAGTCACAGTCAGAGCATTGCAGCATTCCTGTATTTTTCAGTATTTAAAACAAAGGTGTCATTTGCTTTGTGAAAAACATAACTCATATCAAGGGCTACCACCATCACACGGATTGCACATGGAATAAAATGAGATTCAAACTCTTCTGGGCTCTTTACCTCAACAATGGGGTTCCTTTTTAATTAGTGAATTCGAAAGAATAAGTGTGCAATTTGGTCCAGTGTTACAGTTCACATATCTATCTGTTTGCATAGAATAAAATAAAGTACTGTGGATGCCGAAAATGCAGAATAAAAGCAGCAAATGTTGAAAATACACACCAGTGAGAGTTAACATTTTAGGGGCCGCAATGGAATGGCATTGACATTGTTTCTGTCTGCCTCCACTGTCTGGCCTGCTGAGTATTTCCAGTTTTTTGCCTTATATCTCATTTATTATTAGACTAACAAAATCAAAAGGAATAATCCAATAGTCATAAAGGTCTGCAACACAGAAATAGGCCCTTCAGTCCATCGAGTTTGCACGGGTCTATCAGCTTTCAACAGCTCAAAAGACTGATTTACGCTAAAAGTGTTTCATGATATACCTGGCTTATTTTCTGATGTATGCTGTACATTTGTGTCAATCTAATTAAATATTGCAACCACAAGTAAATCTGCCTTTGAACAAAAAGAAAACAGTGCATTAAGTTAATTTTTTTTGGATATTCATGCATTTTTCATGTTACAATAGCGATGAATCAAAAATTAAATATCAAAACTTGCTTTAGGATTTTTGACAGGGCATCAGCAGTGTTGGTCACAACAAGTCACTTGTCAGTGAACTCAACTGCTCGCCCTCCACTGTAATGTGTTATAACAAGGGCACAATTTACAGGATCCAATCCCGACGTAGCCAACTGATCATCGCACATTGGAAAGCAGAATAGAAAGTGGAATATCAGTCTTGTCTCTGACATGGGTGCAGGTTCATGCCCCACTTATGAAAATGACCAGAGAAATCTGCTGGAAATTCTGGCAGTGATGGAGCGCTACCCTGTCAAATGTACTGTCATTTGAGGGAGATGGTAAACCAAGGCCCAGTGTTGCCTAAGGTAGGCTTTAACAATTCCAAAGCACTGTCTTGAAAAAGAGCAGGCATTTATCCCTGGTGTTCAGGTCAATATTTATTCCTTGAATCAACATTACTTAAAAAGAAACAGGTCATGCAGTCATTATCATGTCGGCTGCCCATGGGAGCTTGCTTTACATGAATTGACATCTGATTTCCCTGCATTAAGATAAGTGACTGCACTTCAGAAGCAGTTCATTGGATGTACAGCACTATGTGACATCTGGTGATTGTTAAAAGTGCCGTATAATTGGATGCCTTTGTTTATTCTTTCACAAAAAGATTTTACATCTCTATGGCGCCTTCGTAGACCATCTCAAGATACTTGAGAAGAGCATTATCAAATGAAATTTGACATTGAGCCATAAAAGGTGGTAATTAGGAAAGGTCAGAGAGATGGGTTTTGAGGAACATCACAAAGGAGAGGAGAGAGAGATGAAAAGGTTGAGGGAGGCGATCCCATATTACTTTGCTCACAAGACAATTTTACCAAGACCCTATATTGGGTGCAGATTCTCAGTTCCATGAGATGTCCTCTGCTTTTGTTTTCTTTAACCCTTCAGATAAACCGTGAGCAGTTGTAATCTGATTAACTAACCCAACAACTGTTCACATCCTCTCAAGATTTGCACATGAGACACATGTGACATCCAGGTCTCCTCTCGCAGCATTGCGGCTTTCAAACAAACATGGAACAATAAACTCTGAGAGAGTGTAACGTCGCTGAGCTAAGTGGAGCCTTCTGCCAGATGGGGATAGAAAGGTGCAAGAAGAATCATTGCTGAGCCACTGTGTTAGGTCTCTGAGCTGCTCGCTGGAGAGAGTGACATTAGTGGAGTACTGTGTCCTAGCCAGGCTTCTCAAACATGGAGGAACGATGGTCTAACGAGGCCAGCACAGGAGGAGCAGAACACAGCAATAAAAAAAGGCTAGATTAATATGGCATTTATGAACATCTAACTGCACTGCAGCGATGATTCTCTTTTGTCCTTAACTCCCACTCCACTAGGTTCAGAAAGGAATTATCAGTATGGCCATGTTGATATTTAAGAGGTGATGTTGTGTCATTTTGCCTTGAGCTTTGGCTGTGACCTCCACTGTAACCATCTAATGGCAAAACCATTCAAGCACCTTCTTGTCTAAAATGGCAGTCATTTTAACCCGGGGCCTCGGAATTCTGTGCAGTGGAAATCTCCAGCTGAACAATTTTAATTGCAGGACAGTTTGAAGCCTGGACAGAATGTGTGCAGATTAGCTTCACATGCTTTTGTGTGTCTAAAGCATGACCTCGTTCTTTATAATCATGTTTCTGGTTTTGTTAACGCAGAATCTTTAATCTCCAATCTTTGAAAAAAAAAACTGATGCTTCACAATTCGAATATAAGGACAATGAAGCCATTATAACAGGCATGGGGCTGGATGAACACAGCAGGTCAAGCAGCATCATAGGAGCAGGAAAACTTGACATTTCGGGCCTAAACCCTTCATCAGAAATTGGGGAGGGGAAGAGGGTTCTGAAATAAATAGGGAGAGAGGGGGAGGCGGATAGAGGATGGATAGAGGAGAGGATAGGTGGAGAGGAGGCAGACACGTCGAAGAGGCGGGGATGGAGCCAGTAAAGGTGAGTGTAGGTGGGGGGGTAGGGAGGAGATAGGTCAGTCCAGGGAGGACGGACAGAAACGTCAAGTTTTCCTGCTCCTATGATGCTGCTTGACCTGCTGTGTTCATCCAGCCCCATGCTTGTTATCTCGGATTCTCCAGCATCTGCAGTACCTTTTATCTCTGATACAATGAAGTCATTGTTCTAGTAGGCTTTTTTTGACATTTTTCTACAGTGTCTAGGACCTCTGCCTGAGCTACATTTTGACCTTTAGCCCTTTTAAAAGTTGATGACAAGGAAGATGGTACAAACCAAAGAGGCTGTACAGTTCTCTGTGAAAAAGCTATTGGCTGTACAGGTCTCTGTGAAAAAAAAACTATCTCGCTTTAAGATCATACCACAAATGAGAGAAATCACCAGCAACAATATAATGCAAAACTTTTCTAAGTCACTAGTTAGACTGTAGTATTTTACCCAATTCAGTGCACCTTGCATTGGGAAGGTTATTGAACCTTGGGAAGGACCCAGGCAGTGCCAAAGTTGAGAAACTTCAACAATATGGAGGGATCAGAGGAGCCAGGGCTTGTTCCCCTTCGACAGAGAAGGTCAAAGGGCGATTTAGTAGACATTTACTAAATTATGAGGGGTTTTAAGGAGATACTGCTTCTGGTGGCAAGATGATCAGCGACCGGCGGAAATAGGTTGAAGGTGATTGGCACAGAACATGATGTGACCCCAGGAAACCTTGATTTTTTTTTAATGCAGTGAGTTGTGTCCCGAAATGAGCTGGTGGTGGAAGCAGATTGACTTTCAAAAGCAATTTGGATAAGTGTTTGAAGGGAAGAGCAGGAGAATGGAATTAATTGGATGTCTCTGTCAAAAGCAGGGTTGGCCTAGTTTTGCCTGTCTGTTTTGTATTGTGCAATGATTCTATGGAAAGCGTCAAACATCCAGTGCTGAACGGAAAGGGTACTTTATTTTTAATTGTACTGGAACACGTAGGATGAACTGCAGCGGCAGGAAATTTCCAGGGCTGGTTTTACCATCCTGTGTCAGATTTTCCAACAGCAAGAAGCAAGCTTCCTTCCGGGGTCCTGGCTAATGCAGAGTTTCCTTACTGCTCCCGAAGATAAAATGATAGGGAAGAGACCGTACAAAAAAAATACAGAGCAGATGTGGTATCTAATCAGAAAGTAATTACTGGTAACTCCGCCAAAAAAAAAATGCAAAGTCTAAAGACCATCCAGAATCTTCTATTTTGTTTTTAGTAGCATCCAGCTTCCTAGCAAACTCAGTGCAAATAGGGAAATGCATGAGGTACAAACCAGTTTGCACCATTATTAGCAGAAGACAAAAACGGGTTAGGCAACACTTTCTCCTTGTTACCTGTACCAAACAGCAATTTACGACGAAAATAAAAATTAATAGTAAGCCATTTAACATTTGAAGTGAAAGTGAGCGCATACAGTCCAGTGCTCTTGGCCAGATTACATCAGTCAGGCAAGATTTTATTTTTCTTTTGAAATGGCTGTGTGAGAAATGACTCAGTGGAGTTGAAACTCTGTTCATATGCTTTGTATTATGGAGCCTCTTCAGACAAGGTGTTCCAGAGTTTGAATCAGATCTGAGCGCTGTCAACGGAAAATGATATCCAGATTTGTTCTTAATCCTCAGTGAGCCAAGGTGCACCCTACAACCCAGACGGTCAGCCAATGGGAGGCTTTGTGATGGATGGACAGCAGCATATGGGTATCCGACCCCCTGGTAAGCATTCAGACTGTACAGCGTGTATTCCTCCATATTCCCTTCTCATGCTCACCAGTGTTTACATCTTCATCCCACACCATTCAGAGTGCTCATCAGGATTATCACCCTCATCTTTTACTGCACTTCAAACTGCCTGCCTTGCCTTGCCTGTCTTCTATGCACCTAATGGTTTTAAAACAAAAAAAAGAGGGATGATTTCTCCTGTTGCAGGATCCAATTATCCCGCTTGACCCTAAGATCCTGGTGTTTAACAAAAGAAAAGGGGTCATTTTGGCGCTATCTGTTTTTTTTTTTGACTTTTCTCATTTTCTGGCATCTTCTTGGATTTTTATCTCCTTTCTAGGACCTATGAGTGGATTGGGCATGAATATGGGCATGGAGGGGCAATGGCACTACATGTAATCTTCAGCTAGGTAACCAATCGCAAAACCAGGGGGAAGTAAGTACCAACTAGGGACTTTACTTTTACATCTTGTTCTAGGAGATTTTTTTTCCTTCATACATTTTTTTTTTGCTGTTCCCGCCCATAACTTCATGCTGCATTCACTTTTTTTTTCCCAAACTGTTCTTAGGCCATCTGTTTTCTCTCTCCTAGTTGTGACTGCTTGACTTCACCATCAGTGACATAAAATCTATTGAAAAATGTGCATGTTTGTATATGTGTATGCACGCAGACACACACGTACACTCACACAAACACACACACACACATATACATACATATCTAAGGAAGCATTTGTGTCTGATACTGTTGTCGGTAACTGTGCACAGGAACATGGAGTTAGCCACATAACAAAAAAAAACAAGAGCAAGCCAGAGGGGGGAGTGTGTCGCCATAGCAACAGACTGATTGGCAAAATGTAAGCAGTCTGCAGCAGTGCAAGGAGAGGAAAGAGCATGTCCCCAAAGTGTCATAAATCTGTCTAGCCACAGTTGATGCATGAGTTACATTTATACACTAACCTGGGAGACACCAAAAAGGCAATCGAACAATGTTCCTACAGCAAAAGAAAACAGGAGCTTTGAATATAATTCGAATTGAGACCAATTCCTCCCATTTTCAATTAGGACCCTATTTATCAAAAATTTCTATTTTGTTAAAAGAAGGAAATCCAGCCACTCGCGAAAGCATTATTTTGGGGTTGCAGAATTTTCTCTTTTTCTTTAGACAAGCTAGTCAAAATGGAGGAGGTTGCAGCAGTGTATGGAGTTCAGCTAAGACTAATTGCACACATCCAAATTAAGTATGCCATCACATGCAGTGTGACAAATGGACTTGACTTTTTGAGTAATCACAAATTGAGATCATTAATGCAATCCTGAATGGTTGGGCCCAGTAAAGTCAAGCCTGTGAGCTTGCTGAGTTCTACTGCCCTTGCCCTTGATGATAAATGAGCATTATTCTCCTTTTGTTTTAATTAAACTAACCATTTTTGTGTGTGTGTGTGTGTGTGTGTGCGTGTGTATGTATGTGTGTGGATTCCGCAGAGTACGCAGTTCTGTTTAAACACCAAACCACATCAAGCAACGGCAACATAAAAAGAAGGGCACATTTTCTTCCGCTGCTGCTCCTCAAAGGCTTGTCACTAATTGACGTCCTCCTAGTTTGTTTTCTGAAGTGAAAGCACTCTGTTCTGATTGTCCTCTCTCATGTGGCGATGCCCGTTTTAATGATATCAAGGCCAAGTGAATTCTAGATATGTGCTTTGCGTGGAATCAAAGATCAGCCTGACAATTAGCTGTGAAAAAAAATTCCATTGAGCTGAGGAATGCAACAGACTTATTACCTCAGAATGAAAATTCCGAGCTTGGCTAATTTAAATATTGTTTCTTAGTTTCTAGGTCAATTAAATTTAAATGATGTATTATATGCTTCATGACCAATTAAATTAATAGGTTATTACAAAAATATTATCGGCTTATTTGATTATGGAGCTGTGGGTACAGTATATTTTATAAGCAATTTTCATTAGCTCACAATTGTTCCTTTAGGCTAGATTAAGCAGCCGTTTGCTGTACGTACTGAAGTCCTGAATCCAAGGTGTTTGTAGCAGTCATAGAGCCATATTACTCAGAGGGGAAGCCAATTGAACCTACTTAGTGAGAGTACCATGCTTTCCAATCCCGGACGATTATAAAGCTTATAGCTCTTAGGAACAATACACCTGTCAGTTCCCATCAACCATGACAACCCATGCAGAAGGTAGAGGCCCACAGAGAGCAGGAGGCCTATTGTTTTAGGCCTTAATTTCTCTTTCTGTTTCTATCCAAACCCAGCCAAAGGTGGCCCCCCAAATTCAAATTCCACTTTTCAGACATTAGTGATCACAGAGAGAGGTTTAATTCATGAACGTTATTGATTTGCTCGCAGTTGCCAAGCAGGCTTTGCAGGTATGGTTTATTAGACATGGTTAGTAACCCCGACTCTGCCAGGCCAGCACTTGCCCCCACACCCTGGCCCTCTTGGAGGCCTTTGTTAAGGAACCCACCTTCCAATTACTGAGCAGAAGTTTTTTTGACCTTTTCACAAGGTCATGATTCATCACCCCCCCCCCACCCCGCTTCCTTTCCCCCAGTTTGAAATCTTACCATTTTCAGCAAGAAAAACGATGGCTGACTAAAGTTTCCCTTAAATTGCTGTGACCAACCCCACCATGGCCTTTGAACAATAAGGGGTATGTTGTTCCAATATTCTCCACTACTTTCAGAGTGGGACGGTATAATTAAAAATTTCTTTTCAAACTGCATCATTGAGCCAGACATTTCGTATAATAATGGGGGACTCATTCAAATTGAGGAATGCACTTCAAATGTTACTCTCAATATTTATTTTCTGCATGGTCTTGTTTGCCTTTACAATGGCATAATTTTTATAAAACAGAAAAGTTTTTTTAAGACTTGTCATTTTTCCTAGTTGGTTTGTGTGGCTCATTGTTTTGCAAGAAAAGGTGCAGCCAAACATGTTTGCATTGTACATTAATGAAGATACTTTTCCAGCAATAGTTTTGCATACTTCCCATCTTTGTCTGAGATGTAGTATGTGTTAATGTTGTAGGTGTGTTACAGTGAACCAGTGCTGTTTCACTAAAAGGCCTCCATGTGCTTTTTTGCAGGTTTGCAAGGTATGCCAGGAGATTATGTATCACAGGGTGGTCCAATGGGTATGAGCATGGGACAGCCAAGTTACACCCCTCCCCAGATGCCCCCTCACCCTGCCCAATTACGACACGGACCTCCCATGCATTCGTACATTCCTGGACACCCCCACCACCCAGCAATGATGTTGCATGGAGGACCACCACCCCATCCTGGGATGTCAATGTCAGCATCTAGCCCCACAATGCTCAACCCCGGTGACCCAACAATGGGAGGACAAGTCATGGACATCCATGCTCAATAGCTGAAGGGAAATAGCATCCACCCATGGTGACCTGAGATCAGACACTGATTAGAAAGCAGTGAGACGGGATCTATGTTCTTCACGTCAGTTGTGGACCAACCTGAACCAACATCTTTCATGGGAATCCTGAAATCAAGAAAACGTCTTGCGAGCATCAATTCCTGGGGACATGAAATTCTGTTAAATGCTATTGTAGAATCACATAGGATGATGAGAGAGAGAGAAGACTTCTAAGTATAACTTGTACATGGTATTGTACTGTCCCTATAATATGGTGTTTCTTATAGATTAAAAAATAACTATGTGAACTTTCTTCCACACTATGTGTGTTGTTTCCAAGGCCCCGAACCTCCTCCAAGAGCCTCCTTAGTGCAAAAGCAGCCTTACAATTGCCCGACAAATGACTGAGAACTGTTATCGTCAGGACTTTTTCTCACACACACACACACACATACACACAACGTTAAGTATATAGGGCAGAAGACTGCCATCCCAGAGTTCCAGCCAGGCAGTCTGTCGCCTAGGGCTTGAATTTGCATGTCCAATTCATTTACTCACCATATTTGAGCTGACCTGAACAGATGTAAATCGGGTAGGAAGGGAAAGCTGCAGCTATCAACAGGGATCAATCAGCTGTTACACACAGTGTATTAAGGAGAGTGGGGTAGCAGGAATCTTGGGAGAGAGGCCGTTCCAACAACGCTGGGTCCATCACATTCTGTGGGATGCAAGTAAAAACCATCCAGGACCGGTTGAAGAGGTTCTTTTTTTCTCTGTCTCTGCGAGTATGTTTACACCATTCTTTCGATTTTGTTATTCTGTCCCTTTTTTAAAGCAACAACAAAAGAACATCCGCAACATCGTCCTGCGTGTAATTCCTTTTAAGGTGATCAAACCGGGAGAATTTATGTATACCTTGTAAATAGAAAACGGTTCTCTTTTTTTTGGTGCAAAAAAAACGAGAGAAAAAAAAGGACTGGAAATAATTAAATGTATTATTGCATTTTTTTTGTAAAAGTAGCAGTTTGGTATGAGTTGGCATGCATAAGATTTACTAAGTGGGATGAGCTAACGCCTTTCATCGTTGTTTGAACAGATGCTTGTGGACAGCAGTTTTGTTTTCGCAATTGGAGGAAACAAGGGGCGAGTGAAAATCGCACACAGTCTTATTCTGGTAGAAACGGTTCGGATTGTAAAATAACGGAGTCAGTTGTAGTAGTTTTCCTTAAACTGTGTGCGGTCATGAAATCTGAATATAAAATAAAAATTATTTTTGCCATGCTGACTTGCTTTGTTTGGGGAATGCCGTTCTTTTACCATCCGCCAGTCATTTATTTCTTTTAAAAAAGGAAGGGGTTTACCAAGGGGATTCAGAGACAAACGGGGTCCTCTACCCTTTGCTCACTAGGGGCAAAACTTGCAAACTTTACTCCCTGGCTGGTAAAAGTCCTGTGAAGCTGATTACTGGGGCACAGAGGGTCACCGTGTATCTGAGGAGGGTCCATTAAAACCCTCTAACCTATTTAAGAAGTTTTTTCTTTGCGAAGGGCCTTATAAACGCCCGGTTTCTGAACCGAGTGGGGTTGAGATAAACACACACACACACAAAGCTCTCTTGGCGACTTTAGGGTCACCCTTATCCTCTTCATACAGTCATAGAGATGTACAGCATGGAAACAGACCCTTTGGTCCAACTCGCCTATGCCGACCAGATATCCGAAATAAATCTAGTCCCATTTGCCAGCATTTGCCCCATATCCCTCTAAACTCTTCCTATTCATGCACCCATCCAGATGCCTTTTAAATGTCATTGTACCAGCCTCCACCACTCCGTCTGGCAGCTCATTCCATACACGCTCCACCCTCTGAAAAAGTTGCGCGTTAGGTCCCTTTTAAAACTTTCCCCTCTCACAGTAACCCTGTGCCCTCTAGTTTTGGACTCCCCTACCCGGGGAAGTCTTCCCTCCCCAGATGATGGGCTGAGGAAAGCATTGCATTTGGCTGTGAAATAAAACAGAAAGTGCTGGAGAAGTCAGGCAACGGAACGAAAATCTCAACAAAATCACAGCACCGTTACAGTGCAGAAGCAGACCATTCGGTACAGCGTAATCTACGCCAGTGCTATCCCCAGAGCAGAGCCATTCTCCTGCTTTTTCCCCATGTCCCTGCACACCATGTCTATCCAAATAACCATCCAGGGCCCCTCTTGACTGTCTCCATTGAACCAGCCTCCAAGACATTTTTCCCAACAGTGTAGCCCAGTGAAAATGTTTTTTTTCCCTATTTCACCCTTGCTTCATTTGCACATTAAATCAATGCTGCTCTTGTTCTGGCTCCTTGTAGAAGCAGGCACAGCTTCTCTCTGTCTATCCAGCTGCTCATAGTATTGAAAACCTCTACCAAATCTCCTCCCAGCCTTCTGCTCTCCCAGGGAGAACAGCCCCAACTTCTTCAATTTCTCTTTGTCAGTGAGGTTTCATGTTCTTTGAACTGTTTTTATAAATAGTATCTGTACCTTATCTGATGCACATGCACCTTTTGTAGAGTCATACAGCACAGAAACAGACCCTTCGGCGCAACACATTCATGCTTACCAGGTTTCCCAAACTGTTATAGTTCCATTTACGTGTGTTTGACCCATACCCCTCTAAATCTTTCCTATTCATGTACCTGTCCAAGTGTCTTTCAAGTTTGTTACTGTACCTGCGTCTACCACTTCCTCTGGCAGCTCATTCCACATAAGCATCACCTTCTGTATGAAAAGGTTGCCTCTGAGGTCCCTTTTAAATCTTTCCCCTCTCATTTTAAAACTATGCCCCCTAGCTTTGAATTCCCCTATGCCAGGGAAAAGACCTTTGCTATTCACCTTATCTATGCCCCTCGTGATTTAATGAACCTCTATAAGGTCACCCCTCAACTTCACACAATCCAGGGAAAATGTCCCAGCCTATCCAGCCTCTCCCTATAGCTCAAACCCTCTGATCCTGGTAACATCCTTGTAAATCTTTTCCGTACCCTTTCCAATTTAATAATACCCTTCCTACAGTAGAGTGACTAGAATTGAATTCAATATTCTAAAAGGGGCCTCGCCAATGTCCTATACAACTTCAATATGACATCTCAACTCTCATACTCAATAGTCTGAGCAATGAAGGCAAGCATGCCAAATGTCTACCAGTGACTCCATTTTTAAGGAACTATGTACCTGCACCCCTAGGTCTCTAAGTTCACCAACATTCCCTAGGGCCCTATCATTAACTGTGTAAGTCCTGCTCTCGCTTGCCCTACCAAATGCAATACCTCACATTAATCTGAATTAAACTCCATCTGCCACTCCTCAGCCCATTGGCCCAGCTGATCTAGATCCATTGTACTCTTAGATAATCTCCTCACTGCCCACCATACCACCTATTTTGGTGTCATCTGCAAACTTACTAACCATGCCTCCTATATTCACATCCAAGTCATTTATATAAATGACAAACAACAGTGGACTCACTGATCTCTGTGGAACACATCCCTTAATATGACATTCACAACTGTCGAGCTTTGTGTCTGCTATGCCTCCTCTTCAGAGTGTTTTCTGTTTTTGAGATAGTAGGAACTGCAGATGCTGGAGAATCGGAGATAACAAGGTGTAGAGCTGGATGAACACAGCAGGACAGGCAGCATCAGAGGTGCAGGAAGGCTGATGTTTCGGGCCTAGACCCTTCTTCA
>JAHRHZ010000059.1:26161843-26193103 GCA_024137785.1 Ginglymostoma cirratum | reverse complement strand
TCTCTCTGTCCATAAATCTATCTCTGTCTCTCTCTCTCTGTCTCTCTCTCCGTAAGTCTATGTCTCTCTGTCAGTCTCTCTGCTGGTTTGACTGCCATCTCTTGGGAAGTTGGAGGAATGCTTCTTGTAGATATTCCCAGCACCATTCCCTCACTTCAGAACTGTTAATTGGGCCAATTCAGATATTTTAGGCACTGCATTTATCTTGAGATACTAATAAAGCCTCAGTACAGAGGGAGGATCCTTGGTGAGGAGTTTTCACCAAGATCTGTGCATGTATGAGGGTCTGTGTGCTCGCAGTGGTGAGGGGATGGGCTGGGTTTGAGATGCTGACTATCAGAGTGTGTGAGAGCAAGTGGCTACCTCTGAGCATTTGAGATTCTGTATTTGAGAGTGTGTGTGTTTGATAGTGTATTTCTGAGTATCTGTGTGTGCATTTGAAAGTGTATCTCCCTGTGTGTATTTGTGGGTGTGCATGTTAGTGTGTGAGTATATGTGTGTGTGAGTACATGCCTGTGATGAGTATGTATGTGTAAGGGAATGTGTGTGTATCAATGTGTGACACTGCATGTGTGTATAGGTGTAAATGCAGGTAAGAATGTGTACAGGTGTTTATGTGTGTAAAAGAGAATGTGTGTGAGAGAGTGTATGGTGTGGGAGAGGTTGTGTGTGTTTGACTGTACAGATGTGAGAGAGTGTTGCTGTGTGTGTGTATGTTTGAGAGTGTGTATCTGAATGTGAGTTTGAGTGTATGTGTGTTTGAGAGTGTGTTTGAGTGTGTTTGAGTGTGTGTGTTTGAGAATACATGTTTGAGAGTATGGTTGAGTGTATGCTTTTGACAGTATGTGTTTGAAAGTGTGTGTATTTAGATGTGTGTGACTGTGTGTATGTGCATCTGTGTTTGAGAGTGTGCATCTGTGAGTGTTTGAGAGTGTGTGTCTGAGTGTGTGTCTCAGTGTGTGTTTGAGTGTGTGTCTCTGTATGTGTTTGAGTGTGTGTTTCAGAGTGTGTCTCAGTGTGTGTTTCAGAGTGTGTCTGTGTGTTTGAGATTTTTTTGTGTGTGTTTGAGATTGTGGCTGAGTGTGTTTGAGAGTCTGTGTATTTGAGAGTGTATCTGTGTGTGTTTGAGAGTGTGTCTGAGTGTGTGTCTGTGTGTGTCTGTGTCTGTGTGTCTGTGTGTGTCTGTGTGTCTGTGTGTGTGTCTGTGTGTGTGTCTGTGTTTGAGAGTGTGTGTCTGTGTGTGTTTGAGAGTGTGTGTATGTGTGTGTCTGTGTGTGTCTGTGTGTCTGTGTGTGTCTGTGTGTGTGTGTGTCTGTGTGTGTGTCTGTGTGTCTGTGTCTGTGTGTGTGTCTGTGTTTGAGAGTGTGTCTCTGTGTGTGTCTGTGTGTGTTTGAGAGTGTGTGTATGTGTGTGTGTGTCTGTGTGTGTGTGTCTGTGTGTCTCTGTGTGTGTGTCTGTGTGTCTGTGTGTGTGTCTGTGTGTCTGTGTGTGTCTGTGTCTGTGTCTGTGTGTGTGTCTGTGTTGTGTCTGTCTGTGTGTGTGTCTCTGTGTGTGTGTGTCTGTGTCTGTGTGTGAGTGTGAGTGTGTGTGTGTGTCTGTGTGTGTCTGTGTGTGTGTGTGGGTCTGTGTCTGTGTGTGTCTGTGTGTGTGCGTGTGTGTGTCTGTGTGTGTGTGTCTGTGTGTGTGTGTCTGTGTGTGTGTGTGTGTGTGAGTGTGTCTGTGTGTGAGAGGCTGTACAGGTTTGTGTTTCAAGCCAAACTGTGGCTGGAAGGAGAAGGAAATGATGTTAATATTCGCACCGCGCCGCCTTTGCTATGGAAGTGACCGGTTTCCCTGGTGATAAGTCAGTCCGGCCCCAAACCCGCGGGCTCCCAGCTTGTTGAGAGAGAGAGAGAGAGAGAGCCTATTTCTGGCCAGTCATCTATCACTGTCAGGAGGATAATGATTCTCATTTCAGCTTCTTATTGATGTTTGTAATTGGGTTATCTCCGAAGGAAAGTGGAGAGCTGGATCGATGGTAGCCAGGTCTGGGAGGGGAGCTGTACCTACTCAATGTGACAGAGAGAACACTCACTACCCCCCCAAAAAAACTCCACATCAGCCTCAAATTAGCAAGCACAGGAGGATCCCAGGCACAAGGGATGGCCAGGTTAACCCTTCCAAAAGGCGGGTGATGGAGAGACAGAGCCTGGGTCGCAGTTCCACACTTAATGAATAATAAAACAAAACACGTCCCTCCCAATATGAGCCCTTCTCCCTTAATACTGTCCCTAACTGGTCACTGCAGCTCTCAGTCCATCAAACAACATCCGCCAAGACTTTCAGAAAAATCCAATCCACTGAGATAGAAATAAAACAAGAGAAAAGGCACAGGTTTCTCAGGGTAATGGAGCGGTTAACAGAAAACATTTCCAAACTTAATGGCGCACTTTAAGGGGCATTTTAGTTTACTCGGATTTCCTACCCAGTTTGAAACTTCCCAGCGTCAGGTTGAGGAGACAGTTAGCTCGCCCCATTCCGCACTGAGATGTCCGAATACTTTCTTCTCTCTCTCAGTGTCAATTCTCAACGCAACTCTTTTAACCAAAATCAAGAAGGAAAGGTAACATTTGTGCCTGCGGCAGGCTGACTTGTCCTAAATCTGCCTGTCTCCCCCTTCTTTACCAACTTATTAAGAACATGGAATAAATTGTTCAGTGCTACTTCAGGTTAATGAACTCGGCCAGGATCTTGTCTCACTTGCGTTGAATTTTTAATTGGCCTCCTCTCTATTACATTGCTCGGCTTCTTAGTTTGAAATGTGGGCTGTTCTGTTTCCATTACCGAAAGCTGCTCACTCTAGAACTGAACCAAACTGTAAATAATATTTACTTCTCCTCATAACAGAGAGAAACAAAAACAGAAAAACAAAATCCACTGCGACTACAATTCCATTTCACCCCCCCCCCCCCCCAATAACTCCTCTCCAATTCCTACTCGAAACGATGAAGTAACCGACAAAATAAAACCCCCGGTCCAATCCAAAGCGTGTTTGATTTTATATCTCAGGACTGAGCGGAGTTACCTAAATTCTAACTGGGTTATTTTCTCCAACCTGGGATGGGGGAGAGGGAAGGTGGGGGGAACAGAGACGGGATTTGGTGATTGCGCAGGATTTAACCCACATAAAAACATATGCGATAAAACGACGAGCGAATCTGTAAATAGCTTTACTTAGCCCTGTGTCCTTCTGAATAGACTGACTAGTGAACATTAGAATCATTTATTCTCCATGATAGGGCATTTGGTGGTAATAGATTTCTGAATGTCCGTCCAGTGAAGCTCTTTTTTTAGAATGGGGAATATTAATGTGGGAGGACAATTATCCAGCCGCAACCGTCTGGTCCACAGTTTTTGTTTTGAGCCTCTTGAGTTCCTGCGAGGACCTGTGTCCATCTCTTGTACAGGTGACCATTGTCCCTTCTTGTTCGCTCCTATCCCAATGTCAGACGGGAAGGGGGCACACGAGAGAAAATGGACTTTGATGGAGAGCTATCTCCCGCAGCAAACGCTCCTAGAGCGGCTCTAAACCACTCCCATACCCTGTGCCCAGAAAGTTCGAATCCCTGTCTCTGAACGGACAAAACACTCGGGGCTTTGTCCAAATCTTACACAGCAGTCCGCTCAAATCTTCAGCATTTCTGAGCGTGGGTGTTTAATAATTAAAAATGCTACTCCTGATCATTTTTAAAACTCCCCCTTTTACCGACACCAACTGGTTCAGACTTGCCCGTGTGAGGCACCAACTAAAGACGTTTAAGTTATCCTTTACCTTCGCCTTTTAACCCTGTTTGGGGAGTGGATGGGGGTTGGGAATAGCCAACAGCAAAAATCAAACAGATTGAATCTGAACATATTTTCTCAAAAGACTGTTTCCTTTTTCTTTATAAAAGCAAGAAATAGCGGGGACAAGCTAAAATCCTGGGCATGAAACGAAATCCAAATCAAAACTTTGAACAGCCGGAAAGTTAGGAACGAAATTAAAGAGGAATTCTACAGAGAATAATGATCATTATTTTATAAAGGGAAATGTGCAGCGTTATTATTTTTTTTTTGCAAACTGTTTGTTTGAATTTCTAATGAATCTGAAGCAGTTATTTTGATTATTTTGATAGTGGCTACACTCAGACTGAGGGGGGGAATGTGCCTGTGTGTGTTTAGGGGAACGGGAAGGGTATTTCATTCGAAGGAGCTGCTGTTTGTTCGTTCCCGCAGCTGTTTTACAGCAAAATCAGACGCTCGGAAGCGCGGGGCTGAATTTCCCTGGCATCCCAAGGCAGTCTGCCGTTTGAAACTGTCAAAAATAAAATTATTGTTGCAAAATTTCCAGCTTGGTACCATCAGACAGCTGGGCAGCTAACAGCAGAGAAAGTCGCATTGCAAAGCTAACCTCAAATAACACACCGCTTTCTTCCTGGATTACAACAGAGAGATGGAAAAGAACATCGGGAGATATCAAACAAACTCGATGACAATACAATTCCGGAGTTCTCTCCCTCTGTTATATTCCTCGGCTCCTGTCCTCATCTGCAGAACGGTGCTGACATTCGTGAAATTAGATTTTCGCTTCGTTTTACAGCGAGCGTGGCAATCGTTATCAGAGTCCGTCTCTGCTCGGTTCTAAATCGCTCCAAATCATTCATTTCATTGAAACTCGCTGGATTTAAAGTTTTTGTTTTTAAAAAAAACAAAACGGACAAATGTGGAATCAGGACCAGGAGTCGCGGGTTGGGAGCAAGAGGATAATTTTTGGAAGAAAAGCAGACTCAGCAAATGTGAAGCGATGGATTTGTGGAACACAGACAGATTAATGATGAAAGAAGAGCTAATCTTCAGGGCGAGAAATGCAAGAAGACCCGGCGAAACACGTGCAGCATAATTAAATCAGATATTTATTTTTGTTTTTGCAAATCCTAGTTTGTGGTGGTAGGGAATTTTTTTGGCGTGTTTGCTGGTTTACTGAGGAACGGCAGATATCCCCCTACTGGTGAACTGTCTGAGTCAATATAGGCACTGCAAAGATCACTTCTCAAACTGAATTAACAACATCAGCAATTCGGCTTTGGTGCGACCGTTCTAGGTGAAAAAAAACCCAAGAAACAAAGCAAGGGGAAAAAATCCACCCTTTGAAACGAAGTTAACGGGGTAAAAGAACGAAGGAGAGCTGCATAAGGTTGGGTGAAATTTTTCCTCATTAATTGAGGCGCTCTCAGCTCTCCTCACTCCCTGATGCCTAGAAATTGTCTCTCTCTCTCTCCCCGAGAGGTGCATCTACAACTACACTCACTGAAATGACACGTCTGAGATGTCGTTGTCAAACACGGTGAGTAAAATATGACAAGCAATTCTTGCAGTAACTGGTCTAAATGGAGCTACACATGGCAAAGGTGACGCGTTCGCGATGGTCTCAGTTTAATTATTTGTCTCCACACTCCTGTGCAAAGTGGCAAGGGGTGTTTGAAGACCAGAAACGCTGCCTTCCCCACCCCCTTCTCAGCCCCATCAAACAATTACACTTGTTTCTCCCACTTTTGATGTTGACACGCAATGAAATGTCCAATAACGTCCCAATATTAGCAACGTCTCTCATTTAGTTGCCCCGTTTCTTGTCTCTTGCCTCGCCCCTACTTTACGTTTCTGTTTGAATAAGACCATCTACTGTTAACCGTTTCACCAAGGCAAAGTTGGCGAAGATTTGAACAAATCTCACCCAGGCATCATTAAACTGTCACATATTGTTTAAGCAATGCCATAAAATGTTTCATTGACACATCTAACTATTAAAAATCCGAAATAATTGTATGATTTTAAAAAAATCACTAAAGTATTTGGTGATTGACTTAGAATTGGCCAGTGAGAATGAATTGTTCATGGTCCTTTCAGTTTCCCAGCATTATTGCAGACACTAATTTTAAACAATTAATTGGTCATTTCCTAATTAGAGTTTATCCGTTTTGATCATGTGATGTACTTATTAATGTCAGTTATTGAAATCATAAAACAACCTTCTTTAAACAGTGTTTTATTTGGGCTGTTGCATTTTTATTCCGGAACTGAACTCTTGTTGGATATTTAAAAAAATTCGTTGATTAAGATCTTGCTGGGGAAAAACACATGCATTTTGTCAAATTGTTCCTCTTGCACTCATCAGGACATTTTGCAAGAGTACAAATTCAAAAGGAAAGCCAGTAATTATATGACGTGAGATTGAAATCCTGTCTGAGCAGTGTCCAGGTGAGGCAGCATTCTGAAATAAACAATTCAGTTGGAGACAGGGAACTGTACCTGTTTAACAATTCTTTTCTCTCTGTCTCTATCTCTCTAAACAATCCCCCAACTATCCTTTGAGTCCTGAGATCTGCTGGATCCAGCAAAAGGAATTAAGGCTGACCTTGGCAGCATGATTACCAAGGTCAGAGCAGACAAGTCTGCCTCAGGTGTCAGCACATGCCAGGCCAGCTCAGCTCCTCTCCACCTGATGAGATCTGATCCAATAATAGCCACTGTGTTAGCCTTTAATGAGGCGTCCTGTGAGAGCTTATCAGCCTCCACCTGCTCTCTGTAGTAATACCAACAGTTCCCGGGAATGTCAAAAAAGCACAACCATCCTTTCCCCTCCTCAATCTCTTGTACAGGAAGATTGTGTTTCAAACTAACAATTGCCACTTATGTTCAGGCCCTCTTTGATCCAGGTATGTCCTGGAACAGCACCTGACAGTAAGTTCTAATGCGAGAGAAAATTTAAAGACAGAAATAGGACTCTCCATATCTGTCTTGAATATGAAGGATGAGATTATGGGGTGAACGTCAGTAAGAACAATTCAGTCTAGTGTCTCACAATGACAGTGCCTTTCAGGAACTGCAGATTTATCTGCTAATGCAATATATCTGTTTCCATGATTATCATAAACACATAAATTATCATCTCAAATGATTTTGCGAAGGTCCTTTATGTTGCAATAAATGGTATGTGACAGTTCAGTCCTCTGGGCAAAGTACATAAAAGCAATTGAATACCAAAAAGATTGGACATGCTAAATAAAAGCTGTGCATTTAATATTCCATCTTGTAATCTTAAACAAAGGAAAGAAACAAACAGATAGACCCAGTCAGGAACTGCTGTAAATGTATGAATTATGACTCTTGATTTTACCTTTTACAAGCAACCCACAAATATTGTAACAACTTGTCAAGCTTTGCCAACAGACAGTCACTATTCGTATTTTGTCTTTCAGTTCTGGGAGCTAACCTTGTCTGAGTGTTAATGAATAATAGCAAAATGTTGGCCGAGGAAGAGAATTGTTTCACTTTTTTTGACCAAATCAGTTCACTCAGGCTACACTATAGTTGTATTTTACCTTCGGCTCAGAGGGCGCTTCAGGTTTTTATCAGGTAAATGCAAATATGGCGAAGGGTGAGAAAGATAATACATGCCACCATCAATAACTTTTTAAGTGCAAACACTGAATGATTAAGCTGGACACTTTATGCGAGAGGCAAAGATTAGGCAAGAGGAATGTGGTAACAGATAGTGCTGGGTAGGAGAGAATGTACACAAAAAGGTTTCTGCTGGATCTTGATCTGAATGTTCTGTCTACACTGTACTTAAATAAACAAACGTCATGAAAGCATAGGAGCTCCATTTATCAACCTGGTCGTCTACCAAAGGGGCACAAGCTTATATATATATAAAAATACATAAAATAAAATACAAATCAATGTCACTGAATTTCATCTCTTTCTAATTTATTTAATATTTTCTTTTGTTGTTTGTGTAGATTTGCAGGTAGCAACCTCCTGAATATTTCAATAATACAGAATAATGGCTGAAACAAATGACAATCATTGGGAACATTACTGTAGATTCAGATTACTCATTATACTTTCTGAGATGTGGCAAAAAACGACAAGTTTTTTTTTAAATGCAAAGAAGTGCAGATCCTGGAAATCTGAAATAAAAACAGAAAGTGCTAGAGAAACTCAGCAGGTCTGGCAGCACCTGTGGAGAGAAAGCAGATTTAACATTTCGAGTCCAGTCACCCAACCTCAGAATGGTTCTGAAGGGTCACTGTTGAAGAAGTGTTACTCAATTTGAAACATTAACTCTTATTTTTAAATCTCCCACACAATGTTTCATTTGTTAGTTCAGATAACGATGAAGGGGTAATTTTTATCTGGATCAATTTTTTTTTCATTTGTTGTAACTTTTTTCCCAATAAATTAATAAGTCTTGCCTAGTTTGACTGTGACTTTTTCTAACATTTTTTGCTGTCCTTCCTTGTCTCCCTCCCACCCCTCCCTACAGTCTGTACAATGCAAGTAGTAATATCATTAACAGCAGTTTCAACTACCGTGGGGCTGGACAACATAGAATCCTTTTATTCCCCATGCCCAGGTAAATAGCATTTTTCAACTGCTGAGGAAACTACATTATCAGTGGAAAAAAATGCTAGTAATGGCCAGATATTCAGAGAGATAACGAAAGTCAGAACAGATGAGTTACAACACTGTCTTTGTTGCCAAAGAAATATTTGCTCGGTGTTCAATGAAACTAGTGAAATCTGTGGAAGATCTCTTGGAGATAGTGCTGTAAAATTCCTTTATATGGCTATCTGATGTGGAGGATATATACCAGAGAACAGTGGGATACACAGCCTGCTGCATACATGAAGATTCTATAAAGTTGAGGACCCAGACATGAGTGAGATAAACTGAGCTTCCTGCAGTCCTCCTGTTTCTTTATTGTATTTGCATGGAGACACAAACTTATGGACACAGTTCACATTAATACCAATGTCTTCAATGCATGTGAAATAATTTATGTGTTTTACGATATCAGATTGTTTTGTTTTTTTTCTCAGTGGGATGTGGGTGTTGTTCATAAGGCCAGCATTTGATGCCCGTCCTTAATTGCCTTTGTACTGAGTGGCTACACAATTTAAGAGGGCGGTTAACAGTCAGTTACGTTGTGGGTCTGGAGTCACATGTCGGTCAGACTGGGTAAGGACAGCAGATTTTCTTCCCTAAAGGACATTAGTGAATGAGATGAATTGAAAACAAAAAAATGCTGGAAATCACAGCAGGCCAGGCAACATCCATGGAGAGAGAGCAAGCTAATGTTTCAAGTCTAGATGACCCTGAGATTTTACAGCAATCAATTGATAGTTCCATAGCCACAATTACTGACACAAGCTGTATATTCCTGCAGCTGCTGTGGTCGGATTTGAAATCATGTCTGGACTCCTAGTTCAATGACATTACCACTGCAACACCATCTCTGCATGTATGCCAACATCATCAAAAACAATGCTTGCATCACTGCACAGTTTTTAGTTGTTGCTCTGTTGTGGTTTCTATGCACATTGCTAATGAGTACTGACTAAACCGTAAACTCCTTAGTTTAGATAAATCACACTGCAATGCCATTGTGACTGCTGATATAACACAGAGCAATATAATTGTTTGTCTGTGCTGTACTCTGTGAATGCTGGATTTTGCCAGGCATTAAATCTAATAGAGTTATAATGGTGACATTTTGTAATACAGTGATCTGAAAACAACAACTTGCATTTATGTAGCACTTTCCAAACAGTAAAACATTTTGCAGGAGCAGTTGTCAGGCAAAAGGTGACACTGAGCCATGTAGGGAGATATTAGGATGGGTGGCCAGAAGGGACAAAGGGATGCAGTGAGAGAATTGTGAAGCTGAAGATGTGACAGCTGGTGACGAAATTCAGGAATGTGCAACAGGTCAGAATTTGAGGAACGTCCATAATGTAGAAGGTTATGGGGCTCAAGGAGATTGCAGGGATAGGGATGGCTGAGTGGCCTACTCTTGTTTGTACGGTGAAGTTGCAAAGGGTTTTGTAAATAAGGATGAGAATTTTTAAACCAAGGTGTTATCAGAACAGGCATAGGTTAATGAATACAACAAAAGGGTAAGTGGAACTTGGTGCGAGTTAAGATACAGGCTGGTGAGTTTTGAATTATCTTAATTTTATTGATGCTGAAAGATGGGAGACCATCAAATAGTAAATGTCCAGAGGATTTCGGCAGCAGATGAGCTTAAACAAAGGGGTGTAAGATGATGTTATGGAGCTGGAAATAGATGTATTTATAGAGTGTTAGATTGTACTGCATTGAAACAGACCCTTCGGTCCGACTCATCCATGCCGACCAGATATCCTAAATTAATCTAGTCCCATTCGCCAGCATTTGGCCCATATCCTTCTAAACCCTTCCTACTCATGTACCCAACCAGGTGCCTTTTAAATATTGTAATTGTACCATCCTCCCCCACCTCCTCTGGGTGCTCATTCCATACACGCACCACCCTCTGCATGAAAAAGTTGCCCCTTAGGTCCCCTTGAA
Source organism: Ginglymostoma cirratum (assembly GCA_024137785.1). Classification (NCBI taxonomy): domain Eukaryota; kingdom Metazoa; phylum Chordata; class Chondrichthyes; order Orectolobiformes; family Ginglymostomatidae; genus Ginglymostoma; species Ginglymostoma cirratum. The sequence goes on along the minus strand of JAHRHZ010000059.1, from coordinate 26,182,693 downwards.
ATCTTTCCCCTCTTACCTTAAACCACTGCCCTTTAGTTTTGGACTCCCCTATCATGGGGAGAAGACTTTGGCTATCCGTCCTATCCATGCCCCTCATGATTTTATAAACCTCCAAAAGATCACCCCTCAGTCTACAACATTGCAGGGAAAATGGCCCCATCCTTTCAGCTTAAACCCTCCAACCCCGGCAACATCCTTGTAAATATTTTCTGAACCCTTTCAAGTTTCACAACACCTTTCCTTTAGCAAGGAGACCAGAATTGAATGCAGTATTCCAAACTAAGCCTAAACAATGTCCTGTACAATCTCAATATGACCTCCCAACCCCACGTACAAAATGCCATTTCGCTACCCTGTCTGCCCGAGACTCCACTTTTAAGGAACTATGATCCTGCATCCCAAGGTGTCATTGTATGACAACACTCCCCAGGACCCTACCATTAAGTATATAAGTCTGCCCTGATTTTCCTTTTCTTTAATGTTGGAGAAGTGGTCAGGTTGGAAACAGAGATTGTGATGAATAAAACAACGAACTTATAAAAGCTCTGGGTCAGCATCACACAATGCTCAAGGTGAATGACAGAATTGGTGGTTTGAAAACAGAGATTGCCATAAGAAGTGGTGATAATGGCTTAGTTTCTCCCCAAATTCCAATTTCCCAAAGCTTAGTGGGTGAAAATGTCTTCTCATACAGTACTGTTTGGAACACCAGCAGTGTGACCAATCAGACACAGTGCAAGGAAGAACATACCAAGAAAGTGTTGGGTTAGGTTTCCTCAGTGATCTACTTCCTTGGGTAAGTAGCTCAGCACTTAGATTTGTGATTGGTCGGAGAGTTGGTTTGTCCGATGGATTCCTGGATACCAAAGGCAAGGAGAGAGTACACAATTAGGATTGTATCTCCTGCAATTTAGAAGGGTCGGCAGCAGTTTATTCAAAGTTTTAACATATGAGGGCGAACAGGCATGGTAGGTGGAGAAACTATTTCCTTCGGTTTGGGAAATTCAGGATTAGGACCAAGGACTCAAAAATCTGATAGAAGCCTTTCAGAAGGCGAAACCGGGAAGCACATCCACACACAATGGGTGGGAGAACTTTAAAACGTTCTACCACAAATGCTAATTGTTAGTTTTTAAAATTGTTAACAAAAGATATTGGGCAAAGTGGAGGGGACAGAGAATGATCCATATGTCCAATCACAGTCAGCCATAATGAGTTTGAATGGGAGAACATCTTCTAGGGCTGAATTGCTATTGACGCCAGATGGGAATGTGTATTTAAGGTCACATTCAGATCAGCAATGATATTATTGAATGGCAGAACAGGATCAATGGATTGAATGGCCTACTCATGCATGATATAAACTGGGCCTCTTAATAGAATTAATACTTTCCTACAAGTCCATCACTGACAAGATGTCTGTTAAAAAGATCATATTTGTTGCCATTACCTTACAGTAGGCTTATGGTCTGGTTTCACAAGGTTCTTTGTGACATTGCTTGGCAATGTATTGCTAAGATATGCTACGTAACTCAACAATTTGTCACTTTAAAGGAGGGATCTGCTATTAAATAAAATGAAAATCCAGGAGATCAGAAAACTTGGCACATGACATTTGTGAGAATAGTGCTGCTTAGGCTGTTAGTGACTTCAAGGGGATGTGCAACTCTATAAGGCCATTGGTACAAAAGAAAAATGCCCAGATATGAACAATATCCAGTAATTGTCTAGTTAGGTCATTTTATTACTGGTCTCAGATATGAAATTATTGATTTCAGCCCGTGCCCTACTGAGGAAAGTACTGCGAATATTTATTCTTTGATTTATCTGAGGGCTGAAGGAGGATATTTGGAAAACATTCTATTAAAATTCTAATTCTGGTATTGAATTGTCTCTGGAAGACCTGGATAGATGTCATGTTTAATACAAATGTAGTCTGGCTCTCCAAATTAGACACGAGAGTTTTCCGAATGTAAAATGAAATGGAAACAGCTGCTGAAAGAAACATATTAGAACAGCAATGAAGAATGACTCAGATAACTGACTTATATTTTTAGCAAAACTGCTGAAGCTTCCAGATTAAATTGAAGAGCAAATATTGAAGGGGCCAGGATATACAAAGGTTATGACAATGCCTCACAGATATAGCTGCAGAAGTCAGAGATGAAAGGATGGAGAGCTTTTGAATTTGATGTCCTTTCACCTGGTCCTGCACAGGGAAGTGCAGAGATCATTCTCCCATCTACCTTTACCTCTCATCATAAGGAGATCTGGTATCAGCTGAGTTCAGATATACCTGGCATACAAAAACTGAGAGTGAAACATAATCCAAGGCACTCAGAGTCTTGTTGAAGGACCCTGTTATGTTAGATATTTAAAGCTCCTTCTATAATGATTTGAGTGTCATGCTAATGTTGCTGGTTAGTGCAGCTGGTAGAAAGATTACTAGATTCGCTAGGGCTGACAACTGGGAAGGCTCACTCCAGCTTTAGCCTGGGGATTGCTCAATACAAAGGTAGTTTTTGTTGAGCTTTACATTTTAATCCAGTGCACAGGATGCACAGTGCAGCACAGAATGAACTAACATTCTCACTCTTCTGCCCATTGAGGAAATTTGTCATTCTAATCGGAAGGCACAGGTGGCCCAGATGATCCCAAATGATGCCGACTCCAAAACCTGCCCTCGGGGCTCGGGCCGACCCCTGTCACTGGGAACTCACACCGGAATTTTCCGTGGATTTCACTTGCTTACACTGGAAGGCAACATTTGTCATGAAGCAAGAGAGAAAACAGCAGTGGGTTTTTGAGAAACGTTGTTTCCAAGGAATGTAGGCCTCCCCATCAAGGTCAGTGTTTGCTGCTCCTACCCTAAGTGCCCTTGAGTTGAGTGATTTACTGGGCCATTTCAGAGGGCAGTATGAGCCAACGACATCGCAGTGAGTCTGGAGTCACATACAGGCCAGATCAGGTAAGGATGGGGAATTTCCAACCCCAAAAAGCCATGAGCAAGCCAAATGGGTTTTTACAACAATTGATAGTTCCTTGGCCATTATTGAACCATAGTCACTCCAAAGCTCTTTTGGGGACCTTGGGCCTTGGACTGTGGTGTTAGCTTGAGTGAGTGTGCTTACTCAACAAGAAGATTTCACATCACCACCCGCCTGAAGACCAGGCAATTTTATCTTCAAAACTTTTATCTGATCAGGATGGGAAACAGGTGGTCTCCTCACTTCTTTTCTGAAATTCTGTGAAGGTCCCTTTAAAGACCGAATTAAAGGATCCTTTTAAAGCAATGCTACGTTTCCTGAAGCGCTGCTTCTTTTCCCAAAAATTTGGACCCAATTCCGGTTGAACCGATGGTCATCAGCTAGGCTCACACATTCCTGAATGTCGTCATGGAGGACAGCTCCGCGGCTCTCGGTTAGAACCGGAGAACCGGGGAGGCTGATGGTTGGAGGGAATGTTCTCGGTGGGGCAGGTTAAAGTGGTCCCCTTATGGTCTGGAGGGACAACTCCATCTCCACTTTGACCTACAAGAAAAGTTTAAATTCTATCTTCTTGAGTCCACTTGCTTCTTCTCACCAGGTTGACTTGATAGGTGAAGCCAGAATGGCTGCTCTCTAAATCAGGCCTTTAAGGAAACTCCAAGCCCGTTCGTTATATTTGTTAAAAAAAATTTGGATAAGTACATGAATTAAAAAAAGATTTGGAAGGATATGGGCCAAATTCAGCCATGTGGGACTAGTTTAGTTTGGGATTATGGTTGGCATGGGCTGGTTGGACCGAAGGGTCTGTTTCCATGCTGTATGACTCTGTGACCTCAACATATGTGCTGAAACTCCGGTTAAAATCAGACTCTAAGGAAACTGGCCTTGCAAACAGGGTTGAAATTGCCTCTAATCGGACATTAGATCAGGTAGCACAGACTGGGAGGGGAGAAAAAATTGGCAAGCAACAAAAGAAGAGATTTTTGCAGGGCATAAACGAAAAATAACTCACATTAGACCTTTCATTCTAAACATGAGATCTTTGTTTCAGAGAACACAAAGAGCAAATGATTTACTGCGTGTACAGTAATAAATTTTGTTGTCCTCCCACAGGAAATTATGTACCGACTGCACAAGTTTGGACAAGAAAGTTGTGATTGAAATAATACTGATATAAGGTATTAGCCATAAAATGCCAGCATTTAGAGTACTCCATAACTTTTGGCAAAGTTGTTCTCTTGTCAAAGGTGTCAAATCTATATTTACAGCATAAAAGACTGTGTAGTGTGCCATGTAACTGCGAGCATTTTTAACCTTGTTTGTAAATTTTGTCAGCTATAAAATACTGATGCTGCCCTTTTATGCCCATAAAGTAACAGATGCCAATAACAACCAAACTCAAACAAAACCTCGATCAAGAATATCGGCTCCCTGGGGAGGTTGTTAGAGAGCTGTATGGATGATCCCGTGAACCGTGAGAGTGAAAAATGGTTCGTTTTCTGACTGGTAGTGGAGCTTAAAGTTGAGATTTTGCAATATTTGACTCCCGCTTTGATAACTTTCAATATAGTCCCATGGTTATGAATTTACTTGGATTTACACAGGTAGAACAAGGTTTCCGACATATTTCCAGCAGAGTGGGAGCAGCTCCAAGGACATTTCCAGTCATTAAACTTTGCTGTTTGGGCTCATAGCTTCCATTACCACTATTGACACCTTACCATTCTTCAAGGTTTTGTGCATTCTCACCAACTGAAAGCAGAATGGGATGCTGCAGGAAAATGGGATACACACAGCAAGATCCCACAAACATCAATCTTTTAATGATTTTCAAAAGATGTTCTTGGACGGATAAACATTGACTCCTTACCTTCAGAAAACAGCAACTTATATTTAAAATTTAAATAATTTATATTTAAATTGTGCCTTTAACATAACAAAGCATCTCAAGGTGTTTCACATGTCAATTATAAAGTGAACTATAGAAATGCCAGTTACAGAAACACAGACAAGCAATCTACATTTGTCTGCAAATTTAGGGAACAATTTGGTAATTTAAATCCGTGAAGATCATTTTTTTAATTCACTCAGGGGACTTGGGTGTTGCTGGCTGGGCCCAGCATTTGTTGCCCGTCCCTGGTTGCCCCTTGAGAAGGTGGTGGTGAGCTGCCTTCTTGAACTGCTGCAGCCCATGTGTGGTAGGTCGACCCACAATGCTCTCAGCATGGGAATTCCAGGATTTTGACCCAGTGACTGTGAAGGAATGGCGATACATTTCCAAGTCAGGAAGGTGAGTGGCTCGGATGGGAACTTGCAGGGGATGGTGTTCCCACGTATCTAACAATGGGTTGAAAGGTTTAAAGCAGTGTCATAGCGGTCATGTTGTTGAACTGTACATCATTGTCACTGCAAACTCTGTATGAACAATACATTCAACATAAAAACTGAGCATCCAAGTGGCCGGTGAACGTGAACGCACACAGTACAAACATTGAATGTTCAGGCAATAGCCCAGTGGGATAATTGTAAGACTACTCATCCATTAACCTGTTAAAATTCTAGGAACTTGGGTTCAAATCCCAACTCAGCAGACTGTGGAATTTGAATTCAATGAAAATCTGGATTTAGGAGCCTAATGAAGACTATGAAACCATTGTCGCTTTTCTTAAAAACCCAGCTGGTTCACCAATGCTCTTCAGGGAAGGAAAATGCTGTTCTTTCCCTAAGGGGCCTGACTCCAGATCCAGAGCAAGTGGTTGATTCGTAACTACCCTTTGAAATGTCCCAACAAGCCACATTGTTGTAACAACTGCTAGAAAGGGGAAAAAAGAATGAAAATGACCTGGCAACGATGTAGGTACTGAAGATGACAATGTCAAAAACAGCCACGCCAATCACCGTCCTGACTTGGAAATACATCACTATTCCTTCATTGCCGCTGGGTCAAAATCCTAGAATTCCCTCCCGAACAGCATTGTGGGTCTACCTATGGAACACAGACTGCTGTGGTTCAAGAAGGCAGCTCACCACCACCTTCTCGAGGGGCAACTAGGAATGGCCAAGAAATCCTGAAGAAGGATTGAATCTGGCACTTGATGTAATTTTTGAAAATAATTGGAGCTGGATTGTGAGTTGAAAGGAACCTGGAACCAGTAGAAGTCTTGGACATTTTATTCACAAAGCAACTGGAAGAGACTATTGATTAGTACAAAACTGAGCTGGGCTTGTCGTAAAATTTGTGGCTTTGCTTATTTAATTGAATTGTTTGTAAGGGCCAGGACGGCTTGTAAGATACCACAAAACTGTTTAAAGGAGATACAGCCTGCAATGAGTAATTGTTAAAATGTAGCCAGTTCAAGAAATGGTGACATCAGTTCATTAAAGAAAAACATTTTCTAGAGCATTTTCTTTGTCAGTTCTTTTGTTCTCTGCCTTTTTTCTTGTCCTTACTGGTCAGCAGCAAGAACATGCCATGCATTGATTCCGATCCTGGTCCACACGAGAGACCTGGTAATTTGTGCCAATAGCAAGTTTGCCACAGAGCATGTCTTCAGGAATGTGGTCGGCAACTATTTGGTGACCCAGCCATCGGAGTCATTGCCCACTCAAGCAGGAAAACACACTGGGGGTCTCTGCACACTTGTCCCACTTCCATATTCACCACTCTGTCTTCCCTGGAGATGCCCATTATTTGTCTGAACCAGCAGAGGTGGAAGCTACATCTCTTGTCTTCCTCAAGCTGTCAATGGCTTGGTATGTTAACAAAGGAACAAGAGTAGGCCATTCAGTCCTCAAGACTGTTCCACCATTCAATGAGATCATGGCTGGTTTGTCATCTAACTCCATAAACCCGCATTTGGTCCAAGTCCCTTAATACCTTTGCTTAGCAAAATATTATCTATTATCTGCGTAAGAGTGTTCCTAACATCTACCACCCTTTGTGTGTAGAAGTGCCTCCCAACATCTCTCCTGAATGATCTAGCCCCAATTCTCAGACTATGACCCTACTTCTAAAGGAGGGAATTAAGACCCAAGTCTGGTCCATGTGGAGCAGTGTGCTTTTGGTTAGTTTGCTATTGACGCACAACCACTCTCTCATCGTTGACACAATAGACATGGCCTTGGCAACCCCAGTGCTAACTTTAAGAAATAAAGGGGCAGGTAATTGTTGACTTAAGGAGCATGAAGCTGCTGACAGTCTCAGGTTGTTGATGTTGCTGGAAGATAAAACATCCACATCCCAGCCCATAACCGTGGGAGAAAATAGACAAACAAAAACTTAAATTAGAAACAGCAAAGGAAAATTAGTCTGGTAGCATTCCTATGGAGCAAAAGGATGAACTCTGTGTATGGTGTGTGATGCAGCAGAGGTCCCTGCTGACACCCCTGTAGAAAATGTCCTACAAGAATGTCCAAATCACAGAATAAACAAAATTGAGTGTCTGCTATAGACAGGGAATTTGGAGAATGGATATTCCATCAACAGCCCTCAGGAGGCTACTATCTGCAACTCTATTGGGAGAATCGAAGTGTTTAATGGATGATTGGACTGAAAATCAGGTGAATTCTGCGTTCCACATGTAACGCATTTCTGCCAGAGGATGCTAATAACGTTCAATAAAAAATAATCAACGTCCCCCGCTTTGCTTTCTGTCCTTTTATCAAATTACCTCAATGCTGTCTCTAACACAGCACAGAAGGGCACACAGCAGGAGGGCACGGTGGCTCAGTGGTTAGCACTGCTGTCTCACAGCACCAGGGGCCTGTGTTTGATCCCACCCTCAGGTGACTGTCTGAGTGAAGTTTACACATTCTCCCCATGTCAGTGTGGGTTTCCTCCGGCTGCTGTGATTTCCTCCCACAGTCCAACAAGGCGCAGGTTAGGGTGGATTGGCCATGCTAAATTGTCCCATGGTGTCCAGGGATATGCAAGCTGGATGGGTTAGCCATGGGACATGTAGGGTTATGGGTATAGGGTATTGGGGTGGGTCTGGTTGGGATGCTCTTCAGAGGGTTGGTGTGGGATATACGAACCAAATGGCCTGCTTCCACACTGTAGGGATTCTATGAGTCAGAATAAAAAATAAACTCTTGCTTAGCTTCAATGTTATCAATTATGAATAGTGTGTAGATCATATATACATACAGCAGCAGCCGTTAACACTGTCTCCCCAGTCAGTTGACAGGATCTACTTTGTATCGCTCAGAATTGGCACCAGGTGATAAAAATGATCCATCCATTCACCTTAATGTGCTGAGCAAGCTTTCCATGTGTCATCTTATTCTGTGCCTTTTGAAAATCCATGGGCACACATCCATGAAATTATCAGGCCATTGCTACCCCAAGTGTAATAGTGAAATGGACATCATTAAATGCCCTGCCAATCTTTGTGCCTCTCTTGGGTTTAATAGAAGGAAGATTAGATATGATGGAAATTAGGTAGCTCATTTGATCGGATTGTATTGACTGTACTGTACAGGCAGTCTTCGACTAGCACAGTTTGGATTAAAGTGGTTTTGCCATAACATGATTTTTACTGTCCTACATATCAAGTTTCTTAGCTGACTCCCAGCAACATGGAGGAATAAGTGCGTGGCCAATCTCAACATTCCCAGACAAGTTCCAGCTTGTTAGGTACATTTAGCCATTGCTTTCCTGGTTCGAGGTTGGATAAGTTTTGAAAAACCAAGAACACTCAGGCCTCCAACTCCAGAGCAGCAGAAGAGCAGCCTGATGGTCCTCAAGCTTTACATTCCAGGCTGCAGACGAGCCTCCCACCTCCAGATAAGCAGCCTTACTTATGTGGCAACAAAATTAAAAAATAATGTTCTTACATGTTCTCATGTTCATTTTAGTGTCTCTTATTAACTTTGCTTTTGAATTCTGCACTTGCTTAGTATGCTGCAAATGTAATTCAAAAGTTTACATCGGTTTCTGCAGGAATATGGGTTTTGAATAATGCAGTTTCACTTAGCACGGTGATTTTCAGTTACTCCTTTGATTGAGGAGTACCTATATCTCAGTACATACTGGAAAAATGCAGCTATCAGGCCAGATTGGAATGGTGTAGACTGTAATCGAGGAGGCTGAGGGGAGATTTGATGGAGATGTACAAATTTACAAAGATAGAGTGGATGGGTACATGAGGAGAGAGATCAGCGACCGGGGCAGGGTCAGGGGTGCATAGACTTAAGAAGTAATGGATAGAAGGGTAGTGTCCGAAAGAGCAGTAGATGCAGAAACCCTCCATTCATTCGTGGAGAATCTGCATTCATGAAATTCAGCCAGCCAGTTAAACCCAATTGAAAATGATGTTTATTATTCAGTCATGGACTTAGGTGTCACTGGGAGAAAGTGGCGGTGAGCTGCCTTCATGAACCGCTGTAGTCCACGTACTGATTCTGTACTAATAAACGCTACGACCTGGGAAGCTAATCATTCAATCTTTTCTGAAGAAGGGTCCCAACCAGAAACGTCAGCTTTCCTGCTCCTCTGATGCTGCCTGGCCTGATGTGTTCCTCCAGCTCCATGCTGTGTTATCTTACACTCAACCTTTGTATTTTTTTTATAATTGACCACTTTCCTCTCACTTAATCCCTTCCTTTCTCTCATTTCAGGAGAAGACAGGCGATGGGTAAGGCAGATAAAAGCATCTCGGCTGGTGCAGTGTTAACTTTCAGCTCTTCACCCCCTATAAGGAATGAACCCTGACTGACCGTGCCCACACCCCTGGTTTGATATTGCCTGGTGCCCTTAACTGACTGCACCAGGACACTCCATTCCCCTGACTGTCAGAAGACCCCCCCCCAAGGACTTGACGGAGGGGATTGCACCCCTTTGAATTTGAGACATGGGCATTCGGTTGATGCAGTGTGTTTGCTATGCAGGTAGTGGATGGTTGCTTTAGGTGTGACATCGAAATGGGACAGTGTGGCACAGCGACTTGAATTGCTGATTGTTGGCAGCCATCGCAAGCTCCCTGGCTTTCTGTCTGCACTGACGTTCTTTCAGCCTTTCAGGCTCAGGGGTTAAAGACGAAGAAAAAGACAAGGCAAGGCAGGGATACTGTGAGCATTCAGGCTGGTGCAAAATGAATACGTACTTGGAGAGTGAGCCCCAAGATGCAGCCTGGTCCATTCTGGGAGCTGAGTGCATGTTCCTGCAATATACACAGTGTCTTTGCAGCAGCATCACAATGAGATATGCCAATGGGCACCAAAGTGCAGGAGAAGGGTATTTGAAGTGGGACGGGAGATGTGCCATGAGAGGCTGGCACATGTAGGAGCTGATATCCATGGATGTGGAAGGTGAGCCGCTGCTGCCTGTTGGGGCGTTGCTGCCGGGTGTCTGAGACAGAGGTCTGGCCTAGCAAGTGAGGAGCTGCACTCACTAAGCACCTTCTCTGACCTCCATGTCAGGAATGGAGAATTATGGAAATGTCACTGAGTGCCACTCCAGTATTCTCGACAAGAAACTTCTCTTTAGTTTAGTGCCTATATTCGGTGCAGGTGGGAGAATGGAAGCCTGTGCACTGATGAGGTGGGATTAGATAGTAAAGAAGGGAATAATGAGCGATAATCCCTGTTAATAGACCCCTCACCACTCACTTGCAAAAATTTCATCTTGATTTATGGGTGGCACAGTGGATCAATGGTTTGCACTGCTGCCTCACAGTGCCAGGAACCTGGGTTCGATTCTCACCCTTAGGCTACTGTCTGTGTGGAGTTTGCACATTCTCTCCGTGTCTGTGCGGGTTTCCTCTGGGTGCTCTGGTTTCCTCCCACAGTCCAAAGATGTGCAGGTTAAGGTGAATTGCCTGTAGTGTTCAGGGATGTGTAGATTGGGTAGGTCTGGGGAGAATGCTCTGAGGGTTGGTGTGGACTTGTTGGGTCGAAGGGCCTGTTTCCACACTGTAGGGATTTGTTGATGATGCCCTGGATTTAGTTGGAAAGTGAGGTTTTTTTTGATTTTCGTGGTGAGAAGGGCCTTGCCAATGTCTCACCCAAAATTTCTCACCAAATCCCACAGCATTCAGGTCTTGGCAAGATTCTGCCCAATGGACCAAGTGGCCTCTTTCTGTGTCAGAATCCTACACAATCAAACTACCCTCCTAGCCCTTTCAGATACAGTTCGAGTATTTTCCATTCCCAGACAGCAATCACCTTTTGCTACACAGCAGAGGACTTTCCCACTGCACAGAGAATTCCCTGGCTCCCAGGGTCCACACAGGTCCAGCCCATGGTTTGTACAGCTGCGCATCTCAAGCATGTCGGAGCAGCTGGATTTGATGGTTTCTGTTTCCATTTGGAGAGTGTCAGATGAAATATTCTCGAGCGCAGAGAAAGGCGTTTTCTTGCCCCTTCTAAATGAGCAGCCTGACCTGCTCATATGCTTTCGAAAACATAATCAGGTGCTGATAACAAAGAAGGCTGCAAACCAGAATCAATGGCCTGATGCTCAATTTATAACGTGTCGACGTGTACCAAATGACTTGGGGTGTCATTGATACAGTTGCAGAGAGTTATATTTTATCTGTTCGCTCCTGCACCAATCCTGAATGAAATGAGATGATGAAAAGTGAGGTTGAGATTGTGAGCCATATGCAACCAGGCAGCATTGATTCTCAAACACAGTAATTCAGCGTCAGGAAGCCCAACTGGTTAAAAGCCTCCTATAGCTCTGAGGAAGGCTGTTCAGCCCATTGAGTCCATGCTGACACTTTGTGGTTTATTTCCTTTAAGTGTCACATCCAACTTCGTTTTGAAATCATCCATTATGATTTCAAGTCTTGTGTCATCTGCAAATTGTGATCTGCACCCCTACGTTTAGTCATCAGTATGTCGCGGTGTGCCTACCTTCCTCTGATCTGAGAAACAATTGCACCTTTCTGTTCTTTTAACTCATTTATCGCTGCCTGAAGCACTTATTGCCCATTCCTAATTGCCCAGGTGGCAGTTAAGAGTCAACCACATGGCTGTGGATCTAGAGTCACATTTAGACCGGAGTGGGTCAGGACAGCAGATACTAATAAACCAGATGTTTTTGTTAACAACTATCAACAGTAGTTATATGGTCAGCATTTTGACTAGCTTTTTATTGAAATCAAATATCACCCAATGCCACGGTGGGATTCAAACCCATGTCCTGAGAACATTAGCCTAAATAAAAACTGAAAGAACATGCGGATGCTGTAAATAAGAAACAAAAACAGAAATTGCTGGAAAAGCTCAGCAGGTCTGGCAGCATTTGTGAAGAGAAATCAGAGTTAACATTTCAGGTCCTGTGACCCTTCCTGGGAACTGATGATAGCTGGGAAAATGTTAGTTCAGATGCATAAGATAGGGTGGGGGAGGGGTGGTGTGGGTGGGTGTAAGGAGTAAACGGTAGGTGGGGATAGAGCCCAAAGAGAGAGAAGAACAGCTGGACAGACAAAGGAGTGGACAACGATCTGGCTCTGAGGGTGAATAGCTGTTAATGGGGACTGTTAGTGGCTAACAATGGGTTTGTGTGTAATAGCAGAGTATGTGATAACAAGGCCTGGAGTGTGGGGTTTGGGATAAGGACATGGAAGAGCTCAAGCCCTAAACTTGTTGAACTCAATGTTGAGTCCAAATGGCTGCAGGGCCTGCAAGCTGAAAATGAGGTGTTGTCAGACCTGCTGAACTTTTCCAGCAATTTATGTTTTTGGTTCTGGGTTCTAAAGTGAGAGAGGGAAGATTTAAGGAGGACCTGCAGGGCAACTTCTTAATGCAGAGAGTGGTGTGTATATGGAATGGGCTGCCAAAGGCAGGTACAATAGCAACATATAAAAAACCTTTGGATAGGTACATGGATGGGAAATGTTTAGAGGGATATGGACCAAATGCAGGCAATTGGAACTAGATGAGTGGGCAGCATGGTCAGCATGGACGAGTTTAGGCCGAAGGACCTATTTCCATGCTGTATTACTCTATGACATTCTTAGTCCAATGATATTTCCCCTACACCACTACCTCTCCTCTGTTACTCAGACACATATTGACACTATCCCTTTTATGGTCTGTGCTTCATTTTGAAGCCTAATATCTGGGTCTTTAACATTATTCAGCTCAGCAACTACCTCTTGGCAGTCCATTTACATGAGCTGCATTAGCCCGGCAGCAACAATCTTCTCTGCTACCTGATCAAGAAACTCAATCACTTTAGTTAAGTGTAATTTGTTAGTGAATTCTTACTAGTTTTCCTTAACTAGTCCTCTCCTGTTCAAGTAACTGTTACTATTTTGTCCAGTTCACATGCGCCTGCAATCCGTTAATTGTGGGTCTTTCAAAATTGTCAAAGAACGCAGCCAGGTCCCAGTTACAGTGTAATCAGCAATTTTTGTTGTTAGTCTCTCTCAACAAACTGGGGCACAAAAATAATGCTTCAATCTGAAACTGGGACAAAAACGCACAACTTCACAGGATTGTGTTCTCAAGGACGCCTGGAATATGTCCTGGATCATAATCGTCACGCAGGGAATGACTAAAACTAAATGCTAAATTAAAGCCAAAAGAGCCGTGGAAGCTGTAAATCAAAAACAGAAGTTCTGAGGAAGGGTCACTGGACCCGAAATGTTAACTTTGATGCTGCCAGAGCTGCTGAGCTTTTCCAACAATTTCTGTTTTCGTTTCTAAAACTAAATGCCATGATTTCAGATTAACGGCTCCCCCTTTTAAAACAGACATAAGGAGTTTCTTTTTCCCTCTCAGAAGGGGTGTAGATAGTGGAATTTTCTGCCCCAGATTGTACTGGAGGTGGAATGAGAGAGATTTTTGATAGATAGAGGGACTTGAGGGGTATGAGGGGCTGCGTTCATGATGGCAGTAGAGTAGGACATTCTAGTCGGAGCTCCTCTGCTCGCCAGTTCTGTTTTCTTCTTCCTTTTATTTCTTTGTCTCCTCCTTGTAGTTTTTTGTCTCCCAACCCCCACACTCCCCCCACCAACTTTTGACTGTACTGCCTGGAGAGTGGTGTCGAGGGAGGCGGCTCACGGTTGGAGCCTGAGTGGGAGCTGAGCGAGCACGGGCCAAGTCGAGCAGTGACAGCAGTGGAGCGAGAGGGTCACTTAGCAATGTGGCGGCAGAGAGCACGGGCCGGAGCTGGAGCGGTGGTCAAGCGAGTCCTGGATGGAGACCAGCATATGGAGGCAGCATGGCCTTGTGTTCTGGGGCTGGTGGGCATGGACTCATGGTGGGGAGGGACAGGAACCTAAGTAGTTACAGTCAATTCTTGTTGTCATTCTGGACTTTTCGAACTGCTCCCTTGTTAACCTATTTTCTTTTTCTCTGTGACAACACTCTTAAAGTATCTGTACCTAGGTAACTCTGTACCTAAGCTGGTGCCGAGAGGCAAGATTACAACCTTTTCACTGCACTCATTCGACGACACGTCACAATAAAGACTTTTCTATTCTATTCTACACAGGAAAGTGGTGTTGAGATCACAACCAGATCAGTCAATGATTTTGTTGACTGATGGAGCAGGCTCGAAGGGCTGAATGGCCTGCTCCTGCTCCTAATGTTCTTATCAACATTGAATGAATTTTTGTTAAACAGGCCTTTGGTCCCTTACAAATTCTACTGAAAGGACCCACCAGATTGAAGAACAGAATTCAGTTCGAGCATAGTTGAGGGGCAAGTTGAATGGGGAGGGATCTGTTTGATGGTGGCTGGGGGAGTGATGAGAAAGGGGAAACCGAGACGACATTGGAAAGTGGGGCTCCAAAGCGAGGCCTCAAAGAAGACTTCTCCCTCTTCCTGGTACACAGTTTCTCCTCTGGGGCAGCTACCACTCCTTCTCAACTTGAAATAGCAAATTGGGCCAACCTGGTTTCACTTATTCTGGATTGGGTTATTTATACTGTGCCTTCGCAGCTTCAGATTGGTTTCACAAGCAGCTACTTGAGAGACCTGGTTTGAGGATTATAAACGGTATATGGCACGGTAAGAGGACAATTGGCCTAACTATGTTCTATTGGAACCTCCTGCTGCTTTTTCCCATCAATATCCACCATATTAACCCTTCATTCATAGAATCCTTATAGTGCAGAAGCAGGTCTTTCAGCCCATCACATCCACATTGACTTTCCAAAGTGCACCCTTAGACCCAACTCCTGTTATATCCCTGTAATCCTGCATCTCCTATTGTTAATCCGCCTAACCTACACATCCCTGGACAGTATGGGCAATTTAGCATGGCCAATCCACCCTAACCTGCACATCTTTGGACAGTGGGAGGAAACCAGAGCACCCGGAGGAAATCCACGCAGACACGGAGAGAATGTGCAAACTGCACACAGACGCCCGAGGCTGGAGTCGAACCCAGGTCCCTGGCGCTGTGAGGCAGCAGTGTTAACCGTTGAGCCACCATGCCACATAATCCATATTCTTTACTGGTCTTCCCTTAATTGCATCAATACTTTTCACCTCAACCATTCCTTGTGGTAGCAAGTTCCACATTTTCATCATGCTAGAAGTTTCTTCTGAGTTCTCAGTTGGATTTATCAATGAATGCCTTATATTGATGGTTTCTAATTTTGTTGTTGCCCCAAATGGAAACATTTTTCTACTTACCCATAAGCCTTCATAATTTTTCAAATCTCTGCTTGGCTACCTCATGGTGTTTTCTTTTCAAGACTGAAGGACCAGCCTGTTTATCAATCCCTGTTAGCTGTTACCTCTCAGTTCTGATATAATCTTTGTAAATCTTCCTGTACCGGTTCTCCATTGTCTCTACAGGCTTCCAATCGCATTATTTGGATGTGTTGGGAAGGCAATAGGTTGTAGCAGGTAGTTTGTTTATATCAGTTGTACTGTCTGCCCCAGATACTTCCCACAAACCCATCAGCCCAGGGTCAATACTGATTAAAACAACAATTTCACTGATGCCACCAATGTTTCTTCATAAAGTTATAAATCAATTAATGCCACTCCCACCTAGATCTCTGTCGTTGATTAAGCTTTTGCAAATTGTTCAATTCCTATTGCTTCTAATTATTAGCAAAAGTTATTTACAGCTAGAGTTTTAAATCCAATCTCAAATATTGCCAATGAATTTTGATAGTTGTAAAGTAATATTTTCATGACAACATGCATGATATACTCACATGTGAGCTATATTACTCAGACAAACTGGGTTTGTAACATTGAAAACAACAAATGCTGGAGATCACAGTGGGTCAGACAGCATCCATGGAGAGAGAGCAAGCTAACATTTTGAGTCTAGATGGGTCTTCGTCGGAGCTGACGGGAAGGTACGCTCTGCTCAAAATTGTTGAAAGGGGATGACTAAAAAAACGAGGTGCAAAGTGCCCAATAATCTACTTCTCATCGGTGAATCTCACCCAACACAGAGCATGAATTGAATCAGGAACAGTGAGAAACACTGAATCCAGTGGACAGTTAAATTGGATGGTCTGGCTGATTCTGCTAGTTCCCCAGAAGACATGTCAAGTTCAACTTACTCCGAAACTTTGGTGGATGAGCCATCTAGACATATCACTGGCCTGGAATGCAGGCCAAAATGAGCAAAAGGTGAATCAATTATCTTTCAGTTTAATACGAGCTCCGTGTGATCTCTGGGGTAGAATGAATGTTCAGCCATGATATCCTGGTCATTAGTTTGTGGAGCTGGGACAGTTTCTGTATACCCATGTTGCTCACTTCTATGCGGCCATTCTTTCCATCTCTCCTGTTTCCTGTTCAAGACGTCCTCTAACTTTAAAATGTGATGAATTGTGACATCTTGCCAGGATTAGGCTGCAACTACAGGAAACCCTGGCACCCATTAGGCAAAACATATTTGTACATGCCAATACTCGAAATCCAATGTCTTAGAATTATCAGGAACAGAATGAGGCCATGCAGCTCATTGTATCTGTGTCAGCCCTATTAAGAGCTATCCAAATAGTTCCACTACTCTGCTGTTCTCCTGTAGTGATGAAAATTCTTTCTCTTTCCAATATTAATCTCTTCCAGAATTAGATTGAATGTACAGCTAACTAATGGGTCATTTGATTTATCTAGCCTATAATTTTTGCAATGCTTATGCCTCACATGAACTGGTGTGAGTTTGTCTCCGACAGCCTGATGTTATCTCCCATAACTTAAGAAGCTGGATGTGGATATTGTGGTATTGAAGAATCCAACCTGTGTTTATTGCAACAGAAAATTAAGTACAAATTTACATTCCTTTGGCACATTAGTGTCTGGGCTAATATAAGGCCATTAAGTTTCAACAGAACAACATGATTTCAGTCAGGTGTCATGCTTCAAGTGATCCAAGGTAAGCTGGATATGAATCCTTTACACCCTCAGGTCATACAGTGATGACACTTAAAGGTATACTGGCTGCAAGAAATAACACAACAAGAACCTCCTTCAAACCTGTTTTCTTCCAATTCCTTCAACATAACCCTCGAGAATGTTTTTATTGCTTGTGGATTTATCCAGTTTCATAAGATAGCCGGAATGTTTATATGGTTTGTTAGTTTGACTGCACCTGTCAAACCTGCAACTTCCATCATGCAGAAGGACAAGGGCAGCAATTACATGGGAATACCACGCCCTGCAAGTTCCCCTCCTAGCCTTTCACCATCCTGTGTGGAAATATGTCACCGTTCCTTCAGGATGGCTGGGTCAAAATCCTGGAATTACCTCCTTAGAACCATTGTGGGTATCCCATGGGTAACAGCAGTTCAAGAAGGCAGTTCACCATCACAGTCTCAAGGGCAATAAATGCTGTCCCCCTCTTTCCCTCAGCAATGCCCATGACTGAATTAAAAATAAATAATGCTGCTGTGGTCTCCTGCTCCCCAAAGGAAGTCAGGCGACCATCATAATGCCTGAAGAAACAACATGGGCTCCCACAGTACTGTGATCCCTCACAGGAACTAAGTAACTCTATTGGCTTGAGGTTTAGGCAGAGGAACAATATTGAGTTTCATGCAGATAGTCACAAGCTCCTAAAGCTTTGATCTCAGTTTATGGTGTCATCTGGTCTGCACAATTATATTCCAATTCTGTAATGTTATCCCTCTAACTATTCTTCAATAATTGCCTGCAAGAACTCCATATAGTATAGACGCAGAACAAACAGTTGTTTGAGTTGGGACAGTGATGTTTTAATCTATAAATCCTATGTATGAAATAATTAAATTTATCCCTGTGCTTGACAATAATTGTTATTAAGTTTATTTGAAAAGTTGTAACACAAGCAAATGTTAGGAGCTTGTAATATCACCGAGAAAACTGCTTTTCTTTCTTTTAACGACATCTTAATCTTGCGCCGAACTGAACAACTGCAAATGGAACAACAGACAGGTCAAGTCTGACAAGAAGAAGTTTTTTTCAAGAGCGTGTGAAGGGAAGCAAACAGCTTATTTCTGCAAGGGTTGGCTCAGTTGTGCTTACTCTGAGGCAGAATGAATCCTCAGACAAATAAACACTATGTCTAAATACGATCATTAAGCTGAAACCTGAGAGGGGAAGTAGTGTGGCTCTGTTCGTGGAGACTAACAACACCCAAGAACATCTCACTTTGTGCTTAATGAGAAGTGGTTGAAAGTGTGAAGGTGAAGAGACAGCTATAGGGATTACTGGCTGACAAGGTGAGACTGCTTCATGCTTACAATGTTATTTTTCCAAGCTGTTGTTGTGAGGATAGAATTCTTTCAGTTGAAATACAGAAAACATAATCTGACACTCAAGCTAAAGGGAAGAGGCTAATGAACATACCTACACTTGTGCTGTCATTGCAATACTCTGTCAGTAAGGAATAGGTTGTAAGGTTTGTAATTTATCTGTATCTTTCTAGTTGTACATTTTGAGTAATTATATTAATTTATTCTATGTCTTCTTGTGTGAATTCTGCAAAGATACCAGCAGGGCATATCAGGAAGTGTCCCAATGTAGCATTTCATTTCAAACATGCCTATCTTTTATTCTCAACTCTGATGCCTCATGTTATTGATGGGAAATTGAAGTATAACGAGAGAAATTAATGAATGTAATTCTACAGTTTGTTCTCTAACGGTGGCTTAAATGTGGAAGAGAGATCTCTTCTGCTTTTATTCTTCACCGTTTACCGTAATTGTGCTCCATCTTTAAACATTTCCTGTCATAGGTATTTTGTTTTAAGAGCATTTGAGGTATTGAGCTCTGCTTGGTTGCTTCTGTCTACGCACTGCTGTTCTTTTGACTATTTCTGTATTGATTTTTCTGGATCTTGTTTCATTTCTCAATTGGAGTGATCATTTTTTTTTATCTCCCCTCATTTCACATGAGACCTCCAGGTCAAAATTATTTCAAAGCACCACTTTTGGAATTGTTTGGATAACTTCGATTTTGAACAATTGCGCGATGAACTTATTTGGGTTCAACTTGTCTTCATTCAGCTCAGTGAAAAGGGTGAACTGTAACATCTGTGACTACCCATATCAGTGTGCCCCACCAACCTCCACTGAATGCCAGGATAACGCAGCAATGCTCTGAAGCCAACAATTTCAAATAATCTCACTCAAGCAGCAAAAGCAAAGCTCCCCCTTTTACAACTCTCGCACTCTGTTCAACTCTGAGCTACAACAAATTAAATCCAGCTCCTGCACCCATTCCCTCCCTCCACCTCACTCTGATCAGGGCAGATGGGAGCTCGGGAGAACGACTGACAACTCAAAACAAAAATGCGCATTCCCATGCCCTCAGGACACCTCAGATTGCCTCACAGGTAATTCAGGGTTTTTTGAAATGCAGAAACTGCTGCGCCATAAATTTGTGAACAGCAAGATCCTACAAAAGAACAATATTTTGGTGGCCAATAATCTATCTTTAGCATTATTGATTAAAAGTAAAGTATTGGCAAGGACACCTCAAGAGTTCTCCTTCACCTCGTCAAATATAGATCCAACACCTCCACCAGAGAAAGCAAATATGTGGAGTGGTATATTGTACTATTTGGGAAGATCTTCAGCAATGTGGCTGGTTCATTGGCCTAGGTATACAATTCTCATTTTTTACAGCAATGGAGAGAGGCCCTTCGACCTATTTTGTCAGTTTTGGTCATCAACCATCCATTCATTCTAATCCTATTTTTCAGCACTCAGTCTGTAGCCTTGAATGCTCTGGCTTTTCAAGTCCTCATCTAAATACTTTTAAATGCCTTGAGGGTTGTAGAGTTATAGAGTCGTACAGCATGGAAACAGACGATTTGGGGCAACTATCCGTGCCAACCATCCATCCCAATCTGACCTAATCCTATTTGCCAGCATTTGGCCCATATCCCTCTAAACCCTTCCTATTCATATATCTATCCAGAAGTCTTTTAAATGCTGTAATTGTACCAACCTCCACCACTTCCTCTGGCACCCTCATGTGTGAAAAAGTTACTGTTCAGGTCCTTTTTAAATCTTTTCCCTCTCATCTTAAACCTAGTTTTGGACTCCCCCAACCCTAGGAAAATGACCCTGGTTATTCGCCCTATCCATGCCCCTCATGGTTTTATAAACCTCTATAAGGTCACCCCCTCAGCCTCTGATGCTCCAGGGAGAACAACCCCAGCACATTCAATCTCTCCCTATAGCTCAACCCTCCGGTCCCAGCAACATCCTTGTAAATCTTTTCTGCACCCTCTCAAGTTTAAAAACAACCTTCCTGCACAAGGGAGACCAGAATTGTATGCGGTGTTCTAAACAAGGCCTCACCAGTGTTCGAGATAAAAGGTACTGCAGATGCTGGAGAATCCGAGATAACAAGCATGGGGCTGGATGAACACAGCAGGTCAAGCAGCATCATAGGAGCAGATTTCTGATGAAGGGTTTAGGCCCGAAACGTCAAGTTTTCCTGCTCC
>JAHRHZ010000059.1:26148259-26160301 GCA_024137785.1 Ginglymostoma cirratum | reverse complement strand
TTATTTGTTAAAAGCCAAATTTAAATGCATGTTAACACATTTCCAGACGCCCCAACACTCACAGAAGGAAGCTAGGTTCTTCTCTTCCTAACCCACACTAGAAATACAAATGAGCCACAAAGTTATACACCATTCTGTCAATATTAGAACCCTGGTTTCTAAATGATGATAGTGTACTTTAAAACCTGACCATACACAGCCCAGCTGGTCAGTGTATTCTTGGGGGTGAATGTTGTGGAGGTCAACGGAGAGAAGGCCTCATGGAGGTTTTCTTCACTGAAGGCACTTCTTCCAGTCTTTGTTTCAACAATGTTCACCATTGATGGGAAAGCAGGAAGCTAGTGAGACGGGCTGAATACCACCCTTCCGTATTTACATTTCAGGCTGTAAATGTCCAGGCACCCTCAGTTTAATATCACTTCCTTCTTAAAAAATTATTCATGTTTATGTTCAAAATCTTTCAACAAGATGGTATGTTTCTCCCTCTTGATGGAGTTGAGATGCAAATCGGTCACGACATAATGAATGGTGGAATACGCTTGAAGGACTGAATGGCCTCTTCCTGTTTCCATGTCCACTTCATTATCTTTGCCACCCTGTAACACTTTCCCAGTTGAGTGAAATAGATACCTGTTCCCCAGAGATAGTAAGAGCTGCCAATGCTGGAGTCAGAGATAACACAGTGCGGAGCTGGAGGAACACAGCAGGCCAGGCAGCATCAGAGAACAGGAAAGCTGATGCCCTGACCCCGAAATGTCAACTTTTCTGCTCCTCTGATGCTGCCTGGCCTGCTGTGCTCCTCCAGCTCCATGTTGTGTTATACCTGTTCCCTAGTGTCTGCTTGTCTCACTCTGCCCCATTGATGATGCAGAGTAGTCATCCTGAATTTTTCAGGAACAATAAGGAATGAAATTATCGATTGTCATTGTGGATTTAAGCCTGTGACTGTAACCCAAATGTGAAAATCTAGGCTGATGTTCTAATGCATTCTGAGGGAGTGTTTTGGAGGTCATAGTTTCGGAGGTCATAGAGCCATACAACACAGAAACGGACTGTTCAGTCCAACAAGTCCATGCCAACCATGTACCCAAATCAAACTAGTCCCACCTATTTGCATTTGGCCCATATCCCTCCAAACCTCTCCTATCCACTTACTTATGTAAATTTCTTTTAAACATTGTAACTGTGCCCCCATCCACCACTTCCTCTGGCATTCCTCATATGAACCATCCTCTTGTGTAAAAAAAATTGCCCCTCATGCCCTTTTAAAATCTTTCTCCTCTCACCTAGTTTTGAACTCCCCCGCCCTAGGGAAAAGACCCTTGCCATTCACAATATCTAAGCCCCTCATGATTTAATAAATTGCTACAAGGCCCACCCCTCAACCTCCTATGCTCCGGTGAAAAAAGTCCTAGCGTATCTTTGTAACTCAAACATTTCATTCCTGGCAACATTCTGGTAAATCTTTTCTGAACCCTTTCCAATTTAATAATATCCTTCCTATAACAGGGTGATCAGAACTGCAGAAGAGGCCTCACTAATGTCCTGTACAAACTCAACCTGACTTCCCAACTCCTATACGCAAAGATCTGAACAACAAAGGCATGACAAGAAATATACAGCTGAGGCCTCTCTGCTGAATGGAAAGGATATGGTGGCAATATACCCTGGCCTATAATCATCCCTCAACCAATTTTACTGAAAAAAAACACAGGCTATTATTCGGCCGTTTGCTCATTGCTGTTTGCAGAATCTTGTGTGCAAATTAGCTTCTCTGTCTGCTGCATTACAACAGTGATTATATTTAAAAGAAAATACTCAATTGGCAGTGCTTTGGGGTGTTGTGAAGTTTTGAAAGGTGCTATATGAATGCAAATCTGTCTTTGTAGCAAAGTGCCAAATCTGCCTGGAGAATGAGCACTTGTAAAGATTTTGCAATGTGTTAAAGATGCCCCTTGTATTAAGTGTATGCAGTGGAAGCCCAGGAGGCAGGAATGCTATGAAACCTGGACTAGCAGCAAGGAATCTGCACTCAAAAGCAACTCCCTTCCATAAGGCATGGTCTATACCATCCCATCATTGGAAACAGTGCTATTTAACGAGATACTGTTTTAATGACAATAATATTCATGATGGACACACTCAATATCATGTGCTGATAGTCAGCATTTTTGATGTGCTTTTTCTAAGTGTGATATGAGCAATATTGGACATAATGGCTTAATCAGAATAAAGGTTAGCCATTTGAACAAATCAAGGAAATATGCATCTTTAAGATTAGTAAACGTGTTTCAGTAGGTTTCAACTTAATTGTTTCCAGTCTAAGTTCAGTTCTGAATCTGAGAGTTCAGCAAAGTGCTGCCATATGTCTCTAGTGGTTGGTTCAATCCTACACATATGTTGCAGAAAAATGACAAAGAGATTGGACTAGAAAAAAGCCTTTGACATTGTGACCTCTTTTTGGGTTACAGCACTTGCTTGTAACATCATAGGACTATAAGAACAGAAGTAGGCCATTCAGCCCATCAAGACTTCTCAGCCATTCAATCAGATCATGGCTGATCTGGTCATCTTCAACTCCATATTCCAGCCTTTGTTTCTGAAATAAAAGAGATGACTTAATGGTGACCATTGTCAAGTGTTGTTAAAAAAAAAACACCTGTTCAGTCATGTCCTTTTGTGGGAGGAGACTTACTCATCCTCACCCAGTCCGGCCTACACATGCCTCCAGGCCCACACCACTTAACTTCTTTCTGGGCAATAAATGCTGGCCTGGCCACCAATGAATGGTGGAGCAAGTTTGACAGTCTGAATGGACTACTCCTTTTTCTACTTTCTATGTGTCTATATCCTGGGGACAATAGTTCAAATGCACTGCAATTTGATTAAAAACCTGGTGACCATATAATGGTGACCAGCCCTCGATTGTTGTAAAAACCCAACTGGCTTATTAATGAGATAACAAGGTGTGGAACTGGATGAACACAGCAGGCCAAGCAGCATCATAGGAGCAGGAAAGCTGGTGTTTTGGGTCGAGACCCTTCTTCAGAAATGGGGGAGGGGAAGGGGACTCTGAAATAAATAGGGAGAGAGGGGGAGGCGGATAGAAGATGGATAGAGGAGAAAATAGGTGGAGAGGAGTCAGAACAGGTCAAAGAGGCAGTAAAGATGAAAGTAGGTGGGGAGTTAGGGAGGGAATAGGTTGATCCATGGAGGATGGACAGGTCAAGGAGATGGGATGAGGTTAGTGGGTAGGAGATGGGGGTGGGGCTCGAGGTGGGAGGAATGGTTAGGGAGGCAGGGACGAGCTGGGCTGGTTTTGGGATGCGGTCGGGGGAGGGGAGATTTTGAAGCTTGTGAAGTCCACATTGATACCCTTGGGCTGCAGGGTTCCCAGGCTGAATATGATTTGCTGTTCCTGCAGCCTTCGGGTTGTGGCGATGCAGGAGGCCCAGGATGGACATGTCGTCCAAGGAGTGGGAGGGGGAGTTGAAATGACTTGCGAGTGGGAGGTGCAGTTGTTTGTTGCGAACCGAGTGTAGGTGTTCCGCAAAGCAGTCCCCAAGCCTCCGCTTGGTTTCCCCGATATAGAGGAGGCCACAATGGGAACATTGGGAACATCCTGCCTCCTTGACCTGTCCGTCCTCCCTGGACTGACCTATCCTCTCCCTAACTCCCCACCTACATTCACCTTTACTGGCTCCAACCCCGCCCCTTTGACTTGTCTGCCTCCTCTCCACCTATCCTCTCCTCTATCCATCTTCTATCCACCTCCCCCTCTCTCCCTATTTATTTCAGAACCCCCTTCCCCTCCCCCATTTCTGAAGAAGGGTCTCGACCTGAAACATCAGCTTTCCTGCTCCTCTGATGCTGCTTGGCCTGCTGTGTTCATCCTGCTCTACACCTTGTTATCTCAGATTCTCCAGCATCAGCGGTTCCTATTGTCTCTGGCTTATTAATGCCCCCTTTTTGAAAACAATCTGCAGTTCTTACCTATTGGCTCCTGTTGTGGGTAATTCTTATCTTGCCTCTGAAACAGCTGAGCAAGTCACACAGGTCAAGGGCAGTTAGTGATGGACAATTGACAGTGTCCTAGCCACAATAATCACATCACATGAAAGAATAAAGAAAGAAAATGAAAGCGTAGCATTTCGTTAATAGGAACAATCGGACCCTACCAAAGAAATAAGCTCTTCTATTGCCTCCTCATATGATTAAGGGAAACAAACATCTTTTAGAGCCTATTGACCTAGGGAGATCATGATAGACCTTGACATATGTCCCTATCTGCTATGACATCTGCAAGAGCTTGAGATTAGTGTCCAACACTGAAGGTGATTGAAATGTCTCCTTCAGTGCCATTGGTACTGCACATTCACAGAGACACGGACAATTTAAATGCTGCTTTAACCTTGGATAATGACAGGATATAGCTCACTTATCAAGGAAACATCTGTGATAGACTGATGCCTCTAACAGGGTCAGAAATGTAATGCTGGACCAAGAAGCCCTGGCACACAGACCCCGAAACAAAAGGATATCTTGTGGGATTTATCTGTTTCCTACTGTGTTTTACAACAAATAAGCTTTTCACTGGCCTGTCAGAGGCAGTGACGGAAGTTGAATTGATTGTGGTTCGCACCAAATACCAGTGAGAAGAGCAGGAGCAGCAGACACATTGGTGGGATTTTCAATTGCCACGAGGATCGAGTAGAGATGTGGCGCTTGATTTGAAAGTAATGCATTCAGTGCATTCCCTTGGTGTCCGATTCACAATGCAGTTTTATAGGGACAGCAAGGTGAGGTTAAAACCCACTTTCCCTCAGTTGATAGCCCACTAATCTTCCTAGTGAGCATGTCAGTGGACTGCAGAGACAAAGAATACCATTTTAAAATTGATTTGAAATGGGTGATCCCAGTTTAATGCACTGTATTGCCCTCAGCAGGCACTCTACTCCCAGCTTCGAAATGGCAGGCAAGCCCCAGGTGGACAGAGGAAGCTTCAGGGATACACTCAAGACCTCAGTGGCAAAATGTGGCATTCCCACAGACACCTGGGAATCACTGGCCCAAGAGCGTCCAAAGTGGAGGAGGGAAGGCATTGTGCACCTTGGTACTGGCTGTTGGGAAAAAGCTGAAGCCAGAGGAAACAGCGTAAGGAGCATGCTGACACATCAATGCCCCACCTTCCGCTTTCCAAGATCACCTTCTGCCCCAAGTCTGTACAGCCACCCACGGACTCACCTTGAGAGTGGAAGAGAGTCATCCCTCATCCGTGATGGACCACCGACAATGATGGTGATGACACTTTTGCAGAGCTACCGAGTTGCGAATAGACAGAGGTTAAAGTTCTTCTATTTAATGTTGAGAAATTGTGGGAACTTAGGTATCTTGCAAACTGTTGTGTGCTCTACCTTCCATTTAGTCATTTGGTCACTGCTGTGTGCAGTGATGCTGTTGGACCTTCGATGCGCTGCCTCTTCTCTTGTGCAAGGCAGTGGTACCAGGCTGACTCATGCCTGCCACTCACCCCCTGCAGGTTCCCCGCCGAGACACTCACCATCCTGACTTGGAAATATATCGCTGTCCCTTCAGTATCACTGGGTCAAAATCCTGGAATTCCCTTCCTAAGGGCATTGAGGGTCTACTTACAGCACATGGACTGCAACAGTTCAAAAAGGCACCTCACCCCCACCTTCTCAAGGGCAGCCAGGGAAAGGACAATACATGCTGGGCCCAGCCAGCGACACCAACATCCCATGTTCAAATACAACATTGACTGCATTGTATTCTTTTGAAACAATCTTGTGCCATCATTTGCATTTCTTTGGTGTTTTGTAACCTGTAAATGTGAATTTTGCCCAAAAGATCAGTCCAATGGTGTGTTGGCAGGTATGTCTATTAACACAACACATTATACCATAACTCACAATTCAGGCTGAGAGTTCAAGTGCTGACCTGGGGAGAGCTGACCTGGGCAATGCTGCACTGTCCCTAGTGCTGACCTGTTGGGAATGCTGACCCTGGCAGCGCTGACTGGGGAATACTGCACTGTTGGGAATGCTGACGAAATAGAGGAGGCTCATATGGGAAAGCCCTGAAGAATGAGAGACTTCACCAGCGGCACAGAAAGTAGTACTTGAGGCATTGGAGGCAGTGCATAAGCCTCCAGTCAGCCCGAGCACCAACAAGCTTTTCAGGCTTTTTCTTGGAAGATGCACAATCCACAATTCCCGAGCCTGATCAAAATTTCCTGGATTGGAAATTTCCTGCATTATAGTTAGTTCAAATTTGGCTGGTTGACACCTTTGTTTATTTTGTTAACCTATCAGAAGGAAACACAGTATCTTTCATTGTATTGGGAAGTAATTTGTTACAATTCATCCAACTGTTTGTCTTAAAGGGAAGGAATAATTCCATTAGTATCATTCCAGAGCCTGACTTCCTGCCCCAAATGCTCCCTAGTGTTCCATCAGTCTGTTACTCTGATGAACTGCATCAATGTTTTTATAAACTCAGTATGGGGTTGTGAATCATCCTGTGTTAATTCTATTGCTGTGCAAGCTAAAAATCTGATGACAGTTTGGACATTTTTAATTTTGTTCTCAGTTGTTATTCTGTGCTTGTTGTGAGGGTAATCATTTTAGCTGTACTGCTTTTGTCGTACAAATTTATATTCGGAGAGTTTGCGTTGTCATTTGAATGGCTAGCTCTGCCTCGTAAATTACAGAGTTAAACATTAATCTCTGCTTTATCTTCCAGCTACAAACTTTCATTCATACATAAACAAAACGGGACTGATTGTTTCATACATGCCGCATTCTAAATTTATCATAATAATCGCCCAAGTCTGGTCAAATTTTACAAAGTAAAAACCTAATTCTTTGACCAAGCTTTTGATCAACAGCCCAAATATCCCCTTCTGTGGCTCAGTGTCAAATTTTGTTTAATGATTGCTCCTGAGAAGCCACTTGGGATATTTTATTGAATTAAAGGTACTCACTTTTTAAATAAAAATGCTAATTCACGGGATGTGGGCATTGCTGACTGGTCGGCATTTATTGCCCATCCTTAAATGTCCTTCCAGACAGTTGTGGCGAGCTGCCTTCTTGAATCATTGCAGTCCATGTGAACGTATAAATGTAAAAAACAGAAGCAAGTGTAGAACATCTGATCCATCAAGCCTGCTCCAACATTCAATATGACCATGGTTGATCTTTCTGTGGACTCAGCTCCACTTATCGCCTGCTCGCCACAACCCTTAATTCTTTTACCATGGTGTTGTCCACGCTCAATAAATGCAGCTTTTCTTTAATGCTGAATGGCCCTATCTAATTCAAAGAATGTTCGCAAGCAGATAATTGATGTCACCATCACTCAAGATGGTAGGATAGAAAGAATAACCTGTGTACATGGCTGTTTTGAACCCATTTTAATTTTGGATGCAAGTTCCAGCTAATCCAAATGTAAAGTCTGGATAAAACAATCTCAATCTGTAATGAATTACTGGAAAACCCTCCTCCCTCTCCAGTCAAGGGCGATCCAGACAGAGAAGAAGCTCAATGTATCTCAGGAACCCAAAACAACGGAGTAGATGATGGCGAATAAACTGTAGACTATTTATCCAGAGACCAGATAATGTTCAGGGGCCAGTGTTCATGTCCCACCATGGCACCAAATAGAATTCTGTTAAAATCTGGAATTAGGAGCCTAATGATGACCATAAAATCATTGCTGATTTTTGGAAAAACCCATCTGGTTCATTCTTTTGGTGAAGGGAACTGCTATCCAGTCTGGTCTGGCCTACATGTGACCCCAGGATCACAGCAATGTGGTTGACTTTTAACTGTCTTCTGGGCAATAAATGCTGACCTAGCCAGCGACAGCCACATCCCAAAATGAATCAAACAAGCAGATAAGTATTGTGTGCAAGGTGGTTTGACAGCTAGAGCCCTTATATTCCACCACTTGATGATAAAAATTTCATTTTCATAGCTGATATAAAATCCACAAACTTGTAAAGACTTATAAAACATGTAATTTGGTGAGGTCTGACTTAGATTTAATCTGGATAAAGAAAAGTGGAAGCACCCTGTTGCAATTGAGGCTGGACAGATTGTGGGCTGTCAGGGTGGAAGTCAGGTGAAAGTCAACATTGGCTGTGGTATCTGCCAACATTATATGTCTTTCTGCTGTCCTTCCATCACAGTTCTTCACTGGTCTGCTGTATTTTAACCAAACGTCACCACTAACCCTCACTTGGAACTCACTGAATGCCGGAACTGCTGAGGATATCCCAGCATGGTGAGCTTTGATGGACATCATTGTCCAGAAGCCAGCAGAAATTAAAACATACTGTGAAAACTGCTGAGACAACAACATAGGAGACATAGCCTTGACATGATTGCAAAAGCAATTTGATTTGTACGTTGTATGTTATAAAAATATTGGAGATTGGAAATAAAAAAACAGGCTTTTCGGTTTGTCAAGGTTTCAAGGGGCTCAGTTGGCAATCCATAGACATAGCCCTCATTTCAGCTGGTACAGTCTTAATAATGGCCCAACAAAGGATCTACCTTCAAGAATGCAGAATGGAAGGTAGGCTTATTCAAAACTCACTTTCAATTTTTGTAAACAACATGCAAAACTTCCTTCTGCTATAAATGTATTTTAAAAAGCCTAGTTTTAAAAGGAAATCAAATAAAACCAGAACACGCAGGATGCATGAAGCATCCAGACAGGAAAAACCAGCCCGTACTTTGCTTGTAACACTTGATCTGCTTTCGCACAGGCACGTTGGAGAAGTTCCTGGCTTTGTCTGCCACATACTGATGGATCTTTCACACGTTTTTTTTGGAATTTAATGCCTTCTAACCTCATGACTGTGAGAAGCAGAGTACGGACAAGTGAAAATGCTGTGACTTTGTTTGTAAATCCCTGGTTAAGCACAGAACAAGTTAAATAGGCCTCAAGTTTAAGGTACAAGCAAAACTAAATTCACATGAAATCAAAAAGATTAACGCAATACTTGGCTAATCAAACAACAGCTTGTCATCTAGAAAATGCCGAAGGAAAAGTGTCCAGTTCAACCTCTGAAAGCTAGATAAACAGGAAGCTGGAAGAACACAGCAGGCCAGGCAGCATCTGGAGGGAAGGCGCAGGTAATGTTTCAGATGTTACCCTTCTTCAGGACTGGATTTGGGAGTTGGCGAAGCTGCAGATAAAGGGGCTGGGGGGAGCGGGTAGTGGAATGGTGGCGCTAGGCGGACACTGGTGGTAGGTACGACCTGGTTGGTCGAGGGGAGGGATGAATGCAGTTGGTAGGTGGAAGGGAGGGTCAGAAGGTGGAATGGAAGGGAGGAGGCGGGGCTGGAAGGGGAGCTGGGGCATGGGTGGAAAGGTTACTTGAAATTGGAGAACTCAATGTTGAGTCCTCCGGGCTGCAGCGTGCCCGGGCGGAAGACAAGATGTCGTTCCTCAAATATGCGTTCTGAGTCATTGTGACACTGGAGGAGTCTAAGGATGGACATGTCGCAGGTGGAGTGGGGTGGAGGTAGGGGTGTAGTTTCACTGAGCATCTTTGCCTGGCCTGGAACAGCCATCTTAATTTCCTGGTCATTACCCATTTCACCGTCACCTCCCCTCCACTCCCACTCCCCATCTGACACGTCCATCCTCGGCCTTCTCCAGTGTCGCAGTATCTCAGAATGCAAATTTGAAAAACTGGGCACCCTGCAGCCTGGACGACTCAATATTGAGCTCTCCAATTTCAAATAACCTTCCCACCCATCCCTTGGCTCCCTTTCCAGCCCCGCCTGCTCCCTTTCATTCCACCTACCGACCCTCCCATCCAGCTACCAACTGGATTTTCCCCTCCCATCGACCAACCAGGTCGTACCTACCACCAGTGTCCACCTATCAACACCATTCCGCTGCCTCCCTCCCCGCTCCTGTCTTTATCTGCAGCTTCCCCTACCCCATATCCAGTCCTGAAGAAGGGTAATGCCCGAAATGTTGACCTCTACTTTCCTTCAGGTTGGCTTGCTGTGTCCTTCTAGCCTACTGTTTGTCTACCTTGGTTTCCAGCATATGTAACCTCTGAAGGCCTGTTGGCACTAACAAGGGTGTCAGTGTGGGAATCCAGGCAGGTGCTATTTCCTCACAAGATTTCCGTACACCAGAACCGATGTGAACAAGTTATGGTCTAGTTCAGTGAGACATCAGAGTCACAGAATCAATTGACAGACTCTGCAATAGTGGAAAATGCAATGATATTCCAGTACATAGAACCAGCAAGAGACTGATAGATACAGAAACACACATGGAATACTCTAAAACTATCTTGGAATGGGGAGTGTAAAAGGTATTGTTAAACTCAATATAATCCATATGAAGCCGTAACCATTCTTTGGAAGTGTTGCGGCGTCAATATATTACATATAGAATGTAGCTTCTCCTGTATAATATTAGATGTTCTATTTCAGAAAACCTGACAGTAAAGGATAGAACTTGGAGTTTAATCTTTACACTATTTAAAGCTTGATTTTCAAATAGTTTGTGGGATGTGGCTTTTTCAGCTATTATTGTGCATCCTTATATGGAACAGTGAAACTAAGGGCTTCAGTCCTTGGGTAAGTACATATCGGTAGACCCACATTGTCCTTGGGGAGAGAGCCTCAAGATTTTGAGCCAGTGACACTGAAAGAGCGGCAATATATTTCCAAGAGATAGTAGGAACTGCAGATGCTGGAGAATCTGAGATAACAAGGTGTAGAGCTGGATGTACACAGCAGGCCAAGCAGCATCAGAGGAGCAGGAAGGCTGACATTTCGGGTCAAGACCCTTCTTCAGAAAACTCTATTTCCAACTCAGGATGGTGAGTGGCTTGGAGGTGAACTTGCAGGGGGTGATGTTCCCATGTATCTGCTGCCTGTGTCCCTCTGGGTGGGAGAAGTCGCAGGTTTGGAAGATGCTATTTGGAAGATCTTTGGTGACTTGTTTGTATATATCTAATTGATGGCACACCCTGTTGGTTTTGTGCATCAGTGGTGGAGGCAGTGAATGTTGAAGGCATTAAATAAGGTGGCAATTGAGATTTATTCCTGGGAAAGAGTGAGAAAGAGAGAGAGAAAGGAAGAGTGAGAGAGAACTTGACTACCATTGTGGGACATGTATAAAGAGTGCATTGTCTAAGCCATTCTTTGGGATAGTATTTACAGGAGGACACATCAAGGATCAAATGCAGTTATTGTGGCTTTGGAAAACAATGTGTTAATTATAGTACTCACAAATGGAAAACAAGGAATTAGCACTTAAACAGATAAAAATGATATCACTGAGAAGAGCAAGACTCCAGAACTGGAGTGAATGAACTTTCAGAGGAAGTAATGGATGTGGGTACAGTAACAACATTTAAAAGACATTTAGATAAGAACATGAATAGGAAATGTTTGGAGGGATATGGGCCAGGAGCAGGCAGGTGGGACTAGTTTAGTTTGGAGTTATGGCTGGCATGGACTGTCTAGGCTGAAGGGTCAGTCGCCATGTTGTGTGGCTCTATGACTGAACTCTAGGCTGAGACCAACAGATTTCTGAGACTTTTTGACATTAAGGGAATTGGAGATGTGGGCAAAGACCAGGTCATTAGGTGGTTGTGATCTTATTGAATAGTGGATTCAGTTTTAATGGAGTGTCTGGTTCACTGGTCCTTACTGCCTTTTGCATGTTACCTTGACCAACTTTCTGTAACACAGCCCCTCACACTGACTCCAAGTCACAAGCATGGCATGAATGTTCCTGGAACTATGTTCAAAATGATATGATGGCCAGACCATTGCCTATATGCCCCTCTCCCGCCCCCAGGCTCCTCTGGGTCCCCATTCTGGTGAAAACTTGCTTGACAACAGTAAATGTCCTTCCCTAAAGGACATTAGTGAACTGGGTGGGTCTGGGTGGCTAACTATGACCATTTGTTTCAGAGATAGTAGGAACTGCAGATGCTGGAGGATCTGAGATAACAAGGTGTAGAGCTGGATGAACACA
>JAHRHZ010000059.1:26130558-26147859 GCA_024137785.1 Ginglymostoma cirratum | reverse complement strand
AGCTCTACACCTTGTTAACTATGACCATTTACCTGGTCACCCTGACTGAGACTATTATCAATCCCAACTGCACTCACTTCAATGAAGGGGATCGGGGCTGATCCGTTTGCATCACATTCTTCAGCTCTGCACTGAAATGTTTAGAAAGGGGATTACAAAGAGACTTTGGTCAATTATCCCTTTAAACACGAGATTACAATGGCACTGTCTCTGTATGATATTAAACTTTCGTGATATTACTGTGGTATAGTGAAGGTTAGACACTGAGACTGGGGGGAACTGTGCCAGAAAAGTATATCTCACACGAAAGCCTGGATGTGTTTTCTTGAGTTTTTCTGACGTCCTTTTGGCCTGATGACTACCAGCAATAGTCAACAAATGTTGGGAACCAGTGATTGACGCCTGTGTATTTATAGTCCATTTAGATGAAAGGGCAATGAGACCAATATGTACAGTTCAAGGCCACGGCATATTCATCTGTTTTCCCGTGCTGTATTTGATCCTGTTTGAAGTGCACTAGATTAAGGAGAAAAATGATTGGGAAGAGCTAAACTGCTAACAAAGCACCTGGATTTGTTCACCGATAAAGCCTCCTTTCGCTGAAGTATGGCCCAGCATCTTTCAGTTCAGGCATGTGGAGGTACAACAGACAGAAAAAAAGGAATCCTCAGTGTGACCATGTAACGCTGGTCTTTTCAGATTAAGTAAGGGATTAAGGCATTTTACTCGTCAACTTGAGATCCTTTGTCCTGAAACCACATGTTAGTAAAAACAAAATGGGCATTTAATCCTGACAGACAGCAGGATTTGACATCAATTTGTCCCCTGGGAGGTGACCAGCATTTGGGCATTTTCTGTGTCGCTTTCTCTCTCTCTCTGCGACTAACCGTTGTTCTGTGTGCTTGTGTGTCTGTGTCTGTATTTGTGTGTGTGTGTGTGTGTGTGTGTGTGTGTGTGTGTGTGTTTCGTTGCCTCTATGGCCTTTACTGTCCTGACTACGCAAAAGCACAGTCCGTGTTTTACTCACAATATCTCCTCGCTGCCAGTGGGTTGATGGACAGTTTTCATGGACCAAAACACACATTTAATGCTAAAAATAATAAGATATTCGGTGTCACATTATTTCATAAATAGAGCAAAACTATATTGTGATTTACAACACACCAAAGGAAATCCATTAAGGGAAAATAAAACAGACTATATAGTTTAAACAAAGCCACTCCTAGCTGCTCTCCAGGTAATCAGGAAAATCATTCCACCTTCTCACAATTTGATAACTATAATCTTCCTGCACTCTCTAAAAAGGCTTGAATTCCCAGTTGCAGCCCATTGATTAATGGGTTACATTTGTGTGGTATTTCACCACTGTTGTTAACCTAGTTAAAATAAGCAGATTAACAGCCATGTTAAAGTCCTGCATATAAAGGAACTTTGCGTGACTGTGTTAACTAGTGCGTTAACAGAGACAGCAAGTATCTTCCTTTTTAAAAAATCACCGTATGTGCTGAATGTGTGTATTTCCAGATGTGTTGGAACATGCTACTTGGTCAATGATGACCATTTTGCTCTGTTGAGTCCCAGAGAAAGAATCCTCCCCCTCTCTACTGATGGTTAATCTCGGTTCATGTCTCAATGGCTGTTGACAGTTCCCCTGTTGAAACCTCAGAGAAGGAAGTTGGGGAGAGTTGAGCAGCAAGGTGGTTAGCACTGCTGCCTCACAGTGCCAGGGACCCAGGTTCAATTCCAGCCTCAGGTGACTGTATGGAGTTTGAACATTCTCCCTGTGTCTGTGTGAATTTCTTCCAGGTGTTGTTTCCTCCCACAGTCCAAAAATGTGCAGGCTAGGTAGAATGGCCATGAAAAATTGCCCATAGTGTTAAGGGATGTGTAGATTTGGTGGGTTAAAGGGGGAAGGGTCTGGGTGGGATGCTCTGAGGGTCGGTGTGGACTTGTTGGGCCAAAGGGCCTGTTTCCACACTGTAGGGATTCTATTGTGTGAGAGGGCACCACAGAATGTTTGACATGGGGAGGGGCAGGTGGCTGTGCCACAGTTGAACCCAGGAGGTGAAAACGTTAGGGTGCTGGGAATTTGAAATGTAAACAGAAATGTTGGAAACACTCACCAGGTCTGGGAAAATCTGTCAAACATGAGGTCTATCAAAGCAAAGAACCACAATTCACCATCCAGCTTCCAGCAAGAATAACTGAGTGTTCATCTGAATGGAAAACTTTCTTGATATTCCCTAGGAACCAGGAATTCCAGTGTTAGTTGTGAATTTGAGTGACTGGGAGAAGTAGTGTGCAATGTTAAGCTGTTGGAATAACAATTCAGAGAGGCATGTGAATGCTCTGGAGACATAGGTTCAAATTCTGCCATGTTAAAATTTAAATGCAATTCATATATTTGGAATGGTGACCACAAGATCATCATTAACTGCTGTAGAAACCCATCAGGTTCACTCATGTTCTTTAGGGCAAGAAATCTACCTTTCTTACCCAGTCTGGCCAATATGTCACTTGTTTTGGGCCCTTTAGCTAAGGAAAGACATGCTGGCCTTGGAGGGGGAGGGTCCAGAGGACATTTACAAGATTCTGGAGATGAAGGGCTTGTCATATGGGGAGCAGTGGAGGCCTGTGGCTCTGTACTTGATAGAGTTTAGAATGGCGAGGAGGGATCTGACTGAAACTCACAGAATACTGAGGGGCCTGGATAGAACGGGCCTGGAGAAGATACTTCCACTAGTAGGAGAAGCTAGGATCAGAGTGCACAGCCCCAGAGTGAAGGGACGAGATTTCGAACTGAGATGAGGGGGAATTTCTTTATCCGGAGAGTGGTAAATCCGTGGAACTCATTGCTACAGAGGATTGTGGAGGACAAGTCATTGAGTGTCTTTAAGACAGAGACAGATAGGTTCTTGATTAGTAAAGGGATCAAGGGGAGAAAGCAGAAGAATGGGGATGAGAAACATATCAGCCACGATCAAATGGTGGAACAGACTAGATAGGTTGAATGGCCCTAATTCTGCTCCTTATGGTCTTCAGACTCACCCCAACTCTTAACTGCCATCTGAAATAGCCAAGAAGGATTAAGGGGCAATTAGGGATGAACACCAATTGGTGCCCTTGTCAGAGATGCCTACATCCCCTGAAAGAATGAAGAGTGCGAAGATCAGCTGATCTCCCTAGGCATGAACGAGGCCTGCGACTGTTTTAAGAACATGTATATCTTGGACCTAATGTTATAATTCAGGAACAAAAACAGAAATTGCTGGAAAAGCTCAGCAGGTCTGCTGGCATCTGCAAAGAGAAATCAGAATTAACGTTTTGGGTCTGGATTCCTTCCACTGAGGAAGGGTCACTGGACCCGAAACATTAACTCTGATTTTTCCTTTGCAGATGCTGCCAGACCTGCTGAGCTTTTCCAGCGACTTTCATAGAATCCCTACAGTGTGGAAACAGGCCCTTCCGCCCAACAAGTCCACACTGACCCACAGAGCATCCCACCCAGGCCCATCCCCCTATGACCCACCTAACCTACGTCTCCCTGAACACTATGGGCAATTTAGCATGGCCAATCCACCAAACCTGCACACCTTGGGACTGTGGGAGGAAACCGGAGCACCTGGAGGAAACCCACGCCGACATGGGGAGAAAGTGCAAACTCTGCACAGACAGTCGCCTGAGGATGGAGCTGAACCCGAGCTCCTGGTGCTGTGAGGTAGCAGTGCTAATCACTGTGCCGCCATGTCACTCTGTTTTTGTTCCCAAAGTTTATGTCTGATTTCTTCAAAAGATGAGTCAAATTGGGCTTGAGCCATTAACTCTGTTTCCCTCTCCTCGATGCTGCCAGACCTATTGAGTTTCTCCAGCGCTTTCTGCATATTTAAGATAGGCAAAGTTGATCACTTATCCAGAAGCAGTATGGTGAGCAGTGGAGCGCTCACTCAGTACTGCTCTGGACTATCTGCTATTTGACTTTTGTTTGCTCAGTTTTTGAAGTTGGACTTAAACCCACAAGCATCTGAGGCAAGATTGCTACCCATTGTACTAAGGGTCTGTTTCCGTGCTGTATGACTCTAATGATTCCAATGATTAAAGACAGTGATCCTGAGGTGACCTGTTCTATCTAAGGAGTTTCACAGAATGTGAAAAAACATTACGAGACCGATTTGAGGTAAATCCTCAAAATTAAGGGTTCCGACTTAGTCAAGTCTTTGATTTGGTTATCTTGCTTGAGTTGCTATCTTTGGTTAGTGCCTGCAGATGAGGATTTGCCTAATGCTGAGTTAGGCGTATTTTACAACAAAAGTGAAAAAAATAGATACATGAATCTTCTTGGTTGATAATTGCTGCAACGAAGAAGGAAAAAAGAAAACAGAGAAAAATGCAGCGAAAATTTATGACCTAACATTCCTTCAGGGTCGGGTAATTTATCAAATCCCCTCTCTGGTTTCAATTACACAGCTATCAAGAAAATAACCTATTTTAGCAGGTTCATTTGCCTCAGTGGGGAATGTAAGCTTTCAATGCTTCACCTCGACTTCAGTCTATCCCTCTTTTCTTTTGTGTTAAATTTTTTACAAAATATTAACCCCAGGGGGACAGAAAAGTGCACAGTGCCATGTCCCTCTCTCAGCTTGGCCTTCCCTTTTTGCCCCTGCAAAAGTTTGCTTGCAGTGACTCTGGTAGAGTGCCGATAAATCCCAGTTTTACGGCTGAGCAATTCCAGCCTCTTTTTGCAGAGCTGACAACTCCCCACCTCTCCATGCCCATTTAGACAGTTTCAGAGCTGGACTCATCTGTGTCTGATTAGCACTGAACCTGCCTGTATCTGATCCAAAAGAGCGGGTCAGAGTAATGGGGCGAAGGGCTTGGAAACAAGGTGATGTGG
This sequence comes from Ginglymostoma cirratum, assembly GCA_024137785.1. Classification (NCBI taxonomy): domain Eukaryota; kingdom Metazoa; phylum Chordata; class Chondrichthyes; order Orectolobiformes; family Ginglymostomatidae; genus Ginglymostoma; species Ginglymostoma cirratum. The sequence continues at coordinate 26,142,968 of JAHRHZ010000059.1, read as the reverse complement.
AAAGCAGACAGAGGGAGAAGGGAGAGTGACAGAGGGGGATGACAAAATGAACAAGGGTTTCCAGTAAAAACTTCAGTACATGCCAATTACCGAAGCAAGCAATTAAGCAGACCTCCATCTATTCCCCAGCCCCCTCTCCGCCACCCCTCCCAAGACCCCTTGCTCCAGCTTTTCTGAGGAGTGTTTGTAAAACCATCGGTCACCAGATCCCCACAATGTACATTAGTTATAGAGGGCAAATGTCACCTTTGTTAGGAGTTCCACATAGCTCGTCAAAACCTCGACTTGCTATTACAAAGTAAATACTTTTTTATAGTCTCATAAAAAGAGTGGATGGGTTTGTACCACTTTTAAAGAAAAGGTTTTGGGACTGCATGAAAGGGAATGTTGTGGAGTTTTTATATTCTTTCCGTTCTCCCATGCTATGGGGGCTGGTGTGATGGTGCTGGTATCGGAGGAATCTGATTTCTGTAATTTCTAATCTGTCCCTGCCACATATAGACCAACCAAATGGAGTGAATGTAAAAAAATCATCTCATAATCAAAGAGTAGAAATATTCATTTTGTCACCCATCGGATACTCTGAGGCCAGTAGTAGCTTATTCCCAGAACAAAAAAGATACTTGTCTTGATCTATGGAAAAACCTCTATGTAACGTAACAATATAAAAAATAGGAGCAGGAATAGGTCATTTAGCCCTTACAGTCTACTCTGCCATTGAAGCAGATCATGGCAAGTCCTCTAGTGTAAATCCACTTCCCACATTATCTCCCCATTCTTTGATTCTCAAAAATGAATCAACATTGCTCCTAAATATACTCAATGACTGAGTACCCACAGCCCTTTGGAGTAGACAATTCCAAAGGTTCATCACCCTTTGAGTGAGGACACTTCTCCTCATCTCTATCCTAAATGATCAACTCTTTATTCTGAAACTTTGACACCATGTTCAAGATTCATCAGCCAAGGGAAACATTTTCTCAACATCAACGTCTTAGAACTTTTGTGTTTCAATAACATCAGCTTTCATCTGGAATACAGGCTGAGTGTACTCAATCTCTCAGTACTGGATGACTCCCCTCATTTCAGTCAGTAGTCTAGTGAACCTTTGTTGCTCTCCACCAAGGGAGGAACCATTTTTTTAAGGTTGTTATATTAATGTTGGAACTTAATAGAACCATCTGTTGGATTTGTGTCAGAAGTAGTCCCTGGGGTTGAATTAAGCTTCATGGGTCAAAGACCCCAAGGTTCAATATGAGTTTTGGGTGAATTACCTGATTTCAGTTTGGGTTACCTGTTGGAGCATGAGGAATGTGCAGTGCATTCAAGGGCTAATGATAGAGGAGGATACAGGAAATTGACAAGGCTCACACCCCTGCTGGCAGCTTTCACTGAATTATGTGCACAGTCTACTGGTCCTTCTGTTCCATGAAGAAGCGGTGTCTGGTCTGACAATCCCTTCAAAGGCCACCTGAGATGAGAAAATGAAGTGTCACCCAGCCGCGACCTGCTCTACCCTCAATGGTTAAGCAGGTTGTTGTAATGCCTGGGATCCATTGATTATAATGACATCTTGGGTCATTCCCACATCTTCACCATCACCCACATCCTGTGTGGATTTGGGAGAGTCATTACGGCTATGAGGGATATCTGCTGCTGAGGCAGGAATTCTATGCAGCAAGGATCCCGCCATTCCATCCCTGACAGAACTCCTTTAACGACACAGACTGCGCCTGGTCTCCATATGTGTATCATTGTGTGTCTCTCTGTCTGTGTGTGTGTATGCCTGTGTATCTCTCTATACATCTATGTATGTCTGCGTGTGTATGCAGGGTGTTTCTGTCTGCGCATATGTCAGTCTTTATCTGTGTCTATCTGTGTGTGCGTATGTCTGAGCGTGTGCATGTGTATGTTTCTGGGTGTGCATGTCTATGTATATGTGTATCTGTATACATCTGTATGTCTCTGTCTGTGTTTCTCTCTCTGTCTGTATGTATGTCTGAGTTGTGTGTGTTTATGTGTATGTCTATAGATCTCTGTCTCTGCGTCTGTGACTCTGCCTGCGTTTCTCTCTCACTATCTGTATGTGTGCCTGGATGCACCGGCTCGTCAAGGATTGGCCAGCAAAATATAATCAAAAAGACAACAATCAGATGATGTGAAAATGTTGAACGTGGGCAGCTATTCATAGCCAGTCAGGATTGGATTGAGAAAGGCCTCCCTACCTGCTGACATTCACTCTATCTTTATGCTCTTTCACGGGACATAGGCATCACTAACAAGACCAACACATTTTGTTTTCAAAAAATATACTTTATTGATACATTTTGTAAACAAATATTTCAATTTAAATATTATAGCACCTGCGAGAAAGTTCGAAGTACATTTATAACAATCTTCATATTTAGCAGAGGTATTACACATCAGGTATGCAGCCCATTTTTTGATTATATTTTGCTGGCCAATCCTTGACGAGCCGGTGCATCCAGGCACACATACAGATAGTGAGAGAGAAACGCAGGCAGAGTCACAGACGCAGAGACAGAGATCTATAGACATACACATAAACACACACAACTCAGACATACATACAGACAGAGAGAGAAACACAGACAGACACAGACAGTGTCACACAGGCAGAGATAGAGATATATAGACATACACACAAATGCAAACACTCAGACATACATACCCACAGACAGAGAGAGAGAGAAACACAGACAGTGTCACACAGGCAGAGACAGAGATATATCGACATACACACAAACAGACAGAGAGAGAAACACAAATCATTTCAATTTATATATTATTGAAAATGCAATCAATATAAACAAAGGCAAAGTCCTGCAGATGCTGGAGATCTGAAACAAAGCAGAAAGTGCTGAGAAACTTTCAAGTTCTGGAAGCATTTGGGGGAGAGAGAGAGAGATCGAGTTAATGCTGTGAGTTCAACGTGACTCTTCTTGAAGAAGGGTCATGCTGGACTTGAAACGCTAACTGTGTTTTTCTCTCCACAGATGCTGCCAGACCTGCTGAGTTTCCCTGGTGCTTTCTGCAATCAATATAAACTTCACTTTTGTACGTGTCCCTCTGAGGTACATCAATTTCAACAGTCTCGTTTTACAACGTTTCCCATCACTAGTTGCCCTTGAACTGAGGACCTTGGTAGGGCCATTTCAAAGGGCAGTTAAAAATCAAACCCTTCGCTGTGGGTCCGGAGTCACACATAGGCCAGATCAGGTGAGGACGGCAGTTCCCTTTTCTAAAGGACCTTAGTGAATGAGATGAGTTTTGATGACAATCAATCATAGCTACATGACCCCATAGTGGAGATGAAGCTTACATTCCAGATTCATCAGTCATTGAGTTTAAATTCCTTTACCTGCCACAATGGGGATTTGAGGCTAGGTCCCCACAGTCACAGTCTCCGCTTATAGGGTCACTCGTGAAGATTCTGTGTTGGCTTGAAGTACTGAAGAACTGCCACCTTCTAGGAACAGAACTGTGTGGTACTCTCCATACACTCAAAGTGAATGGCACAGGGGCAACAGGAACTCCGGGGGGCAGAAATCTCCAACCTCCGACTGCTGTAAACAAATTTTACTTGGCCATTCCATACTTCCTGAAAAAGAAATTGCAATTTTGAAACTCAAACAAAAATTAGTTTTAAAAAATACTAATAAGTATGTAAACTGAGGGAGCATTTACCCTTATGTGAAATAAAGGAGCTGTTAGCTGGCTTTACAGAATCTCTAATTCCTTTCCCCGTGACCTAAAGGACACCTGACTGTATCGGTTACAGAAGTTTCCATTGCTAGATGTTCACTGGGAAAAATGTATAACTCCTCCAAAGACGTTCATACACTCAGCTCAGTGGGAAAGTGAGCCCACTCTCTGGTATTAAAGAAATACTGGATAAAGTCTCATCTAACTAACTGCCAGATACAAGTAACCATAAGCTATCAAGCTGTGTATGCGCGCGTGTGTGTGTGTGTGTGTGTGTGAGATGAAGACTATTTACTGCTACTTTCAGATCACAATGTTTGTTTGTTGTGACGTGATCTTCAGGATTGTAGTTTGCAACATTCAGATTCAGTCTTGGATGTCATTTTTAATTAGGAGATTTGACAGCCACATTTACCTGCTTGTTGGATGTTTTAAAAGGTGCCACATTTAATATTGCACATGCACAAACACATGTAAGTGTACACACACACAGATACAAACTAATACACACGGACAGATACACACAAGAACATTTGCTCACACACACAGATAGACATGTACACATAAAGGCAGACACAGACAGACACTGTTTTAATCTCATGGGGTAAAATGATATTCATGCACATGCACACAAACACACACACACACACACACACAAAACAAGCATACTAATGCACAGATGAGGATACACACACAAGCATGCAAACATTTGCACAGGAACACTGAAACATACATATCAACAGATGCACAGGCATACATACAGACTGATCCACACAGACAGACTCAGACACCCACAGACACATGCAAACAACCAGACAGACACAAACAGATCTAAGCAGATGCATGGCCACACACAAATACCCAGCTGGACAAACACACACACACACACACACACACACACACACACACACACACAAAAACAGACATACACACAACCCACTTTCCAACTAACATCACCATCCATACGCAAAGGATAAAATTTTTTCAAATTTATAAGTTCACCCAAGATCTGCAAAGTCACACCAACCTGACTCCAATGTTAAAAGAAAATCCAGAAAATATCTCGACATTTCCAGATTAAACCCTGGTGTCCCTTTAGCTCAAAGCAAACAGAAATGTTACAGATAGCAGGTTAATTATGAAAGATGTGTTTCTATTCATCATGACAGGTGATACCTGACGTTGTGTGGGGGTGTAAGGAGAGTAGATTGTGTACTTGCTAGCACAAAGCCCTTCGTCTAATGCAACTGGGACATTCTGTGAAGCAACACCAGGAAATAAGGGAAAGTCTTCTTTGTGATATGGAGTCGAGTAACCTTCATAAGAAATTTCTGTCCCTTGTTATCCCTGTACAGTGTAGAAATGCTTTCTATGAAAATTATCTCCATGGGTTGAATTAAATTGAAGTTTATATATTAGTTCAAAATGTTGACATATAAACAAGGCTTGTGCGTATGTGTGCGCACGTGTAAGTGTATGTAAATTTATATGTGTGTCCAATAACTGATTGAAAATCCTAATGCTCAAGTTTCACCATTCTTTGCTTTATAAAGAGAGATCACTAATATTATAAAAGCATTGAATTTAAGCTTGTACTGAAACTTGTTGTTGGAAGTGCAAGGGAGAAACAGCAAGACTAAAGATTTTGCACCGTTAAAAAATGAATTACTTTAACAATGCAGAAGGCAATGACAGGGATGTCTAGTTTTGTCACTGAATTAGAATACTGTGATATTTCCCTCACTAGTAACAGTTCTTGTATTTGTGAGAAAACTGAATTGTCATGTTCTTCCCAATTCTGTGCTGAATAAATAGATTAATAATAAAAAGCGCAAAACTATTAAAGACTGGCAAATGAAACTTGATTAATTTAGGATATCTGGTCAGGATGGGCAAGTTGGACTGAAGGGTCTGTTTCTGCGCTGTACATCTCTATGGCTCTAACATAATTGCTAAATATTTAAAGTAAATGGAACATAGATTGTAATGAGCTTGCTAAAGTTGGCTACATGTTATTTAGTTAGCATTATAATCTCCCTAACTGTTGCACAATTCTCCGCAAAGATGCATTCAACTGTAATTTCTAAATTCAGAATAATAAATTCTAAGTTGTGTTCTGAAGTAGAGTAAAATCTGTTTACACTAACTAATCATTCAACCATACCAAAATCATCAATCTTTTGTCATTTGAGCAAAAAGGGCCAACGAGAAATTGTTGATTTATTTAAAACTTATTAAATAAATAACTTCAAAAGATGCTTAAAATCAAGTAAAAATGAATAAAATTGAATCATTTGTTTGGTGAGATGTATGTTTATTCTGTGTATTTATGCAAAATGAAATTTTCTTCTCTAAATACTGTCATAATAATTGGACAGAAAACAAACAGCAATTTCTTAGAACAGATCAGAGCTAAGAAACATAGTTTCAACAGAAATAGCTACAATTGTGTCACTAAGAGATGTCACCCAATGCACACTAAACATTTGAGGGTAATTAGGCATTCTAGAAATCAAACTCAGGAAGCTTAAATGATTCTGTGTAATTTTATTAAAATATAATTCTGAAAATGTGAAATAAATAACATATCTGCCTTGGCATGTTGGCATAAAATCTGAAATATTTTAGTCAGAATTCTTGGCAAAGCATTTGTGAAATACTCCAGTCCTTAGAGATTTTATCTATAGAAATAACATGATGGGTCCGATGCATACAGTGCTCCTTGAAATCCTTTCGTCAAATTGTTACTCTCTGTTTCAAGCTTAAAAAGGCTGAAGCTTTCCTTGCTGCAGGATATCTGACATTTCCAAATAACCCAACATTTGTAAAGAAAACATTTGCCTTAATGCAGTAATTCCGACAAGATGCTATGCTCAACCTCTCCGTTCCCAAGCTTGCTAGCTTTCTCATTTACTTTAGCCACACCCGAGTGTTGAGCCCTTTAATTAGTTCTTGTGAGATTTATTTTCAGGGAGATGCTTTTCTTAACCATTGAGGCACCTTCAAAATTATTCAAATGAAATAATCCAGATGAACAAAAATATACCGAGTAAAACTAAGCTGTTTCTCTGGTTGTGAGGATTTAATAATTCAGGGTTTCAAATAAATGAACAATAACTGAGGCTGTATTAAAATAACACACTAGGAAAGATGGTTAAATATGTTACATTGGTTTGAAATATCATAAAATTGGTAACCAATGTAATACATGAGACTGATAATATTAACACAGAACATTGTCTTATTGTGTAATATTATTGCTTCAGCTCTCTCTAAATCTTACATTTTGTTATTTTAGCATCTATTCGAAACAAGTTGTCTTCAAGTGCAGCAATTTTAGGATACAAATCTTTGTATTTTCTTTAAATTTCCAGACCACAATTCCAGGGTACAAAGTTATATTTTCTTATTTCTCTGCAGGATAGAATTACGAATGATTACTCTCAACATAACATCACTTTCCACAGAAAAATGCACTGGCTTTGGCTTCCTGATTCTCTTCCTTCTTTTCCCCTTTATCCCAAGCATTTTTTAAGAAAAGATTTGGATTTATTTTCTTCTAAACTTAGCACTTTGCTTTGTTTCGTTGGGGAGAATGACAACAATTTGGCAAACTCTCTTCTGACTGCTCTCACAATTGACAGGCAAATTATCTAGAGCCCTGCTGTTCTTATTATCAGAGGGGAAACTATCAGGAGGATGTGTGGGTGATCCCTCTCTCCTGTCACTATTTGTCAGTGGGACAAGGGCCGTCGTTATAGGTAGCTGACAGGTAATTTCAACAATAACAATTACTCCTATTACTGGTGTCATAAACAATTCAGCAAAGATGCGACAATAACAATGGTTTATAATTCCACGCTGTATAAATAAATGCCAGCTGGTAACAAGTAATTTGCCTGGAATCAAAAACCTCATTCAACGTAAATATTTTTATTTTGAGGAAGAATGGCCAGGACAAATATGCAATTAAATAAGAAATTAAGAAGCATTCAGCTGGAAGCTGGCTGGTAAACACTATTTTCAAAACACGAGTAACCCTGATGATTGTAGTTTAGATGTATATATAGCAGCATATGTGGTGGGAAAAAAATTAATGTTCTATAACAAGCAAGTATCTTGGCATTGTTTAATGCGTATTTTCCTGCCAAATAAATTAGAATTTTGTTCCACTTAATCCAAAATATGAAACTAAGGAATTAGCAATAATTGCAATCTGGGAGATATATTTTCTTGTATCTTTAAAAAAATGTGGTTAAACCATTGTACAGACATATTGCCAGTGGCAATATTGCACATTCCATTATGTAAATATGTTCTTAAGTGGAATATTGAAACTTTTGCCCTATCCTTTAATGCACATGGTATGCAGGATTCTCTTCAAAGTAATTAAAAGAGTCATGCCAGAATATGCCTAACTAGAACCTCTAATCCACCCAAATTTGCAATTTCCTTATGTGACCAGCAGACAATGCAGCATCATTCCGACAAGCAGTAAAAGAATTTGAAAATCTCTAATTAGAGAGAGCTGAACAGCAATTAACGCATGTCAAACTTCACTTCATCAAGTGCCACTCTAATTTTCTCACTAAAAATTAATGGTCTTTTCTGACCCCAAGGCAATGTTGTTTCAAATCTGCTCAAGATGCAGTGTTGCACAGCTAAGCATCTGATTACAATCCGCACACTTCTAACTGCCATCATTCTCACTGCCACAGATACTTTGTCAACAGTAAAATTACAGCATGCTGATAAAAATGCATAACAGTATCACTCAACTGTAAGCTTGTTCACACCATGTTGGAGCACCTAGGTTTAATTTACTGAAACCGGTCTTAATTCAAGAACAGCTCTATTCCTAGTTCCTTCACACCATACTTTACTTTCCAGAATGATCCAAAATGAGCACTTCTTTTCTTATGTTGAAAAAGTGAAACAATTGGGCAATTATTAGTAAGGAAACTGAAACTTATTTTTACTTTTGACGTTTCCTTCAAAAAATATTCAAGGACACACAGCTAAATTTTTTTTTCCTGCTTTAACGACTTGGCCTTCTGTAAATTTTCAGTGTTTAAACTCAATAATGGACATAAACTGAATCAAAAGGAATTGAAATAATTTTTCTCTGATTTCCTTAAAAGTACAAATTAATGGAAATTAACAAAATAAGGAAAACTCTTGCTTACGTTTAATGTTGGTCATAGGAATGATGGAAAATTTACACTGGGTTTCACAAACAAAACATAAATGCAACTGCTGAAGTGAAATGGAAAACATTCGATGTCTCTACACAGATGCGATCCTTTAAACTCTGCCACGTTAAATAAAGCTTCAATTCTACCGACATCAGAAGTCAATTGACACAGATCAGCCATATGGTATTTTTATCACCAAAGCCACATTGTTCATTATCCAAAGTTACATAATTCTGCTCCCCAGCTCTCTGTAATATTGATGTACTCAAGAGTTCAGTGACCACAGGCTATCTGGAGTATACTTGCAATATTCTATTGAAGAGGAAATAATGAATCATAAAAGCCCAGAGAAGCCGGCTTTTGCCTGCTAATTCTCTGTTGTAATTTCATTGTTTGGCATCTGAGATGAGTTCTGCGCTGCTGAACAATAAGGCAAGCACAGCTAGTGAATGCAAATGGAGCTGCTTTATTACTCAGGGTCTCATGCCTGTGTTTAATAGAGGTGGAAGAAATATGATTTTTATTTAATTCATTCATAAAAAAGGAACCATATCAATTTTGTTTAAAAAAATCATTCAATAAACACTCAAATCAGCACCAACATTTAATTTTTTTAAGCAAAAAAATAAAACTTTGTTTTTCAATTCTAATACCAGGATCCAGTCTCAAATTAGAAGAGAAAGCATTAAGAATAATTCCTAGCTAGCAGCATCATAAAAAAAACTAAATGTTTCACCTTCAATCACAAAAGTAAGATGCACTCAGTGATATCCATTTTTTCTTTCTCCATAAAACAAGGTGAAAAATTGACAACACAATTTTGCTACCTGCAAGTGATCTGGAGGTTTTTTTTTAGAAAAAAGAAATGCCTTTTCTTTAATCCCTTCCTTCTTTACCATTTTATCAAAACTGCTTATTTTCTACCTTCAGGCATTGAGTTGTTGAAATTTCGCTGTCCATTCTGTAGACTGTCTTCCTGGTGCATCTGATTTGCATAAATTTGTCTCCAGCCGAGAATCCTCTCAGTTCATTAAAGGATCTCCTCACATTATTTCCTAACCCTGCTGTCAGTAAGGAATTCACCTGTGCTGATTGAAAAAAGGAGCAGAAACCAAACAGAATCCGTCATCTCGAGCAATCTTCCTCGTCCCTCCCAAGAAATGGGCAACATTTACTCCTAACACAGCCATATCATGATGGATACCTCCAGAGATTAGAGGTTAAAGTTGATTTGAGGGTCAGTAGAGAGAAAGAGGGAGAGGGAGAGAAAAAAATAGGTCAAACCTGATTCCAAAGTGGATACTTTCTTGTCATATGGACCTAGCATTAGGCTGTGTACCTTCCTCAATCAACTTTTAGTGATGCAGCGAAAGAGTGTGAGGGAGCCCATGTAGGATCTGCTAAAGTCTGAAACACAACAATAGAAAGCACATGCAAATAGAGTTAATATCCAGCTGATCATGGACCTCTGCAAAACTCTGTACTGCCAGCGTGTAATTATCCATTTCTATTATTTTTGATTCAGCTCTCAGGATTGTCTCAGTTTATTTGGTGGAGGCGAGTCGACCCATTGCCTGAACCTGTTCAGTGCTGCGCTGAATAAAACTTTTATGGCTCGTAAAAAGGGAGCAATCCATCTCAGTGCGCTTTGCAGCATACTTCAGTGACAGTTCGTTTGCGAAGTCTTTTCTAAAGCACTGCCTGTCACTGAGGCCGAACTTACATTCTAAGTTGCATACAGACAACCTGATAATTATTTCCCAGCATGCTGGGAGAACCTCTAAAACAGCCTGGGGAGAACACTTATTTCATAGGCCAAATAAAATCCACACCTAGCCTTTGCAAACGATAAAATAATTGTCGTGTTTTAGACACTTCTTGTTTTGTGGTAAATCAAACGTGTGTGTGTGTGTCTGTTTTACACTTTCCTATTCCACATTATTTTAAGTTTAACTTGTCATAAGAAATGATCATATTTTTCTCTCTAGTTTGATGTATGTGTGATTTCTTGCCTTCCCCCCGCCCTACAAATACTTCCCTGTTTGCAGAGTATATACAAACTTCCATCTCCACCTCCCCCTTGTCTCTGGGCCTTCAGGTCACTAGACTGTACACACAGCACTGCCTAGAAGCCCATAAATCCGAGTCAGGGTCTGTAATGTATTAAGATTGGTAACGTCAAAAAAAAATGAGCAAAAAAAAAAAAAGAGACCTCACTTGAGCACTTCCCATCAAAAGAAAAGTTTTTAAAATTCCCTCGAACCACTTAACGCCGTCTATAAAAACACATTCCCACTTGCGTTGTTTTGACATGCTCTGGCCGTTCACTCCTTGTTTACGTTTTACAACTTATTATAAATAAACGAATAAATCCTACCCAGCATTTTATATTTTTGTTTGTCGTGTAGCCATTTTGGCAAGGATCACCCATTTCAGGGCTCCTCGCCACAATTTTGAATCACATCCCGAAATGCAGAGAAAATCCCAGGAACTTAAAATACAATTTAAGTGGTGAAATAGGCGTGACACAGAGAGAAGTTCGTGCACATTTTAAGATAAGAGTTGATGCTCACTCTTTTATGTTGTTGTGGGCTCTTCAGTAACGAAAGTATTTGCAATGACTGCCCTAGTCGGTCGGAAAGAATTATCAGTCCACCCTGCCTTCTCTTCAGTTGCTTCACAGTAGCTGCTTACCTCTCTCTGTTACTGGGAGAAACTGACTCCTGCTGGTTTGAGAGTTCTCGCTGGCTGGAACAATAAAAGATTTCAGACAAGAGAGCAGCGCTGGAGTGACATTGCAACCGGCGCTCACCCCATGACAAAAGGAAGACAAGAAAGGAAGAAATTGTCTCCCTTCTTCCTTAACTGTGAAGAAAAGTTCAAAATCAGTGCAGGTGCAGAAATATTTCGGCTGCGGGAATAAACCAGCATTGGGGAGGGAGGGAGCGTTTATCAGGGTGAGTAGAAATGCACAGCGTCATGGTAACAAGCATGGGGCTGGATGAACACAGCAGGTCAAGCAGCATCACAGGAGCAGGAAAACTTGTAAAGTAGTTTTCGAGGATGTGCAAAGTGGAAATTTCCCCTCCCTGGTGTGACATGAGCAACGGCGAGAAAGGTGGGAAAATATAGGGAGAGAATGTCTGTACTGCACGGAAAACAAAACTTTTGGATGTATTTAGGGACATGTGACAAAAATCAATGAAAAAATCAGATTCTCAACATGGAGAAACATTTTGCCCTTCAGCCATGAATGTTGACTTCAGAATCTTGCCATTGAGCAGTGACTACCTTAATTCCATGCAGAGATAAAAAGGTACTGCAGATGCTGGAGAATCCGAGATAACAAGCATGGGGCTGGATGAACACAGCAGGTCAAGCAGCATCATAGGAGCAGGAAAACTTGACGTTTCGGGCCTAAACCCTTCATCAGAAATGGGGGAGGGGAAGAGGGTTCTGAAATAAATAGGGAGAGAGGGGGAGGCGGAT
>JAHRHZ010000059.1:26087708-26107275 GCA_024137785.1 Ginglymostoma cirratum | reverse complement strand
CTTGTTATCTCGGATTCTCCAGCATCTGCAGTACCTTTTAGCTCTGCCATCCTTACCTGGTCTGGCCTACATGTGACTCCAAACCCACAGCAATGTGGTTGACTCTTAACTGCCCTCTGGGCAATTAGGGATGGGCAATAAATGCTGCCTGGCCAGTGACGACCTCATTCCATAAATGAATAAAGAACTGGAAAGTGGCACTTTCTGTTTTTGTGTCAAGGGCCTCCGATGGATTTGCAAACTTTCTTCAATAAGGAGACCAAAACTGCACAAAGTATTCAAGATGTGGTTGCATCAATGCTCTGTATAACTGAAACAGACCATCCTTCCTTTTATATTTAACCCCACTCATAATAAAGGCTAGTACCCCATTAGCTTTCTGGATTAAGTGTTGTACCTCTGCACTAACTGTTTGTGACTCACATGTATGAACACCTACAACCTTCCACAATTTGGAGTCATTGTTCATCTAAGTAATATTCTGCTTCTTTACTCTTTCTGTGAAAGCTGAGCAACCTCACATTTTCCAATATCATACTCCATCTGCCAGCTTTTTGCCTGCTCAGTCTATATCCATCTGCAAGCTTCTTATGTCTTCTCCACAGCATACTTTGCTTCCTATCTCGGTGCCCTGTGTGCATTTAACTAACATCTCTTTGCTACTCTCATCTAAGTCATTGACCTAAATTGCAAAAGGTTGACTCCAGCTCATAGCCCTGCAGGAATCTGCTTGTCACATCCTGCCAATCACACCAGTGGCGCATGCTGTCTGCCTACATATAAATGCTGAAACTTTCAAAATTCCAGTTCCCGAATGTTGGAGATTGACAGAGAATAATTATGACTTCTAATAATATAATCAAAATAATAAAGCTCAGCATCAGAGATTATCCCCCAAGAAAGATTTGCTGTTCACAGATAACTCCTAGTTTAATGCAAAGAATGAAAACAATAGGAACAATTAGGTCCATGGATGAGACCAAGATGTCGAAGAAAATGTCATTAAGGATGTACACATGTCTGCCTGCTTCAATATTGGTGCAGGCCACACTGAAATGCCTGATGGAACTGGCATCAGTGAGACCCAGGACAGTGTTGTGTGTTCAAGGTGACGGATCCCAGGTCAACCACAGCAAATGAAAGCTGACGGCATCCATCGCAGGTCTCCAGGGTCCAATCAAATGCCGACATGCAGTTTTCAGACCATCTGTCTATGTGGATGGTATCTCTTCTAAAATGGCCCTATTCCAATAAACATGCAAATGATCTGTGGTTCCAAGTTGTTGTGAGCAGGTGACGGAGTGAATGAATTCCTGTTTTGTTAACCCCCTTAGTCAGTCACAGCAAGGATTGTAAATTCTTTTTAGCATGTGTCTATACCAAAAGAACATAAGGGCTAGGAGCAGGAGTGGGCCATTCACTCCCTCGAGCCTGCTCTACTATTTAATACATTCTTGACTGATCTCAGCTTGGGCTCAATTCCAATTTACTGCCCACTGTCCATTACTCTTCAACCCATTACTGATCAAAAATCTGCCTGCCTCCTCCTTAAGTTTACTCAATGTCCCAGTTTCCAATGCATTCTGGGGGAATGAATTCCACAGATTCACAACCTTTTCAGAGAAGTAATTCCTCCTCATCTCTGTTTTAAATCTGCTGCCCCTTATCCTAAAGCTATGACCTCTCATTCTAGATTGCCCCACATGAGGAAACATGCTCTCTCTGTCTATTTTGTCAATCCCCTTTAGCATCTTATCTCTCTCAATTAGATCTCCTCTCACTCTTCTAAACTCCAGATAGTATAGGCCTAAACTGCTCAATATCTCTTCATAAAACAGACCTCTCCTCCCTAGAATCAATCGAGTGACTCTCCTTTGTGCTGCCTCCAATACAACTACATCCCTCCACAAGTTAGGGGACTAAAATTAAATGGAATACCCCAGGTGTGGTCTCACTAATGCTTTATTGAGTTGCAACAACACTTCACAACTTTTATATTCTACTCCTTTAGCCTATTCCTTTTTGTTTGCCTTCCTTATTACCTGTAATGCCTACATACTAGGTTTCGGTGAGCTATGCATGAGAACACCCAGATCCCTCTGCACCAAAGCACTCTGAAGTTTCTCTCCATTTAGAAAGTAAGTTGCCTTCCCTACTCCTCCCATATCAGATTTCAATTAAAACCTAGTTCAGTAGTTCAAAATTAAGAAGCCAGTTACATGGGTTAATTGAGTGAAAGAAAGACGAATTTTATTTCCTACACAGCCCAAAACTAATTAAACAGAGCATCAACCAAACCCATAGGTTAAACTTTAAGAGAGGAGAGGAGGTACAGTGCAAAAAGGAAAATGAAGCATATGCAGTTGATAACGTCTTTAGCATCCTTGAGATATTAAATTTAACCTGACATCATGGTTGCTTGATTGATTATTCTCAGCGGAAACCAAACCTGTTGGATATCCGTGAGTTCTTGCTACATGAATGCTTCTCCAATTTGCTTTATCATTTGGCTTTTTTTTGAGCGACTGAGAGAAAACAGGGCAGGAGAGAGGGGGAAAGTTTCAGTTTTTTTTATTTGTTCACTGGATGTGGGCATTACTGTTGGGTCAGAATTTATTGTCTGTCCCTTGCTGCACCCCCACCATGAGAAAGTGGTGCTGAGTTGACACCGAAGGAACAGTGATAAATTCCCAAGTCAGGATGGTGAGCGGCTTGGAGGGGAGCTTGCAGGTGGCAAGTGTTCCCATGTATCTGCTGCCCTTGTCCTGATAGACAGAAGTGGTCATGGGTTTGGAAAGTGCTGTCTGAGGAGCCTGGGTGAATTTCTGCAGTGCATCCTGTTGATAGTACACACTGCTGCTACTGAGTGTATGTGATGGAGAGATGTGGTGCCAGTCAAGCAGCTGCTTTGTCCTGAATGGTGTCAAGCTTCTTGAGTGTTGTTGGGACTGCACTCATCCAGGCAGGTGGGGAGTATTCCATCGGACTCCTGGCTTGTGCCTTGTATATGGTAGACAGGCTTTTGGGAGTTAGGAGATGAGTTACCCACTGCAGTATTCCTAGCCTCTGACCTGCTCTTGTAAACACAGCATTTATGTATCGAGTCCAGTTGAGTTTCTGATCAGGATGTTGATATTGGGGAATTCAGTGATGGTAACTGCCAAGGGGCAATGGTTAGATTGTCTCTTATTGGTGATGGCCATAGCCTGGCGTTTGTGTGGCACAAATGTTACTTGCCACTTGACAGCCCAAGCCTTGGTCCTCTCTAGATCTCACTGCATTTGAACATGGATTGCATTGATATCTGTGGAGTTGCAAATGGTGTTTAACATTGTACAATCATTGGCGAAGAGCCCCACTTCTGACCTTATCATGGAGGGAAGGTCATTGATGAAGAGCTGAAGACGGTTGAAACTAAGATACTACCCTCTGGAACTCTTACAGAGATGTCCTGGAGCTGAGATGACTGACCTCCAATAACCACAGGTATGACTCCAACCAGGGGAATGCTTGCCCCAGATAACTATTGATTTCAGTTTTGCTAGGACTACTTGATGCCACACTCAGTCGAAAGCAGCCTAGATGTCAAAAGCTATCTCTCTGACCTCTTGCTGGGATTTAGCTCTTTTGTCCATATTTGAAACAAGGCTGTAATGAGGTCAGTAGCTGAGTGGCCCTGGCGGAATCCAAACTGGGCTTCACTGAGCAGGTTGTTGCTGAGCAGGTGCTGCTTGATACCATTACTGATGATCGAGAGTAGACTGATGGGGTGGTAATTGGCCGGGTTAGATTTTTCCTGCTTTTTATGCACAGGATGTACCTGGGCAATTTTCCACATGGTCAGGTATATACCAGTGTTGTAACTGTGCTGGAAGAGTTTGGCTAGGACAGAAACAAGTTCTGAAGATCAGATCTTCATTACCATTGCCGGAATGTTTTCAGGGCCCATAACCTTTGCATGGGCCAATGCCTCCATCTGTTTCTTGATATCAAGTGGAGTGAATGAAATTGGCTGAAGACTGGGCATGATGCTGGGGACTACTGGAGGAGGCTGAGATGGATCATTTATTAATCTTTCTGCTCTGTTCAAAAATAGCTGCCTGAAGCACACTTCATTTGTGCATTGCCATGTCTGGCTTCACCATTTACTCAAGCTGGAAAATTCTTTCATCCCAATAAATGAAACTTCTAGAAAGGTGTAAATCAACGAGGACACACAGTTCTGAATAATTTGCTTTAGGCATTTTGATGGAATGTTAATTTGTTTAGTCTACTTTTTGTTTATTCTTGGTTCAATGAACTGCCCCAGCCCAGTGTTAGCTGATTATGGTGTCCATCATAAGTCAGCCTTAAAACCATTTTAGACCATAAAAGGTCCCATGTATTAAAATCAGGTAATGGAGGTCAAATATTGTAATCCATTTTACTAATATCATACACAAGTGTAGAATCATTTCTACTTTGTAACTGATAATATGTTGTTTATGGACCTTGCCTATTAGAGAGGTTGCCTTAAAGGACTTCATGCGCTATGTGTATACAATGTTGTGACTCTCCCTGACTGTTAGTCTGCAAACTTGACAAACCGAAATCAGCTGGCTTGCTGTAATATCTACTTCATAGCTTGTAATATATTCCACTGATTTGAATATTTAATCAACCCCTGAAGAGTGATTGGTTATTAGATGATAAATATTAATATGACACGGTGAACTGCGGTGGGAAACATTGTGCTGATGAGGTTTGCTTGATTGAACAGTCAGCAAACAAGTTAATTGTTGAAGCAACTTAACATATGATTGATAGTCTTAAATTGCACTGAAGTGCAAGAGAAAGCCCTGGATGTCTTTGTTTATTAAAGCATCAAAGAATGTTGGAAACATAGTTTTCTGGCAAGCCGACAAATCGAAACTGAGAGGACAGTTTAACTCATATAAGAAAGGCAAATGATCAGTGTGTGTGCCACTTTAACAGCAATCAAGGGAAGGCCAAAGACATTATGTCAGAATATCCAAAAAGTTCCTTATTTTAAACTGGGACACAGCAGACCTCCTAACAGAATTTAAAATATTTTCTGTGATTTCTAGATTTGGGTGTGTTCAATGCAGAAAAATATACTACTAAGATTTGCTTAAAGGGAATGAAAATCTGCAAAGATTTAACACATCAGAATTAACAGCTAAAGTGCTAAAAGATCCTCAAAAGATATGGACCACATTGGGCGATTAATGCAGAGTCAGATTAAATTTCCAATTTCATCAACTGGAATGAAGTTATTTCAATAGGAGCATACAGAATCCCGTCACGATATTTTGAGGCGGTGAAGGTAGAAGTGATTTTTCAAATAGGGAGGTAGCAATTAAAATTAAAACTAAAAGAACTGTGGATACTCTAAATCAGGAACAAAAACAAAGTTGCTGGAAAAGTTCAGTAAGTCTGGAAGCATCTGGGAAGGAATAAACAGAGTTAATATTTTGGTCCAGTGACCCTTCCTCAGAGGTGGGGTCCATTGAGGAAGGATCACCAGACCCAAAACATTAAATCTGTTCTTTCCTTCCCAAATGTTGCCTGCTGAGCTTTTCCAGCATCTTCTGTTTTTATAGCAATTAAAATTGTTCAGTGGGGTATCTCATCCACCGCCATGGAAGCTTTCCCAAATGATTTTCTAGATCACCTAAAAACTGACAGTATTCAAAGCTGCAGAAGGATGGAGGTGAGCCCAAGGTGACCCTTGCAGGGTGATAATACTTCCAGGCATAAGTACTAAATTGACAGTTGACAAAAATCATGAGAAGACCCAAACATAGCAAGACATGCGGATGATGCAACGTTCCGCAGCCTCAAGGAGTTACCCTACTTTGAACTCACTTTGCAAGTCATGTTAGAAAAGGCCACAGACAGAGCAAGTGTGCTGGAGCAAATATCAGGCAACTACAGAGAGATGTGTAAGCAATAGCACTATTACTGGTAGTGAAAGGGTCTAGGCCCCTTGCTATGACTCTCACAGGCTCACTAAACACAATCCCTCAGGAGCGAAAGTGAGCCTTCCGCCATTTTGTTTCTGTGGTTGTGTATATGGGGTTGTTTAGCACAGCTGCCTAAATGGTGAGAGTGTGGTGTATGACACTCACAGCATGAGTTATATCCTATGCAAGTTCTTGAGGCCTATCCCTCCATGTACTACCGCATGGTAATATCATGTCATTATCCATGATTAGACATCCTCAGACAATGGGTACACTCTATAGAGAAAGAGTGAGTACCATGTACATATTTGTGAATCCCAGATTCACTGGATTCTAGCCCAGAAACCCCCTGAGCAGAATTTGGGAGGTGTTTTAACTAGGCCGAAGAAGATTGTGCTAAAATCTTTGTGTACAATATAGACGGTGGGTAAAATGAGGGCGAAGTTATAAGGTAAATGCCTTTGGATCAGTGACCATGGGTTTGAGCTAAGCGGTTTGTTTGGTGTGGGCATCAGACAGAGTGTGTAGTGGAGTGTAACACCCTCTAATCTGATTTATAGGTCTGGCGAATGCAAGGGGTCCTATTACAAGTGATCTTTGATTCAGGCCACCCTCAGGTGGAGCTGTTTTGCTCAGCTACCTCCTCTGCAATCTGGTCCAATGATATGTTGTCACATGTCCTTTAATTCCTACCAATTATTAATCACCTTCACAATGTATCACAACCCACTGGGGCTGACTGGGAACCACACAAGTGCAAGGGATGGGCCAATTTCAATTGCATAACTTTATAAAAACAAAAAAAAAGGGCCATTGAGTGAGGACCATTCAGTCAGACTCTCTCTGTCTGATTCCAAAGTCAGAAATAAGACAGGCACTTTTATCGGGTAGACGGTGGCTTTTTTATTCAGTTCTTAAGCATGTAGACCACATTCTGCCACGTTATAACGTCCAACCAAAGACAGAGACATACAACGAGAAAAAGAAATTATAACATTTTCAGATCAGACCACACCATTAATGTGCTGTCAAAGAATTCCTTCTGAAACATTAACCTATCATTAAAATAATTCCTGCTTTTTATTCTGTTGAGTTTTGAACAGTGAATATTCATGAGCATATATTTATATATATTATGTCAGATTGTACCATTATGTATAAAACAAAGAACTGCGGATGCTGGAGATCTGAAACAACAAACAGAAATTGCTGGAGAAACTCAGCTGGTGCAACAGCATCTGTGGAGAGAGAAACAGTTAACAATGACTCTTCATCAGTTCTGAATTCGATATGTTAACTCTGTTTTCACTCCACAGATGCTGCCAGACCTGCTGCTTTTCTGCAACAATTTCTGTTTTTGGTTCATTTTTACGAATTTGGTTTCCCAAAAGTGTCAAAACATTAATAGCCATTTCATGTGACAAGTCCTTACTGGAAATATATTCAGTCTCTGTTAATGACTCTTGAAAAAGGCAGCAATACATTTAGTAGAACTCAGTAATTAAGATCCATTTTTCTTCAAGTGTTAACAATATTTAACATATGCACACAGATTAGAAGCTGGAGTAGGCCTTTTGGCCCATTGGGCTTGCTCCACCATTTGATAAGATAGTGCCTGATGGTCTTTACGTGACTATGCCCCTATACCCTGTCACTACCTTGTCTTACACTGCCTTAAAAATACTGAACAACCCCACGCTCTCTACTCACTGGAGAAGGCAACCCCACAGACTCATGACCCTCTGAGACAAAGAAACTCTCCTGATCTCCATATTAAATGGCAGACCTCTTATTTTCAACTATGTTTTCCTAATGTTCATCTCTACCAAACGGGCGAACTTAACACCGACCCTGTCTAGCCATGTCAGGAATTTTATCTATTTCAGCAAAATCACCTCTCATTCTCACCTGGCCCAACCTGTCCAACCTTTCTTCATCAAATAACCCCTTCATCCCAGGAATGAATCGAGTGAGCCTTCCCTGCATTGCCTTTAATGCTTTTCCATCCTTTCTTGAATGCAGAGACCTGGAAGGAGTATGCGAGATGGATCTCATCAAGGTCCTGTACAACAGCAGTAGAAGGTATCTACTCTTATATTCCATTCCCCCTGAATGAACAACAGTGCATCTGTCTCTTTTGTAAAGATGGAGAAACCATTAATAATGAAAATGGCTCCAAAGTCCTGCCCTCAACCATAGCGTCTATCAGTTCTGTGGAGTGGGGAGGAATGCGGTGGGTTCCAAGTTGCACATTGGTTTACAGGGGACACAGCCACACAAATGCAGCTGCCATAAACTGATCCAGGTTGCGTTATTGAGAAGTATAAAACAGACTCGGTAGGGGAAGCCTAAACCCACTCTTTGGAGACGTGGGGGTACCCTGTGGGTGCACTTTCAGATATGGTCCAGGGACACCATTTGAGGAGGTCACGTTCCTTGTAAGAGTTGTAAGTTGCCCTTTGGGAGACAAACTGCACCCTTGAGAGGTGATAATCTGCCCTTTGGGGTTGTTAAATAAGCAACATGCATGTGCATAAACAGTGCTGAAATACATGCTATTGTCAAGAGATCTGTCACAGACAACTGACAAAGGATCTATCAGTAAGGAGCTGACAATGGAGATGTCAGCAAGGGCTGTCAAGTTGTCGATGTGTTTAAAATTGCTACCCTTTAAATATTTTAAAAATGTATCTGCTTTGTCTTAAAAGAAATCTGATTGCTACTTTCTCTATCAGTTAATATAAGCATGGGGGTTATCATTGTATGAGCAGGATTAATTGGTGATTTCATAACTTTCCATTATTACAGTGGGGTGTCTTTCAATTCATAGCTGGATTGACAGCACTGAGACGTTTTAGTCTCTTTGAAGTGGGATTATGAATCCAATACTTGTTTTTTTATAAGATATTACAGGAACTTAAATGTAGTTAATAGATTTTTATCAATGAGAGTGTTTATTTTTGAAATAGTGAATTCATACATAAACACTTCAAAAGTTTGCTTAATCTCACCATGGGTTGATAGAATCCCTACAGTGTGGAAACAGGCCCTTCGGCCCAATAAGTCTACATTGACCCTCAGAGCATCCTGCCCAGACCCATTCCCCATAACCCATCTAATCTACACATCCCTGAACACTCAGGGCAATTTAGCATGGCCAATCCACCTAGCTTGAATATCTTTGGATTGTGGGAGGAAACTGGGATCTTGGAAGAAACCCATGCAGACATGGGGAGGATGTGCAAACTCCATACAGACAGTCGCCCGAGGGTCCATGGCACTGTGAGGCAGCAGTGCTAACCACTGAGCCACCATGCTGCCCTACAGTAGGTATTCAATGAGTTGTCACAGAAGGTTTGTTGGTTGGGGGATGTATGTGTTGCCGTGAATTGGCACTAAGTTAGTATAGGGGCTGTAAATGGACTTGTTAGGTGGTTGGAAAGGCATGGAGTGTAGTTGGTGAGTGGAGGTGGTAAGATGGCATGGGTCATAAGGAAGGGGATGTAGAGAGTGTGTGAGGAGTGAGGCATGAGGGCACATTGGCTGATGTTGGTTTTAATTGTCTTCTTTTTCCTACCTTGAAAGAATGCCAGGGGGTCAAGGCAGGATTCCAAACCACGAGACTGCCTCTACGCAGTTTCCGGGAATGCTTGCCAGGACTCTCTGAAAACCTGGTCCCTCTAAAACAAAAATCTGAACTTCTGGGTCACTTACTCTCGGATTGCAGAGCTGCAGATTATCTCTAAACTTGGAGTGAGAATTCCAGCCAAAATATCTGTCTCGATAGAGCTGCCATTTCCTTATTTTCCATTAGCGTTTCCACTCACTCATTTTTGAGACAATGTTACACATTTCCTTTGCAGATTATTTGCAGAAAGTCTTGTTGTTTGTCCCTTTGTTGATAAACGTAGATATTGACAAATTGATATATTGTGTTAAATGCGAGTAGCTCAGTTAAGCAGCAATTTCAGACATTGTCAAGCAAAGTTACCTTGGGTGAAACTGACCATTCATTCAACTGTAGGAATTTTATAATAAGATATAGATCATCACAAATTTTGCTGTTTTTAATAAGATTATGGATTCCATCACAGTACAAAATTAATGCAAAATAATATCTCATTGTGTTTGAGCAACATAACATTGTTCTATTGAGTGTCATGAACCACAGTCTTCATCTTAATTATATTATTGCATAGTGTGGATTGTGATAGTCTAAAAGCAGGATTCATCACCAACTCCTGAAAGGGGGTTAACAAAATTCTGCTTACCTGTGAAATCATGAGGATTGCACAGCACAGAAACAGGCCATTCAGCCCAACATAACTCTCTTCACCTTTCTTCATCCATCCAATCCAAAGTATCCATCGTATTCACAGAACAGGGGTCCATAGTCTCAGAATAAGGGGTAGGCCATTTAGGACTGCGGTGAGGAGAATTCAGAGGGAATCTGGAATTCTCTACAAAAGAGGGCATGGTGGAGGCTCAGTCATTGAGCTTGTTCGAGACTGAGATTGATAGATTCCTGGATGTTATAGATATCAAGAGATATGGAAATGCTGCTGAAAATTTTTTTTCCCTTTATTCATTCACTTGTCAAGGGCATCGCTGGCTAGGCAGCAGTTATTGCCCATCCCTAATTGCCCAGAGGGTAGTTCAGAGACAACCACATTGCTGTGGGTCTGGAGTCACGCATAGGCCAAACCAGGTAAGGCTGGGAGTTTCCTTCCCTAAAGGACATTAATGAACCAAATGGGTTTTTCCCGACAATCAACACATGGTCATTACTTGACTCTTAATTCCAGATATTTATTGAATTCAAATTCCACCATCTGCCCTGGCAGGATTCGAACCCAGGTCCCCAGAACAATATCTGGGCCTCTGCATTAATAGTCCAGTGGTAAAACCACTAAGCCATCACCTCCATGAAATGGCTTGGAGGTAGATAATCAGCCATAACCTAGTTGAATGGTGGAATCAGCTCAATGGGCCGAATAGCCTGTTCCTGCTCTTATTTCCTTTGTTCCAGTCTTTCCTCACTCATGTGTTCATCCAGCTTTCCTGTTAATGCATCTCAGTTTTTCACCTGTAATCCTAGTTATAGCAAGTTCCATATTCCCTCTGGTCTCTGGATAATGATGTTCTCTTGAATTCCAATGACCTGAAAATTAATTTTAAATAACAAGCGAGCCTCTATCTAATAAAATCGATCTGGAGCTTGGTTTACAAAGTCCAACTGACAGTAGTGTGAACAAAGTAACAGCTCTCACTGTCATAGGTAGTGAGATAATTAAGCTACAGTGTGGGATTTTGCAAATTCCACCTGGGCCTGTTGATGCGGTGTGAATATTGGTAAACAACAACGAACATATTGATATAGACTTGTTAAATTAGTTGGCATAATGATTTAATGTGAATACCTCAATCACTTTAAAACCTGTGGTTGAAAAATTCACAGCTGAAATGCTGTTTGAAAAATTAAATCCAATAGCTAATTATTTCTGTCAGGATCACATCTAATTTTTTGATACTTTTCTACCCATATGGTTATTAAGATATAAAGAAACCCATAATTAGGCCATTCGACCCATCAAGTCTGCTCCACCATTTGATCACGGCTGATATGTTTCTCAACCCCATTCTCCTGCCTTCTCCCCATAGCCCTTGATCCCCTTACTCATACCTGTCTATCTCTGTCTTAAAGACACTCAATGACTTGGCCTTCACAGCCCTCTGCAGCAATGAGTTCCACTGATTCACCACCCTCTGGTTGAAGAAATTCCTCCTCATCTCAGTTCTAAAGGGTCATCCCTTCACTCGGAGGCTTTGCCCTCTTTCCTACTAGTGGAAGTTTCTTCCCCACGTCTATTCTGTCCAGGCCTCTCAGTGTTCTGTAAGTTTCCATCAGATCCTCCCTCATTCTTCTAAACTCCATCGAGTTCATGTTCATAAAGTGGTCTTGTTGGCTCAGAGATAAAAGGTACTGCAGATGCTGGAGAATCCGAGATAACAAGCATGCGGCTGGATGAACACAGCAGGTCAAGCAGCATCATAGGAGCAGGAAAACTTGACGTTTCGGGCCTAAACCCTTCATCAGAAATGGGGGAGGGGAAGAGGGTTCTGAAATAAATAGGGAGAGAGGGGGAGGCAGATAGAGGATGGATGGAGGAGAGGATAGGTGGAGAGGAGGCAGACAAGTCGAAGAGGCGGGGATGGAGCCAGTAAAGGTGAGTGTAGGTAGGGGGGTAGGGAGGAGATAGGTCAGTCCAGGGAGGACGGACAGGTCAAGGGGGCGGGATGATGTTAGTAGATAGGAGATGGGGGTGTGGCTTGAGGTGAGAGGAAAAACAGGTTAGGGAGGTGGAGATGAGCTCTTGCTCTGTTATCTTCCTTCATACTTTTCTATTTTTTCATTCATGGGATGTGGGCGTCATTGGCTGGGCCAGTATTTATTGCCCGCCCCTATTTGCCCTTAAGAAGGTGGGGGTGAGCTGCCTTCTTGAGCCACTGCCATCCATGCACTGCAGGGAAACCCCCAATGCCCTCAGGGAGGGAATTCAAGGATTCTGACCCAGTGACAGTAAAGGAACAGCAATGTATTTCCAAGTCAGGATGGCGGGAGGCTTGAGGGGAACTTGCAGGTGGTCATGCTCCCATGCATCTGCTGCCCTTGTCCTTCTAGATAGAAGTGGTCATAGGTTTGGAAGGTGCTGTCTAAGGACCCTTGGTGAATTTCTGCAGTGCATCTTGTAGATGGTACACACTGCTGCTACTGAGCGTTAATGACGGAGTGAGTGGATGTTTGTGGATCTGGTGCCAATCAACAGGGATGCTTTGTCCTAGATGGTGTCAACATTTTTGACATTGCTTGCCATTGCAAATCATCTCTTAGCAAATCGGCCTGGTTTGCAGTCCTTGCCTCTTTTCCCCAGGGGACTGATTCCTGCCTGGACTATAGCTGTCATTAGCTCATCTTTCCTCTTAGACTGCATTGTCTTCTTAGACTGTGTTCTAGAGCTCAAAGACACAAGCAGGTTCAATCTTCCTAGGAGAGACGGTTAGATGTTTGCTAGCAAGGAGATGAAATGTTGTTAGAATGGTTCGGTAGCAATATGAAGTTATCAAATCAGCTTGAGGGGCTGGTGGGCCCACTCCTGTTCATAATTCGTGTGTTATTACTTATACATCAATGTAACATTTCTACTTCCAGCCGTGTTATAGGATCTAGCAAAGGGTGAAAGGTATAGTTGGTGACTCTACTGACCTCAGGAGGATTAAATGCCATGAATTCAGGTTTCCCTTGATTTCAGTAAGAATACTTCAGGAAAGAATTACTCATTGCTTGGGCAGATGTGGGTTAATTAAAGAAAGCAAGCTTGGCTTTATTAGGGGCAAATCATGTTTGACTTATTTGCTGCACTTTTCTGACGAGATAACATTTCTGATGAGATAACAGGGAGGGCTGGTGAGGGTAGTACTGTGAATGTAGTGTAGATGGACTTTGGAAAGATATTTGTGACCTGTGATCAAACTCAAAGCTGTGGTTACAGGTTAATTTTTGGATTGGAGGAATGTTTGTAATACAGATTCCCCAGTGGTTAGGATTCAGGTGCTTGCTCTTCTGGGTATATGTATCGGATCTAGACCTCGGTATTGGCAACCTGCTTTTAAAACTTGCAGATGATAAAAAAAAACTGGGAATTATTGTGAACCGTATGGGAAACAGTGTTCTATAACGGCTTCAGGAACCTGGAGCAACCTTGAGATGATGTCAAAGATCTGCACATCACTGACTATAAATAGCAAAGTGTGGGTGGAGTAGGAACACTCTACACCAGACCACACAACACTCCAGAATGAGGGAGAGTCTTGAGAGCACATGAGAATGAAAATACAAATAAAATCTATTAGTCCACACCCTAACCTTAACATAAACCAAGAGCCTATAGGATTACCATATATTGCAGCATCTAAGATTAATGTATCATATTGTTACATGAAGTCGAAAGCTGAAGAAAGTTCTTGACTTTGCCTCCTCTTCAACCTGTCTGTCTCAAACTCGAACTCAAATCATGGACTCAAGCCACAGAGTAAAAAAGATGGTGTAGAATTGAGAAGGCCATAGACAGTCTGGCGGATTATTAATTCAGTTGGGCCTAGCATGATGACACAGACTTGGCTCTGGCTGCATTACCCAAATGAATCATCATTACCTGACTGTTTCTTCTTGACAGCCAATCCCTGTATACTCTTATACTCAAATGGGGAATAGTGCACAGATAAGCACAACAACAAGCTGTCTTTATATAGCACCTTTGGCAGGATAAAGCATCCCAAAGTACTTGACAGGAAGGAAGATCCAACAAAATTGACATTGAATCAGATCAGGAGATGTTGAGACAGGTGATCTAAAGATCTGGTCAAATAGGCAGGTTTCCAGGAGTGTCTCAGAGGAGGAGAGAGAGAGAGAGAGAGATAGACAGGTTTAAGGAGAGAAGGTCAGACCTAAAGGCCCAGGCCACTGAAGGTGTGGCTGCTAGTAATGGGGTGTTGGAAGTCAGAGATTGTTGTGAGATCTGAAATCGAAGAACACAGAGATCATAGAGGGTTGTCAGCACTTCATGGTGACTTTATGCTGAATAAGTAATTCCAGCAATTCCCACAGAATTAAATTTAGGCGGATGAGGCTGTAGCAGGGAGGTCTTGCGGGTCAGTGGGTATTGTACCATTTTCTGAGCCAGAAGCCTGGGTTCATTCAGGGCATGGACTTTCAATCTGCAAATCGTTCCAATACAACTAGAACCAGGGGAGTTTCCTACTCAGTCAGAATCAGTGGAAGCTTTTGTACAAAACCCTCCCGCCATTAACAAATCTCCATGGATGGGTTCTCTATATGATCTGCTCCCCGTGGGACATGTCCTCCTCCCTTTGAGAGACTACTAGAGGGCGTTTTGTAATGGTCTCGTTTGTTTGCATATGGGTGTAACAATGGTATTTGTCCATATCTACTGGCCCATTTCCCAGTACCCAGTGAATGCTTCATAGCACTTGTCACTGACTATTAAATCAACTCCAATCTCTCAACACTCTGGGATCAACACCAGCTAATCTTGGGGATTTATTCATTTTAAACTCCTTCAGCAAGTCTAGGATTTCTGTCCCGTTCACAACAAAGTCTCAGGTTTTGCTTTGAGAAAAATATGTTCATATCCCACTTGTAAATACCTGATGGCAGCAATCATTCTGAATAAAGGAATTAAGGGAAATGGGTTCCTTAACATACACAGTAGAAAGAACATTCCTCACTGATAGTCAGATACACATCAAATATTACATATTGGCCAAACTGATTTTTGGTACACACCAGCAATCCTCCCGCATCTCACCCCATCAATATTCCAAAAGCTACAATTAGATAAAGCACCATACTGCTCACTCAAGACAGCTTGATGATCAGCTTCATATGTTCAACATCTAACCCAAGATCCTAAAAACATTTACAGTTGCCAGGATGTTATGTTGCAACTTTATGAGACTTTGGTTCGGCCACACTTTGAGTATTGCATTCAATTCTGGTCGCCACATTACAGAAAGGATGTAGAGGCTTTGGACAGGGTGCAGAAGAGGTTTACCAGGATGCTGCCTGGATTAGATGGAATGAGCTATAAGGAAAGTAAAGAAAAACTCAGGTTGTTTTCTCTTGTGTGGCGGACGCTGATGGGAGACTTGATAGAAGGATATAAAATGATGAGATGCATAGAAAGGGTTGATGGTCAGAATCTTTTTCCCAGAGTTGAAATGTCTAATACTAGGGGGACATGCATTTAAGGTGAGAGGGGGAAAGTTCAAGTGAGATGTGAAGGGAAATATTTTTATGCAGAAAGTGGTAGGAATCTGGAAGGTGCTGCCAGGAATAGTGGTGGAGGCAGATACGATAGGGGCATTTAAGGGACTTTCAGATAAGCACATGAATATGCAAGGAATGGAGGGATATGGACCAAGGGCAGGCAGAAGGAATTGGCTTAATTTGGTATCATGTTCGGTACAGCATGGATGAAGGGCCTGTTCCTGTGCTGTACTGATCTATGTTCTATGTTCTAGTTGTCTTTGAGTTTCTCAATGCTCACAGGGATAATTGCATTTACATAGACACTGTTGACATAGCAAAGCATCCCAAAGTATCACTGGAGCTTTATAAAATGAAGGTTGACAGTGTCACACAAGGAGATATTAGGACAAGAAAGGTAGGTACAAAGAAGCATCTTAAAGGAAAGAATGGTGGAGAGATTCAGGAAGGGCATTCCAGAGCATGGGGCCCAGAAATTTGAAGATGTGGACGTTGGCCAATGAAAACTAGCGGTGC
Organism: Ginglymostoma cirratum; assembly: GCA_024137785.1. NCBI lineage: Eukaryota > Metazoa > Chordata > Chondrichthyes > Orectolobiformes > Ginglymostomatidae > Ginglymostoma > Ginglymostoma cirratum. Next base: position 26,090,946 of record JAHRHZ010000059.1, on the reverse strand, counting down.
AGAGGCTAGAATTGGTGCCTCCAATGTTACTAGGAGGAAATCAGAATGTTGTTATCCTAAACCTTCAGGAATCCTTTCTCCTTTCAATGTGCCCACATTGTTCTTGATGTTTTGTCATCATCTTCTTTCAGGGTCTGTGAGAAACGATTGTTCCTGAGGTGTGCCGGACAAAGCATTACAGGATATTTTATTCACTGTATCAATGTAGGCAGCAAGAAACGTGGATTCTGTTTCTGACTCTGTTGCAATACAGAGTCCACACAGTAACCTTTAAGAAGGGTGTGAGTTTGTTTTGAATAAATTATAATGTGCAGTGCTCCTTCAGTGACACAGGCTGTTCTACAGTTGGTCTCTGAGAATAATGTTCACTATTTACGCACTTAGTAGCAATGAATATAAAACAGCCAGGCCGACACACTTAATCCTATTGGTAATCCCTTGTAACACACAGAATTTAAAAACAAAACATTTGTCCCTGACTATTTCCTTATATGTGTTGGGGGAGGGGCAGGCTAGACGAGACAAAAAGGTTCAAATGCAATCCCCCAAATCAGGAGGCTTATGCAAAATCCATTGTTGATAAATACTGTGAAGCCATTCACCCTGAAACAATGGGGCGAATTAGCATGTTCCGGCCTGAGACTGTCAACCATGCTCTGATGGATGCTTAGCTCTAGATGGGAGGTCGGGCAGTGGGAATGCTCTGTCAGGATTCAGACATTCACCACAATTTTTTTTAACTGGTTCTGAATCTCAAAGGGGCAAGAGGGCTATTGAGAGCAAAAGGTGTGGTTTTGCTAAACACAATTAATTAACAATGGCAATACTTGAAAGGATGAAAGCCTTGACTGATGGCACAGAAGATAATTACTTGACTGTCACTGGCCAGTGTTTTGATTAGGAAACGGATGTCCTCCCTGGTCAGATTATCATATTTCCACTGCTCTCGGAGATTTTATGATGAGTTCAGGTTGACCAGCACATTGTCAGTTATTCAATACCGAAAGATCTCATGCATCCCAATTCATTAAAACACAGAGCCTTTTACAACCTGCATTAAGCAGGGATGACAAGTGGAGATTAATGCTAGTCTTAAAGTGACACAACAATTTAATTGTCATAACCCATTATAAAGTGAAGTCCTCTTCTACAGTTTTTGTGCAGGCACCAGTGATGCAGAAATTGTGTGACATTTTCAGAAATTGCTGCTGGTTAATCAAGCTATTAAAATTGACGGCTTTGAGATGGCAAGACACGAGCTTCTGTCTGTAATTAAAATTCTCGTCCTTGTTTTTAAATCCAACTGTGGCCTGGTCCCTCCTATCTCTGTAACCTTCCTCAGTGCCGCTATCCTCCCCTAGCCTCTGTAGCCCTCTCACCTCGCCCGGCCACCTCCCCAGTTTCACTCGCACTGTCAGTGCTAGCCATTCCTTCCGCTGCGATCCAAAATCGGGGAATCCCTCTTCCCTAAAACCCCTCAGCCACCCCCCACCACCTCACTTCCCTCCTTTTCAGATACTCCTTAAACCTATCCCTTTGTCCGAGCCATTGGTGGCCCCTCCTGATGTTCTGTCATGCAGCTCGATGTCAGACCTGGCTTGATAACTGTGATGCATCTTTTGTTTTTCTTTTGGGCTGGATGGTGGGAGATATATAATGGAAGCTGCTGTTGTCTAGGTGATGCGTTGCAAACCTGCCTTTTGTGAGGCTGGTGTTGAGAAGCAGTCAGTGAACTCCGCACAATGCAATAAGAGAGGACCGGAGAGCCGGTCATAGCTCATAGAACTACAAGGGCTAGCAGCAGGAGGAGGCCATTCAGCCCATTGAGACTGCTCCACTATTTAATACGATCGTGGCTGATGGTATTTCAGCCTCAACTCCATTTCCCTGCCTGCTTTCCATAACTCTTCATTGAAAATCTGTCTATCACCTCTTTAAATGTACTCAAATTTACCAAGATGAGAAGCAATTCCTTCAGCCAGAGGGTGGTGAATCTGCGGAACTCATTGCTGTGGAGGCCAAGTCATTGAATGTCTTTAAGACAGAGATAGATTGGTTTTTGATTGGTAAGAGGATCAAGGATTATGGGGAGAAGGCAGAAGAGTGGGGTTGAGCCATGATTGAAAGGCGGAGCAGACTTGGTGGGCTGAATGGCCTAATTCCTAATGTCCCAGCCACTGGGGACGTGAATTCCACAGATTTGTGACCCGTTCAGAGGAGTAATTCTTTCTCATCTCCGTTTTAAATCTGCTACCCCTTATTCAAAACCATAACCCCTCATTCTAGATTGTCCCACACGAGGAAACACTCTGTCTATGTCGACTTTGTCGATCCCCTCTTGCATCTTACAAACATCACTGTGCCTCCTTGTGGCCGACTGTGTGTGTGGCAACAAGAGGAGACCATGGAGGCTCGGCTGGAAAGTACCTGGTACAGAATGATCCCAAAGCGGCAAGTGGGGGAGGGTGGGAGAATGTGGAGGATGCAGCTTCCGAGAAGATGAATAAACAATGGTTATTTTTATGTCCTGTTGTCTGGCAGAGTCACAGGGTTGTTCCCCAGCAGCTGTTTCTCACCAGCTGCAGCTTTCGTCCGAGCAGCTGTCCATGTTTCTGGTCACCATTGAAGAACCAGATTAGCCAGTGCCTATGTGCACAGTGAGTGCGGTGATGTCAATGATTTATCATGTCGATATCATATCACAAAGGATTCCAGAGCCATGGTACGTGTATATTGACAATTTGCAATCAAAAATTGTATGTGGTTCTCCATCAACCAACAGAGAAAACAGCTTTTACCACTTCTACCATGGGGGGATCTCCCAAATGTCAGCAGCAAGTCGCCACGTGTTCGACAAAGCAATGACTAGCAGTTAGAGCAAACCTGCGCTGTTAGCGACCGGACGCTCGCAATTAAAATGAAAGCACCCAAACCTCTCCTTTGCTCGCTCCCCAGACAGAAAAAGAGGTGAAAAAGCTGGTGTTAAAAATATAATCACACCTTGCCCAGTTACTAGGATGGCACACTCACGCACAATCTCATACACACCACACACAGTCACAGTCACTAACATTCATACACAAACTCACCAGTGCACACTCACATATTCATACACAAACTCACACACTCACTCACACACGCACTCATACACAAACTCACACACTCACTCACACACAAACTCACAGACGCAGTCATACACAAACTCACACACTCACTCACACACTCACTCGTACACTAA
>JAHRHZ010000059.1:26059197-26087698 GCA_024137785.1 Ginglymostoma cirratum | reverse complement strand
ACACTCACTCGTACACTAACTCATACACAAACACATACGCACTCATAAACAAACTCACACACACACACTCACTCACACACTCATAAACAAACTCACACATTCATACACACTCACTCACTCACTCAAACACGTACTCATACACAAACTCACACACACACACTCACACACACTCATACACAAACTCACACACTCACTCTCACACGCACTCATACACAAACTCACACACTAATTCATACACAAACTCACACACGCACTCATACACAAACTCACACACTCACACACACTCATGAACAAACTCACACACTCACTCACCCACAAACTCACACACTGACTCACACACGTTTTCATACACAAACTCACACACTCACTCACCCACAAGCACACACACTCACTCACAAACGTACTCATACACAAACTCACACACTCACTCACATGCTCACTCTCACACTCACTCACACACAAACTCACACACTCACTCACACACTCTTACACAAACTCACACACTCACTCGCACACTCACTTACACACAAACTCACACACTCACTCACACACTCACTCGCACACACTTACACACAAACTCACACACTCACTCACACACGTACTCATACACAAACTCACACACTCACTCACACACTCATGTACAAACTCACACACTCACTCACACACTCACTCACGTACAAACTCACACACTCACTCATACACAAACTCACATACTCACTCACACATTCACTCATACACAAACTCACATGCTCCTTCACACACACATACACAAACTCACACACTCATACAAACTCCCATGTACACACACACTCACTCATATACTCATTCACAAACTCACACACACACTCATACACAAACTCATATGTACACACACACTCACTCACACACTCATACACAAACTCATATGTACACACTCACACACTCACTCACACACTCATATACAAACTCACACACTCACTCAGATTCACACACAAACTCATAGTCACACTCACTCACACTCTCACACAAACACACACACACAAACTCTCACTCACACTCAATCAGGAACAAATTCAAGCACATACTCACACACACTCATACACAAGCTCATTCACACATACACTTGCACACTCACACACACAAACTCACTCTCACACACATTCAGGTTGCACGAGGCAGTTAAGACCAGAAGAAGTTAACTGGGACATTGTAAGTCAGACTTTGTCCATCAGGATGTTAAGGATGGTTCTGGGGGAGCAAACCAGACTGTTTAGGGAATTCTGCGCATGTTACTGAGGTTGAATGAGAATAATTCAGGAGCTGTAATGTCGTTGAAATCCTAACTGTCTTACAAAGGTCCATCATGTACATTAGGTGTAATGTAACTCACTAATAAGTTATTCAATAGTGTTCGCCAGGATTGAGTGTATCTCCTGCCTGGCATGTTGATTGGTCATCCTTCCCCACATGGTGCCAGTAAATCCCAGCAAGAAAGATTGGTGGCAGTGACAGGCCAGGCAGTTCCAGCAGAAGTCAGCATATATAAAGACTCAGTTACAAACACAGTCACTGATTCACACACGTACTCATTCACATACATACACACTCACTCGTTCACACTCATACACACACGTACACACTCATTCACACACGTACACACTCATTCACATACACACACTCACTCATTCACACTCATACACACTCATTCACACGCGTACACACTCACTCAGTCATTCTTGGCATTTTTTTGTGGAGTTAGGACATTCCAATTCTTGCAATCAGGGAGAAGGGGTACGGGGTGGAATGTGTTTCATACAGACTGGAAATGTTATTTCCTCAGGATCATTTCAGCTTGGTGCAAACACATTATATTTTACCTCTTCCAAGGGCCTTAAGTTGCCGTGTGGAAAGCTTGAATTGGTGAAATAGATTTAAATGATCTTGAAGGGTGGATCCGGTCTCTAACAAACATCATGACCTGAAGGTTTCTAAATTCCCTTCTCTTCAAACATGAAAAGACAGATTTTTGCTGTCACAGTTTAATAAAGTGATCGGTTGGACTTCATTGATTGATAGACCATCTATGTTAGATCAAAACGGCTATCCTGTTCCACTGTTTCAATAGACTGTTTGAACTACTTACTCACACTTACTCACAAATTTACACACTCATTCACACTGTCACTCACAAATTGATACACATGCACTTATTTACATAGATTCACACACTTGCTCACATACACACTTTAAGCTATACTCTCACACACATATTCACTCACACACACACAGAAACACATTAATATGTACTCTTTCACACACCATCAGGTGTACACACACACACATATGCACACACATATGCACATACATATATGCGCGCACGCACACACATATATGCGCGCACACACACACACATACATACACGCACTAACACACATAAAAAAGCACATTAATATATATTCTCTCATGCACGCACACAGTCAGGTACACACACACAAACACATATATATATACTCACTCTCACAGACACATTCATGATTCACACATGCAAACAATACATTTTTGTTTATCCCCATTATTATTAGACTTAGAAAAGAACTTTTTTACATTAGAGTTGATCTTTCTCTGCACCTTCTCTGTAGCTGTAACACTATATTCTGCGACAACAAGGTGTAGAGCTGGATGAACACAGCAGGCCAAGCGGCATCAGAGGAGAATGAAAGCTGATGTTTCGGGTCTAGACACTTCTTCAGAAATTTCTGAAGAAATTGTGTTCATCCAGCTTTACACCTTGTTGTCTTAGATTCTCCAGCATCGGCAGTTCCTGCTATCTCTGTAACTATATTCTGCATTCTGTTCTGTTACCTTATTGTATTTAAGTAAGGTATGATTTGTCTGGTTAGCATGCAAAACAATACATTTCACTGTACCTCACTACATGTGACATTAATAAACCAAATCACATCTATGTGCACACACTAACTCACACACACTTATCTACACTTACATACAATCAAACACATGCTGATATAGACACACAGACACACAGACACACACCCCCACACACACACACCCACACACACACACACACACACAAATATACTGTCACTCACCCATCCACCCACTCACACACTCACTCTCACTCTTCACAGAAGTTGAAGGGCTGCAGGGAACACGTGCTCAGGGTTTTTCATTAAATTGATTTGTACATTTTAAGACAGAACATGTAAGCTGCCAGACAGGGAATAATTTGCCTATTACACAGCCAGTTATAGAGTCATAGTGTCATCCAGCACGGAACAAGGCCCTTTGGTCCAACCAATCAATGCCAACCAGGTTTCCCAAACTAAGCTAAGCCTGTGTTTGGCCCATATCCCTGTGAATCTTTCTCATCCATGTACCTGTCCAAATGTCTCTTAAATCTACCACCTCCTCTGGTAGTTCATTCCATACACACACAACCCTTTGCATGAAAACATTGCCCTTCAGGTCACTTTTATATCTTTCCACTCTCATTTTAAACCTATGCCTTCCAGTTTTGGACTCCCCCAGCCTAGGGAAAAGACCTTTGCTATTCACCTTATCTGTGCCCCTCATAATTTTACAAACCTCTGTAAGGTCACCCCTTAGCCTCTGATGATCCAGGACAGAAACTCCCAGCCTGTCCAGCCTCTCCTTATAACTCAAAACCTCCAGTCCCGGTAACATCCTTGTAAATCTTTTCTGCAAGCTTTCCCACTTATTAATATCCAACCTGTAATAGGGTGATTAGAACTGTACACAGTATTCCGAAAGTGGCCTCATTAATTTCCCCTACACTGCAATATGACGTCCCAACACCTATACTCATTGATCTGAGCAATGAAGGTAAGCGTGCCAAATGCCTTTTTCACCACCTTGCACACCTACAACGTCACATTCAAGGAGCTACATACCTGAACCCCTAGGTCTCTCTGTTCGAGAACACTCCCCAGAGCCCTACCATTTAATTGTGTAAGTCCTGCCTTGGCTATCTTACCAAAAAGCAACACCTCGCATTTATCTGAATTAAACTCCATCTGCCGCTCCTCAGCCTTTTGGGATAGTGGAGTACATGGATATGAGGATGGTGTGAGGGAAAGACATTGAATTGTTGGATTGGCCATAATTGTGTTGAATGGCAAGACAAGCTCAATGGGCTGAATGGCCTACTCCTGTTCCTATGTTTCCTTACATCAGGAGTTCAAAAGTATCCACGATACTGCAGGTGATGACCTATTAAGGTTCTACATGACTGCAGTCAAATCCCCTTGAAACGTAAACCAACATAGAGTTCTGCAGTTCTGGAATCCACATTGTAGGAGGGATGTGATTGCACTGGAGAAGGTGCTGGGGAGGTTTACCAGGATGTTGCCTGGGCCAGAGAGTTTCAGTTCTGAGGAGAGATTGGTTATTGTGTAGTTACTGAACGTGTGGTGAAAATGTCCTTGCAGAGCACAGCAGAATGTATTTACCCTTTTAAACAACAATTCCTGTTTTCATTGGATCAAATGAAGAGTTGGTGGTACTTCTGTGGGATTCTGACGAAGTATGAACACTGTTTATAAGGTGTTAAAGCACTCAAACCTGTCTTCCATAATGTTGGTAAATTTTAACCCAACTGTAAGTTTTCTCTAAAGAGTTTGGCTTTTTTTTGGTGTATTGAACCTTGAGCCTCCAAGGTCAACCATTATCCATGGCTCTACACCACTCCTGAACAGTACAAGACGACAATTCATCCCAAACGAAATATTCTGGATAGAGCTGAACTCAGAACTTGCACCTTTTTTTAAATGCGCGATGTATGTTTTGGCAGCAAAGACTCTCTTCGGGCTTTCATACAAATCTTCTTGTGAAACTCTGACACTAAATACTGACAGATAAACATTCTCGAAGCAAGATGAAGAACATCTATGGTTGTCCTAGTTTTTGGCAGGGGTTGAGGACAGACATGTTGCTCTAGACATTGAAAGGTTAAAAGCTAAACCTGGAATTATAATAGGAATTTCACATCGCAGTAACTAATATGCTTATGATACTTTCTGGTTTGGATTTGCTTTGTTCTGTCGGTCCAGTACATTCCAGTTAACTCTGGCACCTTCCAAAATGGCCCAAGTTTGACAGCTCCTTGTACTTGATCTTGAAAAATAACCTATTTGGCATTCCCTTGGCTTTACCGGGTGACTTCAGTGGGAAAGAATGTGAATAATACGTTGAAAATAAATATGCACAAGAAATTACAACTATGTCTGAATGACCCTCTACCTCGGAATGTCTCGAACTGTGAGAATTAGAAAGACAGGAAATATGTGAATAGCATGACACTTGAAAACTCAGAATTCCTTATTTGGAGTCTGCAAGGGCATGCAAGCACTAGTTATATAAACTGAGGACTGAGTTTCCTGCTCATTACAGATCTGGACCTTGAACTATTCCATTTATAGTTATCCTTCAAAATGATAGCAAGTGTGGGGCCATTTACAAAGCAATCACTGCATCAAACAAAACCTGGCAGAGTAAAGCATGTTTTCCCTGACAGACAATGTGGCAGTGATCAGCTCCCAACCTCTCGTTGCTGGATGATCACTTAATGTTTAGCAGGAGTAACAGAGAGAAGAATCTCCCAGGATTTATCCTCTTCAGACAGCACCTTCCAAACCCGCCACCTCTACCATCTGGAAGGACAAAGGCAGCTTGGGGAACACCTCCAGCTACAAGTTCCCCAAGCTCACCACCCTGACTTAGAAATATAAAGCTGTTCCATCGGTATCGGTGGGTCAAAATGCTGGAACTGCCTCTTAATAGCAATGTAGGCCTACCTACAGCACATGGACCACAGCTCACCACCACCTTCAGTGAATGTACACTGCAGTGAGAGAGAAAGGCTTTAAGGGAAGGACACATCATTGGCAGCTAATAGAGTTAAAGATAGTATCAAATTGAAAAGCATATAATTCTGCAAAAATGAGCGGCTGGTTGAAAAAAGGAGACAGAAAATTTGACTTGATTTGGTTTATTGTAGTCACATGTACCTAAGTACAGTGAAAAGTTTTGTTTTGCGGGCAGTACAGGCAGATCATAGCAAACAAGGGCATGCACATCATAGGGTGCTCAGACAGAGCGAGACATAAAGAACAGCAAAGAACAACCAAAAAGTTAAGAAATTAGAGTACAAGAGAAAACTAGCTGAAAATATAAAAATAGATAGGAAGAGTTTCTATAGCTATTGGAGCTTGAATAGAATGTTTTCACTTAGGAAAGAAGAATGGAAAGGTAATATACTATTTAAACAGAAAGAGATTGCAGAACTCTGAGGTATAGGGGGATCTGTGTCCTTGGACATGAATCACAAAACATTAGTCCACATGTATGGAAAGTGATTACGAAGGCAATTGGAATGGTGTTGACTGTAAGGGAAACGGGATGTAAAAATTTCCGATGAAGGGTTTAGGCCCGAAACGTCAAGTTTTCCTGCTCCTATGATGCTGCTTGACCTGCTGTGTTCATCCAGCCCCATGCTTGTTATCTATGTTTTGCTCTAACTGTCCAGGTTTTGTTGAGACTTACATCTGTGTACAGTTTAGGTCTCCTTATGTAAGAAAGTATGTAAATGTGTTAAAAGTAAGTTCAGAGAAGGTTCCATCCTGGGGATGAGGGATTATCTCATGAAGAAAGTTGGACAGATTAGGCCTTTATGCACTGGAGTTTAGGAGGATGAGATGATGTTAGTGAATCACACTAGATCGTGAGGGGACAGGACAGCATGGTTGCTGATAGGATGTTTGCCCTTCTGAGTGAGACCAGAACAGGAAGGGAGGAGTGACACTCTGTAATTGTAAGGGGTCTCCCAGTTCAGGTAGATATGGAAAGAACATCTCTTTCCTCTGAGAGAGTTATGAGTCTTTGGACCCATCTTCCCAGAGAACAGTGGAAGTAGGTTCATTCAATATTTTTAAAGTCGAGGTAGATTGCTTTGTGATTGACAGGGAAGTTAATGGTTTTCAGGGGAGAAATGGGAAGTTGAGATCACAATCTGATCGTCACTGATTGAAGTGAATGGCAGAACAAACTTGAGGGGCTGAATGGTCTACTCCTGCTCCTAATTTGAATGAGGGTACACTTTAAAGTATTCATGGCAGTGCAGAAGGAAGTATGGAAGTTCAGGAATAAGGACAGCAGCTGGAACGTAAAGACAAATGTAAAAGCCCTACAAAATTGGTAGCCTTCATAAATGGAGGAATGGTCTATTTGTGTTTGCAGCTGAAGTAATGTATTGCCCACTGACTAGAGGCTAATAGCTCTGTCCTTGATTGTCACCTCCATCGCCCTCCAGGATTTCTTGTCCATATGTGAAGAAACTACAAAAACATCAATAGAACAGCCAAGGCGTGTTATCTGCGTCCTTCGACTTTTCCATGCAGTCTCTTTTCCTTGCTTATGAGTGACATTCCTTCATTACTTACTGAAGGTTCTTGACATGCTGGATGTGGAAGGGCTGTTTCCTCTTGTGGGAGAGTCTAGAACGAGGGATCGCGCAATTAAGATGGAGACAAGGAGCTTTTATTTTCTCTCAGTGTGTTTGGAACTCTCTTCCCCAGCATTGGAAGGCAGTGTCGTTGAATATTTTCATGGCAATTCTGACTAACAGTGAGTCAAATATTATCAAAGGGTCATCAGCGATGTGGGGTTGAGACCATAACCAGATCAGCCATAACCTTATTGAATGGTGGAGCAGGCTCAAGAGGTTGAACAGTCTATTCCATCTCCTGATTCATATGTTGGCCTATACGACCCAATCTCGCCCTCACTGTTCACCTCTCCTCTACCTATGCCCCTCTCTCTCGCTCTCTCTCTCTCTCTGTCATCAGCTCAGAGATTTAGCTGTGGGAATGGATAATTCTGATGACAGCATTTCACTGCATTACAGACAACGCCTGAGAGAGATTCGAGGAGTCGCGCATACAACTAATTTCTTACAGAAATCTGGTTGTGACCCTAGGCTTGGGTCACTTGGGTTGTGTTTGAGAGGAGAGGCTTGGACAAGCTCCAGGCCCAAACTAGAGGCAGCTAGCTCTATTTCACAGCGTTGGCCAACAGCTAGCAGGGACCAGCTCAGCCTAGGACCAATGGAGCCTGTACCCTGCAATGTAACTTCCAGACAGAGCACTGGGATTGGCTTAACACTACTGAGAGGTGTCGTGAGAATGCATGGTGAGTAAATCACTGAGTCACTGCTCTAACACAATGTGAAGGCTGTAACATAATTTATGCAGAGTTCTGTGTCTAACTGTGCACATGCAGACTCTGAAAGTTACTCTTTGATTGGCCTCACAGTAACAGTAAAGTTTGATGACCTCATGTTATTCTCAACACAAAGTTCTGAGTGAATTAATTTGACGTCCCTCTACGATGAAAGAAGTTAAAGCATTCAGAAAAAAAGTATAGTAAATACTTAATTTCATTAATGATGATATGTTTTGGCAGTCTTCATTTGTAAGTTCAGAGTTGATTGGCTGCTGTGTTGTAAACCCATTAAGTGGAGATTAAGATAATAATCTGGGCTGCCACAGCCTCAGATAGCATGTACATTTCTCGCCAGTTGCAGAGATGCTGAATATCTTTATCTCCACGACCAAACAGAATTTCAGAAGTTTACAAATACTAATTCAAATTTAGTTCCAGGATTCACTCCAAGTGGCAGATGCGTTGCTTCAGATACAATTAGCTGCCACTTAAAGCAGTTGCTGACAATTCCAGGATCAGCCTCGTCAATCTCTTGGAAGCAAAAAGGCAGTGTTTTTTCTAAGCTCACAGTTTTCCATTCCCGATGCACCCTTCACTTCATGGGGGATAAACACACTAACGGACACGATGACTGACTTGCATTAGGCCAATATGGCTAACCTTCGTCCTCTGTGACAAAAATGTCACAGATTGGCATGGACAAGTCAGACTGAAGGGTCTGTTTCTGGGCTGTACGACTCTACGAGTGGATCAATCTCAGAGTGAAAACACTCACTGTGAGCTGAGACATTGGAATGAAAAAGCATTGAGAAAGTAACAGCAGAAACTAGAAATGGAGCATGAGGTGAGAGATACAGTGAAAGGGGAATGTGTCAGCAAGAGGGGACAGTGTAATATGCACTCCAGCACAAGTTTGATTTAACTGCGTTCTCTGCTTCCTCTCTGGATTTTCAACCACTCTTTCGAAGTCAGCTACTCCTCTTGGGGAAACAGTGAGAAATTCATTTGAGTGGCTATTCAGCTGTGGTAGGATGTTTCAGTCAAGCCTGATTTTAAAAAAAAACCTGTGACTTCCACTGTTTAGATGGTCAAGGGCAACAGAAACATGGGAACTGACCTCAAGTTGCAAGTTCCCATCCACGTCACTCACACCATCCTGACTTGGAAATATATCATTGGTTCTTCACTGCTGCTCGGTCAAAACCCTAGGATTCCCTCCCTCCCTGTGACCATAAGACCATCAGAAATAGGAACAAACGTAGGCCATTCAGCCCCGTGAATCTGCTCTACCGTTCAATAGGACCATGGCTGAACCGACATTCCTCATGTCCACTTTCCAGCACTTTCCCTTGTCTCCCCGACTGATCAAGAATCTATCTCTCTGAGCCTTAAATATACACAAGGATTCTACCCCCACTCTGTGGCAAGGAGTTCCAAAGGCTCACAACCGCCTGAGAGACGATATTCCTTCTCATCTCAGTCTTAAATTGGTGTTGCTTTGTTCTGACGTGTAGGTGCTGGTGTTGGACTGGGGTGGACAAGGTCAGAAGTCACATGACACCGGGTAATAGTCCAACAGGTTTAGTTGAAATCACAAGTTTTCAGAGCGCTGCTGCTTACCTGACAAAGGAGCTTGTGATTTCGAATAAACCTGTTGGACTACTCCCTGGTGTCATGTGATTTCTGACCTTTATTCTGAGACTGTGCCTTCTGGTCCTCGACCCTCCCACGAGGGGAAACATCCTCTCAGCATTTACCCTGTCAAGCCCCTCAATAATTCTATATGTTAAAATGAGATCATCTCTCAGTCTCATAAACTCCAGTCCCAACATGTTTAGCCTTTGCAGACAGTCCTTCCATATCACAGATCATCCTAGTAAACCTTCTTTGAACTGCTTCCAATGAAATGATAACTTTCCCTAAACGCAGGGACCAAAACTGCTCACAGTGGTGGTCTGTCTAGTACCTTGTACGGTAGCAGTAAGACTTCGTTACTACCCCCCTGAAATAAGATGCTGCCAGGCTTGCTGAGCTTTTCCAGCAATTTCTGTTTCCGTTTTTGATTTACAGCATCCGCAGTTCCTTCAATTTTTATTCCATTAGCTTTCCTGATTACCGGCTGTGCCTGTGTGCTGACCTTCTGTGTTTTGAGTGCAATTACTCCCGGGTCCCTTTGTATTGGAACTTTCTGCAGTTTTTCTCCATTTAAATAATATTCTGTTCTTTTGTTCTCCATTCAAAAATTTTCCCACATTATACTTCATTTCTCAACGTTTTGCCCACATACTTAACACATCAATATCTCTCTGTCAACTGTTTCAAAATCCCTCACAACCTGCCTTTCCACCTATTTTTGTGTCGTCTGTAAATCTGGCTATAGTACATTCATTTTCTTTATTCAAGTTGTTGATATGTGTTGTAAACAGTTGCAGTCCCAGCACTGAGCCCTGTGGAACATCACTGGTCACATGTCACCAACCTGAAAAAAAACCCCTTATCCTCACTCTCTGTTTCCTGCCCCTTAGCCAGTTCTCTAAGAATGCCAGTAGACTGCCTTCAAAACCATGGACTCTTATCTTATGACGAACTTTTGTGAGGTTCCTTGTCAAATCCCTTCTTGGAAGTCCCAACGCAACACATCTACTGGCTCCGCCCTATCCAGCCTAGTTGAAACCTCCTCAAAACACTCTAATTAGCCAGACATGATTTCCCTTTCATTACCTACATAACACAACTGCAGCCTTTCAAGAAGGCAGCTCACCACCACCTTCTCCACAGCAACTAGGGATGGACAATAAATGCTGGCCTGGCCAATGACGCCTCATGTCCCGCGAATAAATGCAAACAAATCATTTAGATATCAGAGTGCAAGCGTCTTTCACTGGATGATCATCAAAATTTGAATCCTGGTTACTTTCCTTGTTCTCAGACCCACGATCCCGAGACTATTTTAGCAGGACTCAAGCTAGGAACTCAGACATGCCCAACACATCCCTCAAAGGGTCATGTGAATAGCCAAGATCTTTTTCCCAGAGTAGGAAAATCCAAAACTAGAGGACATCGGTTTAAGGAGAGAGGGGAAATATTTAAGAGGGACCTGATGGGCAACTTTTTCACACAGAGGGTGGTGCATATATGGAATGAGCTGCCAGAGGTAGTGGTGGAGGCTGGTACAATTACAACTTTTAAAAGGCATCTGGATGTGTACATGAATAGGAAGGGTTTAGAGGGATATGGGCCAAATGCTGGCAAATGGGACTAGATTAATTTAGGATATCTGGTCAGCAGGAATGAGTTGGACTGAAGAGTCTGTTTCCGTGCTGTACATCTCTATGACTCTATGTCTGGTATGGTAGTGACTATATACCACTGTCAACTGTATGATTTTAAAAAAATGGTTCACTGATTTCCTTTAGGGAAGTAAATTCCTTTGCCTTACTGGGCTTGGCCTACCTGAGAATTTGAAAAACAATATGGTTGATTCTTAACCGCCCTCTTGGCAATTAGAAATGGGGTAATAAATGCTGATCCAGCCAGCAGCAACCCACATCCCATGAATGAATTTGAAAGAAAGAGCTCAAACTCTATTACACCTTCTATCACTGTTCAATAACGACGACGTGGCGAATTTGGAGAACCTAGCTCTTTCAGGAAGGTACAGAATAGGAAGGATATCTTTAAAACTAGGTAAACATGTCTATTGGTCTTGGTAGTAAAACTGGCTGAGAGCATCAGTAATCAACTAGACTGATTGAAAACTCATTCCTCTTGTCAATCATCACCCAGAAAAATCTCTGTCCATCACCAAAGCCATTCCTAGGTCACTTCAGAGGAGCTACTAAATGCAGCATTAACTCTCTGTAGATTGATTCTGTAGATTAACTTCATGTATTTTTTCACCAAAGAAGTTTCCTCCTCTGCAAAGTAATCAGTGTCGTTGGGTCAAAATCATGGAATTCCCTCCCTAAGGGCATTGTGGGTCCACAGCAGCGGTTCAAGAAGGCAGCTCACCACCATCTTCTCAAGGGGGCAACTAGGGATGGGCAAGAAATGCTGGTCCAATCAGTGATGTCCACATCCCAGGAATGAATATTAAAAAAATGAAGGGGGCCCAAAAAGTCCTTTAGCTGTGTTCTCACCCATTATTTTGGCATTGTATCTGCGGATCCTGTTTGCTGGCACCCTGCCAGTTTCAGAGCGTCAGTGAGAGTGTACTTAAACTGGCTGGACTAGTCACTAAACACAGGACTTTCTGTGAGCAAACCTCCAGTTCCCACATGCCACATGCTGTCCAGAATGCGTCGGCCTCTCAGTCTTCCGTACATGTGGAGAAAATCAGCCACATTTCCCGAGCCCAGATTATAATGCTGTGATCCTTGCTGTAAGAATGTGAACCCTGTCAGCAATGGTCTCAGTGTATATTTGTGTGTGCATTTGGCAAATGTTATTGTGTGTGTGTGTGTGTGCGTGAGTGTCTATCTGTCTGTCTGTCTGTGTATGTGTGTGTGTGTCTGTGTGCGTATCTGTGTGTGAGTATGTGTGTGTGAATATGTGTGTGTGAGTAGCTGTGTGTGTGTGAGAGAGAGTATCTGTGCGTATGTGTGTGTGTCTGTCTGTCAGTCTGTGTATGTGTCTGTGCCTGTGTCTGTGTGCGTATGTGTGAGTATGTGTGTGTGTGTATGTGTGTGTGTCTGTCTGTCAGTCTGTGTATGTGTCTGTGCCTGTGTCTGTGTGCGTATGTGTGAGTATGTGTGTGTGTGTATGTGTGTGTGTGTGTGTGAGTAGCTGTGTGTGTGTGTGTGTGTGTGTGTGTGTGTGTGTGTGTGTGTGTGTTGGATTGGGCTGGTGAAGACAGCAGGGATGTTGGGAGTGTGAAATGGTTTTAATGAATGTGTAGATAAGCTTTGATGTACCAATGACCTCAGTAGTCATGTGATAGAGACTCTGCTAGAAGGTTGGAGTTGGAGTAGGGAGCTCTGATGTCTGGTCATCATGTGTACGATCTTAAGAAACCTTGAGGTCTGTCCTGAGTTGATATGAAGTAAAGCAGAATCCAGACTAGTAGAGAAATAACGTGCCCACAATCAGCAATGATATTCATTCTGCTTGACTGGCTGTTTTCTAATTAACTTATGATGTGGAGGTGCCAGTGTTGGGCTGGGGTCAGAAGACACACGACACCAGGTTATAGTCCAGCAGACTTGAAATCATAAGCTTTTGGAGTGCTGCTCCTTTGTCATAGCAAAGGACAGAACGTTTATGGGAATGAAAGGAATAAACATACATTGTAGTTAAAACAGAAAGTGCTGGAGAAGCTCAGCAGGTCTGGCAGCACCTGCGGAGAGGGAAACAGAGTTAACGATTTGAGTCTGGTGACTCCCCAACAGAATAGCTCTGACAAAGTTTTGAAGAATGGTCACTGAACTCAAAACATTAACTCTGTTTCTCTCTCCACAGACACAGCCAGACCTGCTGAGTTTCGCCAGCACTTTCTGTTTTAGTTTCAGGTTTCCAGCATCCACAGATTTTTGTTTGATTTTTAAAGTATCTTTGCGCTGTCCTACTTGCGTGCTGCCCTGGGCTTGACTTTCATGATAATGTCTTCTATCATTAGCTCCAGTCCCTGAATGCAACCAGCCCTTTCCTGATAACAGGACAATCGTGAACTGAAATAAACTCTCCCACGGGAACAACACAGCTTGGTTTCTGCCTCTCTGCACACTGTGTCTGAACTAACAATGTTACACTGGTGCTTGCTGCTTACCTGGGCTTTAATGCTGCTTATGTTGATTTTCTTCAGTAGATTTTCTGTTCTCACTTCCCAGTCCTGTTTGGCACTGATGCCATCAAACGTATAGTTTATGTGAGATCCCTTATCCAAACAGTTCTGTAAGTAAAATTAAGACGTAGAATTAATTCAGCAAGACATTAGGAAGGCAAATGGTATATTGGCCTTCATTCTAAGTAGATTTGCAGTGGTGGAAATGTTGGCCTAGTGGAATTATCACTGGACTATTAATCCAGTGACCCACATAGTGTTCTGGGGACCTAGGTTCAAATCCTGTCCATGATAGATGCTGAAGTTTGAATTTGCTCAAAAATCTGGATTTGAGAAACTAATAATGACCATGGAGCTGTTGTCAGGGGGAAAATCCCATTGGGTTTACTAATGCCCTGAAGGGGAAGGAAACTACCTGGTCTGGCCTACATGTGACTCCAGACCCACAACAGCATGGTTAACCCTTAATTGCTCAATGGACAATAAGTGCTGGCCTAGTCAGTGATACTCACGCGCTATGAACAAATCAAAAGAAACTGATTTCAGAAGTAGGAATGCCTTCCTGCAGGAAAACAGAGCTTTGGTGAGACCACATCTGGAGTCTTGTGTGCAGTTTTGGTCTCCCCCCCTAAGATATTTTTGCCTTAGAGGGCATGCAGTGGATGTGCAATTGGCTGATACTGGTAACAGCAGGAGACATCAGTTCAACTGGGCCTGTGTTCATTCGAGTTTAGAAGAAGGACAGAGGGAATCTGATTGAAATGCATAAAATTCTAACAAAGTTGTACGGACTACATGCAGAGAGGATGTTTCCCTGCCCTGCTTGGGGAATCCAGGACCAGGGGACACGGTTTCATGGTACGGGTAAACCATTTAGGATTGAGATGAGGAAATATTTCTTCACTCAGAGGGTAGTGAACTTGTGGAGCTCTATCACAGAAGGCTGTAGAAGCCAAGTCACTGAATGTATTCAAGGAAAAACATAGTGTTTTTTAGATTTTAAAGACATCAAAGGATATGGGGAGAAAGAAAAAGGGAATATAGCATTGAGAGAGAGGATCAGCCATGATCCTACTGAACAGAGGAGCAGGATGGAAGGGCTGAATGGCCTACTCCTGCTCCTAGTTTCTACAGTTCTATGTCAAAGATTGCCAATACGCAGCACATTCTAACTCCTACGGCAGTGAGCTGGTATCACACATGCACTACTCTCAGGACAAGGAGGTCCAGGTGGTTTAAATGCTCCTTTAAGTTACTGCCTCCTGCAGACTGCAGTGAGTCTGTGTGTTAACTGCGAGCTTTGAGTTGGCATCCACTGCAACCACTGAACCATTAACCCTTTGTGATCTGTTGCAAACCCAAAATGACGAGAAAAGAATGATCAAGCCAAGTCACTTGGACTCTCTTGCTCAGACTGATAGTATTGAATCAGTGAAAATCTGTTTTCTTTGCTGATTGTATCAGATGCAAGGACTGAGTCTAAAATCCTGCCAACATTGGAAGATTGCACTAGTAGATAGGAACATGTCCAAGTAGAAAATCATTTGATTCTGTCATGAAGAAATTTTTTCATTACATTGATATTAGCACCTGTCTGCCTGCGATGAGTGATGTCTGCTCCAGGGTTCCGTTATGATTTCCTTGCAGAAAGGCTATTACTTATTTTTGACAGTGATCTGGCCTTATCTCCAGGAGTGTTCCTGGTGGAGTGGGTGTTTGGAAAAGGCATGCCCTATCTGCCCACACTCTGGTCAAGTGAAAACCAGCACAATTCACTGCTGCATAGGGCCAGTCCACAGCCTCAACCCTCTGTCTATAGTTGGGCATCTGTGCGCACCAGTTTTGTACAGTACAGTGTACATTAACAGGTGCAAGGTTTTGCTAACTTATCAGCAATGTATCTTTTCCCCACAAAATGGGTACAGAGACAAAGAGATATGTCAGTTGAAGCCTGGAAGGAAATTAACAAGTACACACCAACAGCAAACTTCCTGACATAATTGCTTACACTCAATTATAAACAGGAATATCATTAACTGTGGGCTTGAAAAGTGCAACCGTGTTTTCAATGTAGTGCTAAAACTGGCAGGGTGTATTTGCGATATTTGAAGAGCTCATTATCCCATCTTGTTCTTCAGTGTTATACAGTGGTGTCATTGCCCTGCTGTGCTGCAAACGTATTTTTGGTAAACAAGTATGTTGAGGGACGGCTTGGCACTCTCACAACACTGAGAAATCTCTCCTCACCTTCTGGTGCCTCTGTGTCACTCTTGGATCCCACATTAACTGCTGGCGAAATCCTTATCACACATCTCAACCTCATGCCAAGTACCAGATCCCAAGAGATACTTTAGACTTGCTGTTGATTGCTGTTCATTTCCTTATCTTCCCCGATTTCTTTTCGCTCCATGAAGAATTTGTTGAAACAATCACTCAGAATAACAAGTGACGTTTTGAAAAATGGCATTTTATTTAGATTTTGCAGCCTGATGCAAAATGTTGTAGCTAATGCCTGCTTTATAAGATCTACTGCTCTGGAGGAATAGTGGAGCATATTTCATAGAGGTAGTAGGGGTCTCAACTTCAGGCTGCTGTGGTGTTAGGAGTCTTGCATTGCTCTGTTTCTGGAAGCCTCACTGATTTAAGTGTCTAGAATGGGGGATGGGGTGTTAGCAGCTAATGTAGTGGATGGCATCTCACCTCCTGATGTCAGATCCTTCCACGGGGCCTGGTGTTCCTGTCCCCAGGAGCCCCACCTACATGGGTTTGCTTGTCTTGTTTTATGCATGGTAGGGCCCTTCCCCCATTGCTGGATTAATATCCAAGGTGTCAGGATGACGCTTTTAAATGGGTATTGATTGCAATAAGTAATTCAGTCTGACAGAAGATACAAAAGCTTAAATATTCGTAACAACAGGTTCAAGAACAGCTTCTTCCCCACTGTCATTAAACTTCTGGATGGACCTCTCACTTTCAAATCTAATGTTGATTTTGCTTTTTGTGCAGCTTCTCTGCAGCCGTAACCTTGGATTCCTTGCTCTGTTCTATTACACTATAATCTTGGTATGTTATGATCTGCCTGTACTGCATGCAAAACAAAACTTTTCCCTGTACTTAGGTACATGTAACAATAATAAATCAAATCAAATCAAATAATTTAATTAAGTCAGTCATGTTGTGGTAATTTCACTGATTCGGTAACTAGGGACCAGGAAACATGGTTTCAAATCTCACAGTGGTGACCCTAATGGAATTTAAATTCAATTAAAATTGAAACAGCTAGTCTCAGTGATGGTGACTGTGAAACTAGCATCATTAAAGCCCTTTAGAGAAGGAAATCTGCTGTCTTTACCCAGTCTGGCCTACCTGTGCCTCCAGGCCTCACAGCAAAGCAGTTGATTCTCAACTCTCGTAGTTTTCTAAATTCCAGTGGGCATAACCCTCGCCTGTTCACCCTTTCCTTATAAGAAGCCCTGCCCATTCCAGGTGTTAGTCCAGTTAACCATCTCTGACCTGCTTCTAGTTTCACTTAGACACTTCTTAAATAAAGTGACTGGTGTTGCACACAGTCCTCTAGGTAGGAAGGATACTATTAATTTGGAAAGGGTGCAGAAAAGATTTACAAGGATGTTACCGGGACTGGAGGGATAGTGTTATAACGAGGGGCTGGGACTTTTTTCCCTGGAGCGTAGGAAGTTGAGGGGTGACTTTGTAGAGGTTTATAAAATCATGAGGGGCATAGATAAGGTGAATAGCAAAGGTCTTTTCCCCAGGGTAGGGGAATTCAAAACTAGAGGGCATGGGTTTGAAGTGAGAGGGGAAAGGTTTAAAAGGAGTCTGAGGGTCAACCTTTTTGCACAGACGGCGATTCACAGGTGGAATGAACTGCCAGAGAAGTGGTAGATGCAGGTATAGTTACAACATTTAAAAGACATTTGGGCAGGCACATGGATAGACGTTTAGAGGGATATGGGCCAAATGCAGCCAAATGGCACTAGATTGGTTTGGGAAAGCTGGCTGGCATGGACTGATTAGACTGATGGGTCCGTTTCTGTGCTGAATGACTATATGGTCTCACCAATACCCTGTACAACTGAAGAATAGCCTCCCTGCTCTTGTATTTATTTCTTCTCATATTAAAACATAAATTCTGTGAGCTTTCCTAATTACTTGCTTTGTCTGCATTCTAACCTTCTGCTATTCATGCACCAAGACACCCAGACCTCTCTGCATCTCAGAGTTCTGCAATCTCTCACTGTTTGGATAATATACTTTTTTATATATTCTTCCTGCTAAAATGGGCAATTTCACTTTTCTCACCTTAGGCTCTGTTTGCCAGATCTTTGCCCACTCGCTTACCCTATCCATATCTATTTGTGGCCTCTTTAAATCCTCTTCACAATATACTTTCCAAACTATTTTTGTGTCGTTAGCAAATTTAGCAACCGAATACTGACCTTGCCAGACATAGGCACATCCCATGAAAGAACTAAAAACACCCTTTTGTAGAATGCAGTTTAAAGTTTGACAATAATGGTGTGAATCTTCAAAATATGAAACCACTCTGCATTCCTTCCAGTCCTTTCATTGTAAAACTTGCTTTTCCAGCAAGAGATTCCAATCTTGTCTTTTATAAAATTGTATAAAGAACCTTTAGAACAAAGATTAACATGCGGCATTAATGAATCAGGAGCTAGTTTTGTGTCTTTCCTAACTTTCAGTTCAACAAGCCATTTAACACAGTCAGACCAACCTCCTATATATCGATAACAATTTATCTTCCATTCCTGACTGCATTGACGATGTGGCTCCATGTGCACATCACTAACTAAAGCTTCTTATGTGCCAGAACTGACATAGTGGGCTGAATGGCCTCCTTCTGATCAGTATCACTCCATGATTCTATGACTTTCCAATGCCTAGACAATGCATTAACTACATTAGATACAATGCTAACTATGTACTGACATAGGGATTCCTACCATTCTCCTAGCCACTAGCATCCTTTAAGCAGCTCAGTCACAATTTCAAGTAATGCATACCTCTTTGTCCAATAGACCATGTGGTGAATTTTAATTATGACTGCTGATTCATTATTGAACTGGCCAGGTTTCATTCCATTGGAGATAGGGTGTGTTCCAAAACAGATCGTGTTTATATGAGCCCATTCTGAAATCTGACCTCAAGCCTATTTTTCTACACTTTTAATGCTTGACTGACTTGCTTGAGTCAGCTTTGGCTCAGACGGTATCATTTGCGTCTGTTGCAATTGTAAGGTTGTGGGTTCAAGTCCCACTTTAGAAACTTTTGAGCACAAAAGTCTAGACATACAGAACTGGGGTTGTGCAGTAGTGCCAGAGGTGCAGTCTTTTGAATGAAACGTTCGGTTAAGACCATCATTGCTTTCCCAGGTGGATAGGCAGGTGGGGGGAGTTATCCCTCAATAGGAATATCCCCATCTCTATGGATCCAATATTGATCCCTCAAGCAACATTGCAAAACAGAATAACTACTCATTATCACATCCCACTGTTTGTGGGATCTTACTGTGTGCAAATTGGCTGCTGTGTTTCTTACATTCCATCAAAACTACAGTATTTCATTAACTGTAAAGTGCTTTGGGATGTCCTGAGTTATGAAAAATATTTGTATCTTTATCAGTTGCTTTTTCCCATTTTACAAAACCTAAGATTCTTAGGGGCTTGGACTCGGTAGTTACTGAGAAGTCGTTTCTCCTAGTGGGAGAGTCTAATACCAGAGGGGCATAATCTCAGAATAAGGGGTCACCCATTTAAGACAGATGAGGAGGAATTTCTTCTCTCGGAGAGTAGTAAATCTGTAGAATTCTCTACATCAGAGAGCTGTTGAGATTGGGTCATTAAGTATGTTCAAGGCTGCGATCGACAGAATTTCAATCAGTCAGGGAATCAAGGCTTATTGAAAAATAAGCAGGAAAGTAGAATTGAGGATGATCAAATCAGCCATGATTTCATTGAATGGCAGAGCAGACTCAATGGGCTGAATGGCCTACTCTTGCTCCGACATGTTATGGTCTTACGGTAAAGCATGTTTAAAAGTTGTATACATAACTTGAAAAATTGAACAGATAGCTTTCTTTGAGAAAAGTCAAAACCTCTGTCCGAGCCTGACAATAAATAGTCTTATTTTTACAAGACCTAGTCATGGTTTTTATTGGAGAAAAGCCTTTGGTTCTGAAAAAAAATAATAATTTTACAGCTGCAGAGTGTCACCACCAGTTAATAGACATCAGTTAAAAAGCTGCTATCTCATGCATTGTCCAAAATGTCAAAATACAGCTTGGTATGCTGCAGGGAAAATGAATGATGAGTGTGGAGAGCTCTGTATTACAGTTTTGGGATTGCTCTCTTAGGAGGCACGTGAAAGGGAAAAGTCAATTGCAACTCTTTGAACGCTGTGAGATATCTGTGACAGCACATTGAAACATAAAGGTGAGCTCAGAATTCTCCATTTTCATTGCTCTGTCGTTCAGACAAAGCCTTGCCTCTGTGTGTTATGATACACTTTGTTCCCATCGCATTGTGGAGTTGTTTCACGGTTTTAGATGGAAAGAAGGGAAAAATAGTTAATGGAAAGCATGGTTATTTTCTAGGCTTCTCATACCAAGCAGATGGATATACAGAGCTCTCGCTATCTTTTCATGCCTAGTTCCACAGCCCCCACATCCCCCTGCATAATAACTGACAGCACTTCACCTGTGCAGTAAAAGTTTTGTACCAGCTGTTTCTATACTTGTAAACTCATCCGAAGCTCTGTTGGTCATGTCCTAACTCACATCAAAATGCCTTCAACCATTAATGCCATGCTCTCTGAGCTATACTGACATTGCCTGAAGCAATACTTCAGTTTTAAAAATGCCATCAGTGTTTTCAAACCCCTCCACGGCGTCAGCTCCCACTATCTCTGGAATCTCTTGCAGCATTTACAACATCACTTTTTCAGTATAAAGCAGGAAGGCTTGATGTTTCGGGCCTAGACCCTTCATCAGAAATGGGGGAGGGGAAGAGGGTTCTGAAATAAATAGGGAGAGAGGGGGAGGCCGATAGAAGATGGCTAGAGCAGAGGATAGGTGGAGAGGAGGAAGAGATTATGAGAGAGTTGCAGTGGGAGACAGATCCCCTGAGGTTTGTCCAGAGGGAGGAGGGTAACTTCTTCAGAGTAGGCATCCTTAGAAGAGGCTTCGCAGTGGGGTTAAAATTGTATCAGAGATCATTGGTACTGCAGATGCTGGAGAATCCGAGATAACGAGGTGTGGAGCTGGATGAACACCCTCTCTCCCTATTTATTTCAGAACCCTCTTCCCCTCCCCCATTTCTGATGAAGGGTCTAGGCCCGAAACGTCAAGCTTTCCTGCTCCTATGATGCTGCTTGGCCTGCTGTGTTCATCCAGCTCCACTCCTTGTTATCTCGGATTCTCCAGCATCTGCAGTACCTATTATCTCTGATCACTTTTTCAATGTTTCCTCACTGTGACCCTGTATCGAAGCAGTGAGCCTTCGGTGATAGCTGAGAGAGTGTGGGCCTGTGTAACAGGGAGCACAGCTGCTGGAACCTGTAACTCCACAAGTGCCATCACTGCCTCAGGTCTCATCACCCAACCATTTTTGTTCACTGCCTCACTTGGAACCCCAACCCCGACCTTGTGAAGCCCTGTCCAATAACCTCCTGGATATCCTTTGAGATGTCCCTGCTCTCCAACTCTGGCCTATTGTGTATCTTTGATTTTAATTTTTCTAGCCATTGACGCCTATGCTTTTAGCTGCCTGGGGACTGGCTGCAAAGTTTCCCTTCTGGAAACTTTGTACACTCTCTTCCCTCCCTCTCGTCCCTTTCTCCACCTTCTCTCTCTCCTGTCTCTCCTCACTCTTCCTCCTCTCTCTCTCACCCCACCCTGTCACTCCCTCTCTGCCCCCTCTTTCATCCCTCTCCCCTCTTTCTTTCTTTCAGATGTTCTCATAACCTACGTCTCTAACTAAGCTTTCGATCACTTGCTCTCCTCTTTCCTTGTGGCTGCTGGTGGGAATTTAAAGCTTGAATTTGCCTTGCAGAGATGTCATACTGGCTTTTAAAAACACATCCCTTGAAATAAAACAAAATCTAACAGGAATACCAGTGAGCTGCGAAACCTTCCCGGTAGCTGCTTACGTTTCCCAATGCTTTCATGGGATGCAAAAAGCATTGTGGCAATTGTTATTTCAAAAAAGAAGATAAAAGCTTTGTGCCCGGAAAGGAAATCAAAGATATGGGATGGATACAGTTGGTTTCTAATGAAAAGGCTTAAAAGTTCCCCCAAAAAATCCCTAAAAACGTTTGCGAAGGTGAGTATTCACTGGAATGCAAATATTAAGCTGTCTCAAATGAATGCTAACTGTTACATGATTCCAAAATTCTTCAGTAGAATCCCTGTTTCAAAGTAATTAACATTGTTTGCTTCAACCCTTGGGTGATTTTTGTCCTTCAATGAACCCTCTCTGCTAAACACAGTTTGTTAATATTCTGTTAACTGTGAAAACAAGTTCTGAGGAGGCGTCACTGGACCTGAAGCATTGACTCTGCTCTCTCTCTGCAGATGTTGCCAGACCTGCTGACTTTCTCCAGCAATTTCTGTTTTTGGGTACAGAAGCTGGTTCAGAATCTGGATACATGGACTAATTTAATTTTGCAGTACCCTACCCTTGTAAATTTTGACTCCTGTGAGCGGATCATATTTCAGAAACTGACATGGCCCCTCTCCAAAACTTAAAGGACATTGTCTGGTCATTCATTTTTCAAAATTGACTTATTACTTTGGCTGATGGATAATCATTAAAAGAAGGCAAAATGAACGAACTCCTCTGGCATTTAACTGGTGCAGCTGCCTATTATTTTGCCAGCAGGCATCCCAGTATTTTCTACAGCTCCTCATTTTCTTCCCCCCTCCCCACATCTTCCAATCAACCCGTTCAGCAAGTCATCTCTGGAGGAGGTGGGATTTGAACCCAGGCCTACCTGGCTCAGAGGTAGGGACATTAGCACTGCATCACATGAACCCTCAGCATTCTGTGTGTTCTCAACAGTTAGAGGAAAAGCCATCTAACGACACAGGATACAGTAAACCTTTATATTACCTTAAAAATGACTGTGTTACAATAGAAAATTCTTAAAGTATACTCTTCACGTTCACCAAAGTTTTCTCAAAATTTCTCCTGAAGTCAGATCAAGTTGAGAAAGGTCAGTGCTGATAAGTACAGTAAAATAGAACAAAGAACTGCAGATGCTGGGAACCTAAAACACACAAAAAGTGTTCTGAAGAAGGGTCATGGGACAAAAACATTAATTCTTTTCACAGACGCTGCTGAGTTTTCCCAGCAATTTCTGTTTTTCTCATGTTTCTGATAAATGCAATAGTGTGGCTTCACTCTTGACATTTCAGGAAGGAAAATGAAGTCAATTCAATTACTTTTTTTCATTTTTTTTTAGTGAAAATATACATGCCCATCGTGGGCAATTAGCTCCTTCATTTATTAGTAAAAAGCTTCTGTGACAGTTTGGGTCAAAAGACTGAAATGTATTTGAGTCTGTGGTCAGATTGTCAACCTACCAGCTATGCCTTGGAAACCTGCCTTGCCTGTGGAACCAGAAAGTTCATTCCCGTAAGTGTTTTTGAAAGCATTGCTTAACTTGTAAAATGTCCTTTCACAAAAAAAAAATCTTTGATTATTAACTGGCAGGTGTCACAAGAAAAATGTGTAAGAACTAATGAGGCATGTGTTGATTTAAGAACTGTTAAAATATGCTGGAGTGAAATGCAGAGTACAACAGAATGGGAATATGAATGTATTGTGTGTTCACACCTGTGGTACACCTGTCACACTGTAAGATAGGTATCCTAAAGTGAGGTCAGGGAGTTCAGAAACCTCTTGTGGAGAGGAAGCAGAAGGGGTGCACGTAGTTCAGTTACAAGTATTTCTAAAATCTGCATTTGAAAACTGACTAAGCATCTTTAAAAACAAGAACAGGAAGTTGCTGGAGAAACTCAGCAAGTCTGGCAGCAGAGAGAAACAGAGTTCACATTTCGAGTCTAGTATGACTCTTTTTCTTGGACAAGAAACAAATCAACTGGTCACGAACACACTACTGTTTGCAGAAGTTTGCTGTGTGCAGATGTTTCTTCACTTACAGGATGAAGGCATCTCTGGCTGGGCCAGCATGTATTGCCCAGAGGGCAGTTAAGAGTCAGCGACATTGCTATGGGTCTGGAGTCACATGTAGGCCAGATCAGGTTAGAAATGCAATTAGTGAACCAGATGGGTTTTTCTGACAATCGGCAATGGATTCATAGTCATCATTAGACTCCTAATTCCAGATTTTTGTCATAAATTCAAATTCCACTATTTGCCGTGGCAGTATTCAAACCCAGGTAAACAGGAGATTTTTTGGGCCTCTTGACTGACAGTCCAGCAGTAATATCAGTAGGCTGTCACCGAAATATGCTGCATCCTACATTACAACAATCAATACATTTCAAAAATGGGACTTCATTGGCTGCAAAGTCTTATGAGATATTCTGAGGTTGTGTCAGAGAGCCACGGATTCTCAAACCATTGAGTGTATGCAAGACCAAGATGGAAGAAAGGTCACTGGACTCAATGCTAACTCTGTTTTTCTCTTCACAAAGGCTGCCAGACCTGCTGAGTTTCTCCAGCACTTTTACTTTGTTTCAGATCTCCAGCATCCACAGTCCTTTGTTTCAATTGAGGATCGTTAATCTCTGATGCGACAGAAAGGAAGGAATAACACAATTTTGCCATGCCTCAAACCATAAATGCTCAATAAACCATGTGAAGATTTTGTGAGTCAACTGCAAAAAAAAAATTTAACATATGTAAAGATTTATCAATCAGTTTTATACGCTGATTAGTCTGGTTCAACAAGGCATAGGGGTAATCTATCTAAAGCAAAGGACTTGACTGTCATGGAAAAGATATCACACAAATGAATGATGTCAATTACAAGCCTCTAAGGTTTCACTACTTAAACAGAAAAAAAATCCATATTTTATATGCATGAGAACATTTGATTAGAAATGAATAAAATATGGAGCGCTTTCAGCGGCTGTCAGAGAGGTATCATGTAGCTATCTTGGAGATCTGCAGTTACCAAGCCAAGGTTAAGTTACTGTGTCAGGAACCTGGGAAGAACTGAGAAGACAACTTCAACAAAGTGACTCCACATCCAGATGAAGGGAGAGCTGGGAAGGTGCTGCTGTTTCTGCATTGAGCTGCAGATGTCACCTGTTAAAGCAACATGATTTAACACCTTGGAAACACATTCATAAGCAGCTCTCCTGGACACCAACCCCCACCCACCTCCCCCACTCCCCCCTCCCCCCCCCCCCCCCCCACACCCCCACCTCAACCAACAAATTCCATAATCACAAGTGTGTTAGTATTTGAGAGTAATGGAAGCGAATCTTGCGAACTGGAAATAATTTCTGCAAGCTTTATTTTTCCACACCTCGGGCTTTGATTGCGCAAGCTTGAGCAGTGAGTGGTTTGGCTTTCCCAGAACTGTTTTCTGGAAGGTCTCTGATGTCTCCCTTTAAGATTGGAGTTGTGAAGTTAAGTTGGGAAACGTCAGAAACACGCCATTCTGGTGGCAGGTACAATCATCACAGACTCATGTCCCAACACGTTCATAAACCTTCAGATATTCTCAGCAAAAAGAGGAACCTGAAACCCACACTGACTTGATTTTAGAGGATTCAGTCTTTTCACTTAAAAGTCTATTTCATTTCTTGAGTCTAAAATAATGTGTATAAAATTACACATGCCTGATAAATATCATGTCTTACAGACTTTTCAATGCAGTTGTCACAAATGTCTACAAATGTCGTATTTTAGTTGAAGACTTTCTGGCAGTAGAGCAGAAACCTTTCCCCAATTAGTAAAAGAGTTAATTTCAATGTTTGGGAACTCCCCAGTAACTGGACCACATGGTCCACCTCAATTACAGACCAGGGAAGACCCCCACCAGACAGGCCCCACAAGAGAGAAGATCCCCTCCAAGGACACTCCTTCTTAAAACTGCAGCACATCTGCTGCTTTGAAGAAAATTTCCAAAATACCGAAACAGAAATAAACGTTGCTATTTGAGCAGAGTTCCTTCTCATCTCACACTTGTTTCAAAAGGAATGTTTCTGGTCAATCCTGTACAGACTTCACAGGTATAGCCCGGAGATATAATGTTGACCTTTCCCAAGTTTATTTTGTTTGTAATTTCCAGTCCAAATTACAGTCAAGAATTTACTTAATTCACCACATGGCAAAGGGCACCGTTTTAGTTGTTCCATATTTCAATCATTTTGCAACATGTTTTGATCGTTTAAAGCATCAAAATGTTCTTTCTGCGGCAACGGAAATCACTTACTAAGCAGCAATAGAAATACTTTCTGAAAATATGTTTAAGTATCTATTTTTGTTTATTATTAAAGATTATCTTGAAGTTTTCATTTTTTCTCTCTGATATATCAGTTATTGAGAATGTTAAAGTCGAGAGGTGTACCTATTTCATAACTTCAGAAATTCCTGCTTCTATCGATAGAGTAAGGAAAATAAGACATTTTAATGATGCGACACATTTTAAGAGCCAAGTGCAGAGTGTGCGTTGTATGAATATGCTGTAGCTTCGAATCAAAACAGGGCAAGTGAAGATGTAATGGATATTGTAGAATCTTTTGAAGAAGACAAGTTGAATCCCAGAGGTGACGTGAGAGTATGGAATCACGGAGCCCAAAAAGACTTGAATCAATGGGAATCAGGGAAATCTCTCTGCTGGCTAGAGTCAAAACTGTCAAGAAGAAAGATATTTGTTGTTGGAGGCCCATCATCTCAGCTCCAGGATATCTCTGCAGGGGTTTCTCAGGGTAGTGTCCCAGGCCCAACTGTCTTCAGCTGCTTCATCAATGACCTTCCCTCCATCATAAGGTCAGAAGTGGGAATGTTCACTGAAGATTGTACAATGTTCAACGTCATTCATGACTCCTCAGATACTGAAGCACTCAAATGCAACAAGATCCAGACAATATCCAGGCTTGGGCTGACAGGTGGCAAGTAATATTCGTGTCACACAAATGTCAAACAATGACCATCACCAATAAGAGACAATCTAACCACCACTCCTTGACATTTAATGTTGTTACAATCACTGACTCCCCCAGTATCAACATCCTGGGGGTTACCATTGACCAGAAACTCAACTGGACTTGCCATATAAACATAATGACTACAAGTGCAGACTAGGAATACTGTGGAAAGTATCTCACCTCCTGACTCTCAAGAGCCTGTCCACCATCTACAAGACACAAGTCAGGAGTGTGATGGAATACTCCCCACCTGCCTGGATGGGTACAGCTCCAACAACATTCAAGAAGCTTGACACCATCCAGGACAAAGCAGCCGCTTGATTGGCACCACATCCACAAACACCCACTCCCTCCACCACCAACAGTCAGCAGCAGCAGGGTGTAACATCTACAAGATGCTCTGCAGAAATTCACCAAAGATCCTCAGACAGCATCTTGCAAACCTGCAACCATTTCCTTCTAGAAGGACAAAGGGCAGCAGATACATGGGAACACCATCTTCTGCAAGTTCCCCTCCAAGCTGCTCACCATCCTGACTTGGAAATATATCAAAGTCAGAAGGCATATGACACCAGGTTATAGTCCAACAAGCTTATTTAAAATCGCAAGTTTTGGAGCACTTCTCCTTCATCAGGTGTCTTTGTCCACCCTAGTCCAACATTGGCATCTCCACATCATCGAACTATATCGCCCTTACTTCAGAGTCGTTGGGTCAAAATCCCGGAATTCCCTCCCTAACAACATTGTGGGTCAACCTACAGCAGATGGACTGCAGCAGTTCAAGAAGGCAGCTCTGAGGAAGGGTCACCAGACCCGAAACGTTAACTCTGTGCTTTCTCCTTCACAGATGTTGCCAGACCTGCTGAGCTTTTCCAGCAACTTTGTCTTTGTTCAAGAAGGCAGTTTGCCACCACCTTCTCAAGGGGCAACTAGGGACGGGCAATAAACGTTGGCCAAGCCGGCCATGTCCCATGAGTGAGTTAAAAAATTTATCCCTTCATCAGTCTTTCCAGAAACTTTGTGAACTCAATAACTCAGAGATTTGCTAATCAAACATGAATAAGCAATGACAACGGAATTGTGTATTAAATTCTAAAACATACTTCAAACTCAGAAGAAAATGTTCTCGGGGGTGATATGTTACACCGAGAGCAATTCTTTTGTCTTTGAAAGGAGTCCTACCCCAAGGATGCGAATTCACAGCCCACAGCCTGAACATTGTACATCTTCCGAGATAAAAGGTACTGCAGATGCTGGAGAATCCGAGATAACAATCATGGGGCTGGATGAACACAGCAGGTCAAGCAGCATCATAGGAGCAG
>JAHRHZ010000059.1:26032993-26045316 GCA_024137785.1 Ginglymostoma cirratum | reverse complement strand
GTGAGGGAGTGGTCACTGTCGGGGGTTGGGCGTTTAGGGAGTGGTCACTGACAGGGGGTGGGGGAGTGAGGGAGGGGTCACTGTCAGGATGTGGGGGAGTGAGGGAGTGGTCACGGTTGGTGGGTAGGGGAGTGAGGGAGTGGTCACTGTTGGTGGGTGGGGGTGTTGAGGGAGTGGTCACTGTCAGGGTGTGGGGGAGTGAGGGATTGGTCACAGTTGGTGGGTAGGGGAGTGAGGAAGTGGTCACTGTCAGGGGGTGGGGGTATGAGGGAGTGGTCACTGTCAGGGGGTTGGGGGGCTGAGGGATTGGTCACAGTCGGGGGGTGGGGAAGTGAGGGAGGGGTCACTGTCAGGGGGTTGCAGGAGCGAGGGAGGGGTCACTGTCAGTGTGTGGGGGAGTGAGGGGAGGGGTCACTGTCAGGGGTTGGGGGTTTAGGGAGTGGTCACTGTCAGGGGTGGGGGAGTGAGGGAGGGGTCACTGTCAGGGAGTGGGGGAGTGAGGGAGGGGACACTGACAGGGAGTGGGGGAGTGAGGGAGGGGACACTGACAGAGATTGAGGGGGGGGGTTTGAGCTAATGTGTTTACACTAAACAAAGAAATCCCAGCGATGGGATAATGATTTATTGTCGACACACAGCCTGGGAATGTTTAAACATGACATAATTCAGCATCTACTGCCCTAACAAAGGGGGGGCTGGATTAAACCCCCTCCCCTCCCACCCCCGACTATCATACTCTCTGAAGGACCAGTTGGATTCCTGGTGGCCTGCATATTCCTGACAGAGCCAGTACCAGAAGGGGCAGTGAGAAATGTAGAGTTGGATCCTAACGTAGGAAGGTAGCAGAAGAGTGGCGATCTGACAGTGATTGCCTAATCCTGGAAGATTCATGCACTTGATTTGACTCCTAGTTTCTCGGAACTTCTCTGCTCTTCGTTGGCTGTTTACTCATTTCTGAGTCAAACCCCAGTCTTAACCAATTGAGCACCCATCACGAACCATTCTTCGAATCAAACACAGAACAATCAGGCCATTGAACAGTTCATCTCTTTCATGCTTGCAAAGAATGACATCAGATGAAGTAAGCATGATCTGAGCCAGTTCACTACCACCCTCACGAAAATCAATGTAAAATTACTGCAGATGAAGAAAATGCAATTTGCAGTATCTAATGCAACATTTGATATGCAGACGTTGTACCCATTATGTGAATGTGCATGAATTAGTTCACAATAGGGCTGGAGACTGCTGTCCTGTTAGTTTCCCAGTCAATGTAACAATCATTGGCCTTAGAGTGCAAAAAGTTACGTTGAAAAATATATTGTCATTTAATTTTTAAAAAAGAAAATGCTTCACATTATACACCCCAAACTCTCGCGCCCTTCAATTACTCTTTCTTTCGAATTCAAGTCAATAAAGGGAAGAATTTACGAATTCTGATTTGACTGCAACTTTAGTTTCCCTACTCCTTGTCCATATTTTTAACCCAATGCCCAAGCTCTCAACCCCCCGCATTAAGTGAGCAAATAATATCACTGTAGGTACAAGCTGATCAGAAACTGTGGCCTCACCAGAATGTAGATTGGAAACGGCTCAAACATAGGGTCACAGAGAGGTCAGAAGCAAAAGTGCTCTAGAGAATGAAGGAAGGAGTAAAATGTAAAAAGCCTGTAATTGCAATCAGACGTTTTGAGACACACAGAGATGAATTTCGCATGTTTTGGACTCAGGGCACATTTGTGTTGATAATCATTGAATCTCCACAGTGTGGAAGAAGGCCATTCAGCCCACTATTTCCCTCTGAACAGCATCTCACCCAAACCCATCCCCCAACCCCTGCAATTCTCATGGCTAATACACCTAGCTACACATCCCTGATACTATGGGGTAAGTTTAGCATGTTCAATCTATCTAACCTTCACATCTTTGGACTGTGGGAGGAAACTGGAGCACCTGGAGGAAACCCATGCAGACATGGGGAGAATGTGCAAACTCCACACAGACAGTCACCTGAGGGTGGAATTGAACCCAGGTCCCGTGAGGCAGCAGTGCTAACCACTGAGCCACTGTGCCACCCCAGTAGTGTATCAATTATGGAAGCTTCCACCTTCCCCCCTTTCTCTCCACCCCCTAACTCCTCACAAACCACCAATGCTGCTGTGTGCAGGGCTCCCCATCATGATGATGAAGCCAGGTTTCACCAGTGCGCTTAAAGCTCTGCGGCTATTCTCATTGACAACCACATCATGCAGAGAAAGAGGTGTTTGTGAGCAAAGACTGAACCCCCAACACTGCAACAATCAGAAATGGTATTTAAACAGCCCCTTTAACACGGTAAAACATCTCAAGGAGTTTGCGAGGTCCAACCACCAACAAACTTCAACACTGAGCCACAGTGGAGATTTTAGGACGGATCACCAAAAGGTTGTCCATAGAGGTACGTTTTAGGAGAGACTATCAAAGATGAAGGATTTTTGGGAAGGAAGCCCAGAGCTTGAAACCCAGGCAACTGATAACATGGCCACCAATAACAGAATGATTAAAATTGGGTATCCATAAATGGCCCAAATTGGATAAATCTCTGAGATTTGCATCAGGTTGGTGGAGGTTATCCACATATTTGGGAGAGGGTCAGTGCTTATAGAATGATGAAAGGTATTGATGGTTTGCATGAGGACTCACTCACACTTATCGGCTCCATACAGTCATCCACAGGGCCCTGTCCTTTGCAAACTGAACATGTCCAGGCGCTGCCCCTTTTTCAGTTGGATGAAGTCTTGGGGTCAAGCAATCCCCATAGCATTGTGGCAACCAGTCAGAGTTGACTCGTCTGGTTTGAATCTAACTTAAAGCTTAGAAGTTATCTGTTCCCTGGTGCAGCCTCCATAGCATGTCTTGTGCAATCCGCGTCCACTCTTCAGCACCTCTACTCAGGCAATAGAAATTGTTGATAACACGGTGTGGGGCTGGATGAACACAGCAGGCCAAGCAGCATCATAGGAGCAGGAAAACTTGACGTTTCGGGCCTAGACCCTTCAATAGAAATTGTTGTTCCCTTTGAGATTCAGCATTGCAATTCTGTCCTGATGAGGGCAAGATGAAAATCTTCAACAGTATGTCTGCTTCCTCCATATTTCTCAAGTGTTGTATGACTAAGTGCCTACGTCATTGTAATATAGCCAGATTTCTAGGTGTTGTTTTTATGCTTCAACATTAACCATACTTTTTCTTAAAGGAATGTTCAAGGTGGTGATAATTGTGAGGTTGTTTAAATTACGGGCAGTCCCTGGATTGTGAACAGGTTTTGTTCTGAAGTCTGTTCGCAAGTCGATTTGTACGCAAGGACAATGTAAAATAGCTGCTCATAATTACAGGAAATGTTTGTGTATCAAGATCTTTAAAATTACACCCCTGTATGTGAGCGTGTTCGTAAAATCAACACCTGTAAGTTGGACATTCATAAATAGTCGTAGAGTTGTACAGCTGGGAAACAGACACTTTGGTCCAACTCGTCCGTGCTGACCAGATATCCTAAATAAGTCACATTTGCCAGCATTTGGCTCATATCCCTGTAAACCCTTCCTATTCTTATACCCATCCTTTTAAATGTTGTAATTGTACCAGCCTCCACCACTTCCTCTGGCAGCTCATTCCATACAAGCACCACCTTCTGCATTAAAAAGTTACCCCTCAGGTCCCTTTTATATCTTTCCCTTCTCATGTTAAACTTATAGTTTTGGACTCCCCTACCCTGCCATAAAGATCTTGGTTATTCACCCGACTGGGAAACCCATAGCATTGCTGAATTCTAG
Organism: Ginglymostoma cirratum; assembly: GCA_024137785.1. Taxonomy (NCBI): domain Eukaryota; kingdom Metazoa; phylum Chordata; class Chondrichthyes; order Orectolobiformes; family Ginglymostomatidae; genus Ginglymostoma; species Ginglymostoma cirratum. The sequence goes on along the minus strand of JAHRHZ010000059.1, from coordinate 26,041,504 downwards.
TCTCTCGTTGGCAGCTTAAAATGATGGCAGGGAGAAGAAATTAACGTAAAACATTTATAATTACTCCACAACTTACCCAAATCCCTCCCAAAATAATATTAGTCAAATGATGGAGCTAGAATTCATCACAGCCAGTCATGTGCACTGATTTATATTGGTCTTCAGGGCCCTGATCATAACTCAAGACTTATTTCATCACTTGTTAGCTATCCAGTCTCCTATATATGTGGAAACATAAATCATGTCTCACTGTGGGTCATGACATCTCCACTGTGTACTAAACCACTATATTGTTTCTTTAGTGCTCTGCATCAATATTTTTGAACATGCCTAACAATTAAACAGACATTGCAGCTAAGTATATTAGGTTTCGTGAAAGCGGTCTGCAGGCCTATAGCACAATTGAGAGGAAACTACAAATTATGCAGACTTTACTGACTAAACTTGTAAAAGAAAAATGATATTTCGTTGTCAAGTGACACCCCCAACCTCCATTGTAAGCCCCTCAATGCCTCCCCCCTCAAGCCTGAGATCAGGTAACCCATTGCACAGCAGGGACCACGGGTCAAATGTTGCTGGTGTGAATCTGGAGCCTATCTTCTGAAAAATTGGCTCATGGCACCTTACAAGGAGTATCAAGATATTTAACTTGCCACTCATCATTACACTGTTAGGAAGTATCCAGTGTTCTCCAGCTCTTTTCTCACTGCATACAGAGCCTGGCCCTTTGCTGCCTGTGACATGATACTTCGCTCTACGCTGGCTCTTCGGTAAAGACATATCTCAGTGTCATAATCTCCCCTTAGAGACAGAAGATTGCAAGTTCACACCCCGCTTGAGGGCCCGAACCATAAACACCCTGCTCCCCTTCCCCTGAGGGAAAAACCAGTAAAAGACCAACTCTTCAAATGAATGTGTTGGATCCTCACTGTGAAGTTACAAGCTGTGTCGGACCATAATGTGCCATTTGCAATTTTTTTCGATCTAGGAAAATTCTAGGTTAATGCTCGCAGTCAGTGCAGTGCTGAGGGGATGCCTCACTGTCACAGGTTCCAAAATGTCCCAGCGGTAGAAAAAGGCAGTTTTCATGTGGCAGTGGATGTGTCGTCTGAAACTTGTCTCTGAGTTGAATCTGATGGCCGTGACTTTGTAAAAACAGTCTCAAACAGAAAAATGGAGATCAGTGGCTAGGGTACAGAGTTTGTGACAGGGACTGTAGACAATGTATTGATTCTTCCCAACATTCAATGGGACAAAATCTCTGCTCGTTCAATACTGAAAGATGGGTGTGCGTTGTGTGTCTCTGTGTATGTATATCACAGAATCCCCGCAGTGTGGAAAGAGGCCATTTGGCCCACCAACCCTCCAAAGAGCATCCCACCCAGACCTAGCCTGTCTCCTTATTTTCCATGGCTAATCAACCTAGCCTGCACATCCCTGGACATTATGGGACAATTTAGCATGTCCAATCACCTGAGCTGCACATTTTTGGACTGTGGGAGGAAACTGGAGCATCTGCAGAAAACCCACACAGACACGGGGACAATGTGCAAACTCCACACAGACAGTTGTCTGAGGATGGTCCCTGGCACTGTGAGGCAGCAGTGTTGACCACGGACCCACTTCATATGGGCCAGCACGGTGTATATGTGTGCATGTGTGTGTCTATGCATATATGTGTGGAAATAACCTGTGTAGTATGAGATCTGTTGCTTCTGTTTTCTCAGATATTGTATTTAAAATGATCACATTTCTCTTTAGCATCATTGAATGAAAGCACACTGAAGGAAGCCATTCAGCACATCACTTCTGCACCATTCCCCTCTGGCCTTTCACTATGGATCTGCAAATATCCATGAATATACCCAATACCCTTTCAAAAGTTAGCACTAAATCTGCTTCCAACGGTGACTACAAGCCTAACCTTAACTTCGAAGGGCAATAAACTCCCCTCTCTGCCCATTTGTTGCTCATGCTGTAGATCTTGATATGAGCAGGTATCTGATGTTGATTTAAGCCCTGTTCAATCTTCTTTCACTTTATAGTCTTGCGTCTCCCTGTATCGCATTAAACTGGGAATAGTCACAACTTTATTCACCTGGACCACACAACTGAACATTCCAAACAGATCTGGTTATGAGTTAATACAACTCAAATGTTAATTATATTAATTTATAGTAAATTATATTCCAGATGTGAAATCCTGCTAGAGTTACTACAAATTCCTTTCCAACATACTGTAGGAATGACTTGACCAGGCAATGTGTTAGAGGATATTAGTTGCAGCACGGGGGCAAGTCCCTTGGCAAAGCCATTGAAATAGATAAGGCTTGTAGAGTTAACAACTAGTCAGATGCTTTCGAAGGATGGAGTGATATAAAGTAGGTGCACTCAATCAGTATAAAAACGGGAAGTAGGTTTCGTAAAGTTCACATTACTTTTCTGTTCCTCGAGAAACAAAAACCTGTGATATGAACTCAGATTCTGGGACAATCCTAAAAGCAGAAATAATGCCAGAGTTTTAATTAAAAACAGTGAAAATGGTAAAGCTAATGAAGCTGCTGTGAAGTAGTTCTGCTTACGTCAGTGTTAGACTGCCTTCTAACCATTTGGCATCTTTCAGTGAAGCTGACTCTGAACTGGTTAACTAAAGACCCATACATTGAGAATCTCTGAACATTGCAAAGCACTTCATATCCACAGGGTAGCACGGTGGCTCGGTGGATAGCAGTGCTGCCTCACAGCACCAGGGACCTGGGTTTGATTCCACCCTCAGGCAACAGTCTGTGAGGAGTTTGCACATCCTCCCCGTGTCTCCTACAGTCCGAAGATAGGTAGATTGGCTTTGCTAAATTTCCCAGGGATCTGCAGGCGAGGTGGATTAGCCATGGGGAATGCAGCATTACAGGGATTGGGTGGCGGTTAAGTCTGGATGGGATGCTCTTCAGAGGGTTGGTGCAGACTGAATGGTCTGCTTCTGCACTGTAGGGATTCTATGAACCCCTGAAGTATTTTATTAGCAATGTAGATAGGAGCACCGTTTCAAAGATCACTCCCTGTGTTCCTCCACCACAGAAATTCAGCGGGTCAGGAAGGCTATTCACTACCACTTTCTCAAGGGCAATCCTGTCATAATTGATGCTGCCCCTGAGGTGTCCAAATAGCAGCTGTTGTCCAGAATCTGCTGATCTTCACCTGAAACCAGCAATGGGAATTGAAGGAATGTCCAGGACGTGGTTCTCAACATTTTGGTGAAAGCCAAGTTCTGAATGTTGCAGTGGAAAGCCTGATTTTAACATTGTGTATGAGTGAGCTAGAATCTCATCCCATAAAAGTGTAAGTTAGCTACACACTCTCAACCTGAGCTCTCGATCCAGCCCCAATAAACCCAACTGCTTACAAACCCCTTTCATCCAACCAGCCATCTAATAGCAGCTACATCATAAGGGGCTATCTTCACATCAGCGGCAACAGATAAGGGAGCAATATGCTCCTGTCATAGGTGTTCTCTGAGTTGTCATCTCCCTGACATGGTTAATTTTTGACTGACGCTTGCTGAAAGTTGATGAGACTTTGTAGTATATTGGCTGGGATGTACTTATCACCATTTTGTATGTCGTTGCTCATGTTTGCTCTTAGTAAAAGCAGGAACAAATATCCTGTTTAAAATAAGCAGGATCTACTCTATAATTACAACTAATTCTTTGAACACCTTGCCACTTCTCTGTAAGTTAGCCAATTGATTTATTTACTTATTCAGTGAAGGTTATGGTCATCCCTGGCTGGGCCAGCATTTCTTGCCCATTCCTAGTTGCCCCTTGAGAAGGTGGTAGTGAGCTGCCTTCCTGAACAGCTGCAGTCCATGTGCCATAGGTAGACCCACAATGCTGTTATGATTTTGTCTCAGAGACACTGAAGGGACAGTGACATATATCCAACCCAGGATGGTGAGTGGCTTGGAGGCGGATCTTACAGGGGGTGGTGTTCCCAGCATCTGCTGCCCTTAGCCATTTAGATGGTGGAGGTTGTGCATTTGAAAGGTGCTGTGAGAGGAATTTTGACAACTTGCTGCAATGCATCTTGTAGAAGGTGCACACTGCTGCCCCTGGATGCTGTTGGTGGAAGGAATGAACGTTGGTTTCCTTTCAGCCTGTGACAAAAGTGAACTATTCCTCCTTAGACTTCTCAACCTTTCTACAGTGTGTCAGAAGGTATCAGCCGCAGAGTATTGCAGCATTGGAACAAGTTGTTTGGCAAAGCCATTGAAATGGATAAGACTGGTATGGTTAATAGCTAGTCAGCCTTCCACACAGCTAACAGGAGTGTTCTTCTTCAGTCCCATCCCACCGTTAGGAAGCTGCACTCAGCTGGATATATTCTGACCCATCTATTTATAGAAAATCATAGTCTTCTCTACCCGTTCTCATTCCTACAGTTAGCTCTATTGTCTCAGGAGGATCTGTCTTTGACCCTTTCTATTTCTTATGCACATGCTCCCCCCTTCCAATATTATTCAAAAGCTTTGCATCACTCTTCACATGAACACTGACAGTACCCAGCTCTATCTTGCCACTACCCGTCTCTGTCTTTGAGTTGTCAGACTGTTCATCTGAAATTCAGTCATAGACCAGGCAAAATTTCAGTTAAATAGATATTGGGAAAGTAGAGGCCACTTGTGGTTCCCCAAACAGAATTTGTTTCCATGACACAGGCTCCATCCGTCTGCTTGGCAATGCTTTGTGGTGAAACTTTATGCCATAGGAGACACTTTTTGGCCATAGCTGTGTCATCTCTACAGCTGCCCATTGACCCAGCAATAACCTGACTCAACTCTACATTAGCCCATTCCCTTCTGAAACTGTCATTCAGAGCTTTGTAATCTCTCTACAATACTTCAGCCTTCCACAATCTATTTGTTAATGTGCAGTCTTCAAAACTCTGCTTCCTATCCAAACTCACAATGAGTCACATTCACCAACCACTCATGTTTCCCATGCCACATTGGCTTCCAGTTAAGCAACACCTCTACCTTAAAATTCTTGTCCTTGTTTTCAAATCTATTCATGACTTCACTCCTCAGTAACTCCGTAATTTCCTCTCTGTCCAACGACCCTATGAGATCTCTGCGTTCTTCCAATTCTGGCCTCCTGCAGATTCCCAATTTCAATTGCTTCGCCATTGGTGGGTGTGCCTTTAGCTGTCTGAAGCTCTGGCATTCCCTCCTTAAACTTCTCCATTTCCTGGATATTCCTTTTCTTTGAAAACACTCCTTTAATTCTTTTGGTCACCTGCTGGTATATTTCGTTATACAGGTAACTCAATATCAAATGTTGTTTGATGACAAACCCTGTAAAATGCTTTGGGATATTTTACAAAATTAAAAGTGCTTTATACGTACAAGTTCTTGTTATGGATAGAGGTCCTGAACAAGCAGGTTGCTTTGTCCTGGATGGTGTACAGCTTTTTGAACGTTGGTAGCTGCATCAAAAACAGATTATCGTGGACAGACTGGTCCTTCAGCTGCTGCACAGCCAACCAATGTTCAATTCTCCACTTTTATAGCGGTTGTAATGAAGTCAGCCAGGTGTATCTCATAGAATATGACTTCCCTGATTGGGACTGTTAATCTGGTCAAATCAGGGAGCCCTGGCTGACAGATAGAAACAGGAGTGTCAGAGGTTCCATTCATGCCGAGACTGGGCTCTGAGGAAACAGAGCAATGTCATGTACTATGTACGTATAAATAAAGGGTGACTTGGTGATGGGATACCAGCCTCTGTGGAATTATTTCAACTTCCAATTTCATAAGAGTCTTTTTTTGCATCAGTTGTCAAATTTGCGAAAATGAGAATTACTTTGGCCAGAGGAATAACCAATTGGTGGTGAATTCAAAGCAGGTTTTCTTAATTTCAAAAATACGCTTCAGTTGTAATTTTTTTTCGGTGAAAACACGGAAGACTGAAACCTGCCACAGATTCAGTCTCGAGATAGGCATTTTTGTGACACTCTGCATGTCGAAGTTTTTCTAAAAGTCTCTGTTTGGAATTCTCCAGGTGTGGAGGTGTTAAAAAGTAAGCAGAGGCAATCTGGTCTTTTTCAGTGAGTGAGTTATTTTCCTAATCAACCTGTTACAGAGCTGTTATGACCCACCTCTGGAGCAGATCTCCTGGCTCAGAGGATAGGACACTACCCACTGCACCAGTAGAGTGTGTAATGAGTAATTACGTCCAGATGGAATGGGTTCCAATGGCATATATAAGTAATTAGACAGTTTTGTACAGACATTGCTAGAAAGTACAGTGGAAGTTTGACATTCCTCACTACAGCTTCAATCCAGTTGCAACACAAAAGACATTTTCTAGACATGAAAGGAAACTATTTGGATTCCCTTTAAGGAAACCTTGAATCATAATAGACTCTTGTTATATTTTGGCAAAAAACTTGAATTCAAAGCGGCTATTCTTTTAATTTCAAAATTATACTTTATTCAGAAAAGTGTCTTTATATACATGCGTACACAGTCCCTAAAGCAGTTTGGTTCTGTACGGTAGCATATGAAGAAATAAACATTAGAGTTTGACTCTATCCAGCAAACAAACCCAAGGCTTTCGTTACTTGTACATTTCAAAGCAGGTACGTAGCAGATGCTTTAACCATGATGGGGCATTTTCCAAGTTGCTTTTGATTTTAAGGGGCTGTCATTTATACCTATTCCTCAGGATGTGTATATATACACACACTCCGAAAACAGCAAACACATGCATTAACATTAGTGAAGATATACCTTTTAATCAAAAAGTAAAATTTGGTCGTCCTCTCAGGCACATCTCAACGGTCTGTTTCACCTGAACTGATATAGTTGTCTTGACTCAATCTGAAGTTAAACCATTGGGAAAGAAATACAAAAAGACATTGAAGGCATATTCTGGGGGAATTAAACAGCGGCAAAACACTGGTCCTTTTATGAGGAGATAGTAGGAACTGCCGATGCTGGAGTCTGAAATAACAAGGTGTAGAGCTGGATGAACACAGCAGGCCAGGCAGCATCGGAGAAGCAGGAAGGCTGACGTTTCGGGTCCATTTCTGAAGAAGGGTCCAGACCCGAAACGTCAAGCTTTCCTGCTCCCCTGATGCTGCTTGGCCTGCTGTGTTCCTCCAGCTCTACACTGCGTTATTACTGGTTCTTTAATTCAGTTTTTGCTGAATAAGGGAGTTATTCGGATTATGACAAGGCTCTTATGGTAGTGCCCCTACCTCTGAGGCAGGAGATCTGGATTTAAGTCCCACCAGCTCCAGTGGTGTGTCACAACATCTCTGAACAGCTGGATTAGAAAACATCAGGGGTAGATGCAGGGATAAATTATAAAATAGCATAGTTGCACAGCTTTTGTGGCACAGTGGCACTGTCCATATCTCTGAGCTAGGAGGCCTAGATTTGGCTGAAAAATGGCAGATGGAGTTCAATCTGGCTAAATGTGAGGTATTGCATTTTGGTATAACAAATAGGGGTAGGGCGTATACAATTAATTGTAGGGCTTTGGGTAGTGTTGTAGACCAGAGGGACCTAGGAGTTCAGGTACATAATTCTTTGAAGTTTGCATTTACACATAAAGAGGGTAGTTAAAAAGGCGTTTGGCATGCTTGCCTTTATTGCTCAAACTTTTGGGTACAGGGGTTGGGAAGCCATGCCAAGGTTGTACAGGACATTGGTGAGGCCGCTTCTGGAATACTGTGTCCAGTTCTGGTCACCCAGTTATAGGAAGGATATTATTAAACTGGAGAGGGCTCAGAAGAGATTTACCAGGATGTTGCCGGGTATGAAGGGTTTAAGTTATAAGGAAAGGCTGGGTAGGCTGGGACATTTCTCACTGGCGCATAGGAGGTTGAGAGACAACCTTATAGAAGTTTATAAAATAATGACGAGTATAGATAGGGTTAATGGTGATTGTCATTTCCTTAAGATGGAGGATTTCAAGACCAGGGGGCACATTTTTAAGGTAAGAAAAGAGAGATTTAAAAACAGGAGGGGCAAATTTTTTACACAGAGGGTGGTTTGCATGTGGAATGAAATTTCTGAGTAAGTGATGGATGTAGGTACGGTTACAACATTTAAAAGACATTTGGATAAGTACAAGAATAGAAAAGGTTTGGAGGGATATGGTCCAGGAGCAGGCAGGTGGAACTATTTAGTTTGGGATTATGGTCGGCGTGGACTGGTTTGACAGAAGTGTCTGTTTCTGTGCTTCATGACTCTCTGACTCTAAGTCCCACCTGCTCTAGAGGTGTGTCCTAACATCAATGAACAGGTTGATTAGGAAAATATCTAATACAAATTATGTGGATCCAACTGCTCACATGAGTATAGCCTGATGATCAGCTTTAAGAAGCTAGTTTCACTGATAAAAGTTTGATATTGACTCCCCAACCCACTGTAACGAATTCTTTTGTGTCTATGTATATATATGTGTGTGTGTGTGTGTGTGTGTGTGTGTGTGTGTGTGTGTGTGTGTG
>JAHRHZ010000059.1:26014730-26032983 GCA_024137785.1 Ginglymostoma cirratum | reverse complement strand
GTGTGTGTGTGTGTGTGTGTGTGTGTGTGTGTGTGTGTGTGTGTGTGAAATGTGTATTATTAAAACAACTCATTGCATCTGAATTAAAGTGACAGTTTGATGGATGATAAGCAAACTACAATAGGAGTTGGTTTGCAGGCTTTTGAGCGAGGTGTGGGAATTCTGCCTTGCAGGCAGCTTGCATGGCAGACCCATTGATCGTGGCTTTGGGTTGCATTTGTAAATATCCCCCCAGAGAGGTGTGGCTCATGGACCGAGGAGTCAGAAGATGAGGTACATACAATATTTAAACCAGTAATGACTGTACATTATAAAGAAAGGCACAGCAGTGAACTCTAAACTGTGCAGGATAAATCCCAGGGCTGGAGAAACTGAAGTTGATGGAGAACACCATTAGTGTTGAAAAGCCAGGAACTGTAGAAACCAGCGACCTTGCTTTCCCTGACGCAAGCTCTCATACCTGTCACCTATAAATCAAAGCATTTTACGGCACTATAGTATTTACACTTCAATTAAAAAATCATAAAACCAACTCTCATGCACCAAGAAAGGAAAATACAAGAAGCAGCTACTGAAATAATTGTTAATCAGTAACTCCTAACAGGCCTGGGAGCCAGTCTGGAATTTGGGTGCTCAACCATGCATTTACAGTTAAGCAAGGTAAACCAAACAATGTGTCCTAATGACATGCACGATAATCACATGCTAGTCTTCACAGTGGATGTGTGGCGGCTTAAGATGATTTGGATTCTGTTGTTGAACAGGCTAAACCTGCTCCCTTCCACATGAGCCCATTCCACTGGGGCACAATCATTCATTGCACGCTCTATTGGTGCAGTGGTACCGTCCCTGCCTCTGGGACAGGAGGCTGGGTCCAAGTCCCACCTGCTCCAGAGGTGGATCATAATATCCCTGCAACAGGATGATTAGGAAAATGTCTCATTTATTGCACAAGAGGGACAAGGCCAGATTGCCTCTGCTTACTTTTTAACACCTCCACGCCTGGAGAATTACAAACAGAGACTTTTAGAAAACTTTTGCAGACACAGTTTCACAAAAGTGCCTATCTTGGGACTGAGTCTGTGGCAGGTTTTGGTGTTACCTGTTTTCACGGAAAAATATGATTGAAGTATGTTTTAGAAATTAAAATATCCACTTCAAGCCCACTTATCAATCAGTTATACCTTTGGCCAAATTTTTTTCATTTCATGCAACGTTTGACAACTGATGTTAAAAAAATGCCTCGCATGAAATATATTGTGGAAAATTGTCTTGCGTGTTTCGCAAAAACAAAAATTGGAACCATTCAATTTAATTAGGATATATGAAATCAAGTGAATACTTTTATGTCTTTAAATGTTGTCTAATTAGCCTGTTCAAAGATATTATGACAATGGAGCGGTTGGGACTTGAACTCAGGCTACCTGGCTCAGAGGCAGAGAAACTTCCAATGCCCTGAAAGTGTTCCTCATCATTGTCTGTTATGGGGAGAATGGACTGTGTGTGTCACAAGATGAAACATTTATTCATTTTCCCACCCTGACATTGGAGTACAAATACAGTTCAACATTCTCTGCCACAGGAAGCAGTTGAGGTCAAAACATTTCATGTTTTCAAGAAGGAGTTAGATGTAGTTCTGAGGGCTAAAGAGATCAAAGGGCATTGGAAGAAAGCAGGAACTGAGGGGACTGAGTTGGATGATTAACTATGATCATAGTGAATGGTAGAGCAGACTCAAAGGGCCAAATGGCTTCTATTTTCTATGTCTCTAAAATGGTAAATGGTGAGAAATATTGAGGTAAATTGGAAAATAAATCAGGATTACTCTTCCCAGGTTTGTTAGTAAAATGTAAATATAATTTGAATTTCCATTAAAACAACTTTTAACATGCCCCTATTGATAAAGTCAAGGATCTCCTATGCACTGTCAACCTGTCTTGTGAACTTCAGTGACTTATGCACACACGCAAGTCCCTCTGCTCCTTTCGAGTTGGACCCTTTATTGTTCACTGTCTCTCCATGCTCCTTCGGCCGAAACGAGTCACTTTCCAAAGTACTTCATCTGCCACCCAATCACCCATTCCACCAAAAAGTAACAAAAACAAAGTTGCTGGAAAAGCTCAGCAGGTCTGGCAGCATCTGTGAAGGAAAAATCAGAGTTAACATTTTGGGTCCAGTGACCCTTCCTCAGGACCAAATAGTAACTTGAACCTTCAAAGAGATCCAATCAAGTGCCATTACCAATGGGTGTTAAGAAGAAAGCTGTGGCAACATACTGTGACAATTCATTCCCTAATGGCATTGTCAATGTACCTACAGCACATGGACTGCAGCGGTTCATCTTCTCATGTGATGGGAAATGAATGGTAGCCCAGTCACAGGCACCTATAGCCGATGAAAGAAAGACAAGGGCTCTTAGAATTGGGAGTAATATATTAGAATGAGTGGAGGATTGGTTGATGCACAGGACAAAAAGAATCAGGATAGACAGAGCTCAGGCTCAGACTTCTTGATAATTCAGACCGAAAGTGATTCTTGATGAAAACTTAAGCATAAGTTTAAACGAATACTGGAATGTGATGTGATATTGAGTTTTCAATGTTGTATCTAGGTGGGCTGAACTGAATTGAATTGAAACATCATATTTGCTACAGAGTGACAGGAGATAGCAACATGGGTGGAGACCTGGTCCCTGCCCATCACTGCAGAGAGAACCTCCAATGAAGCAGACTGTGTGAATCTCAAAGGGACAGCTTACACAGCAGCAAGGTAACAATGACATCTTGGCCAGGGAGCCTGAGCTTAGAGTTTGTGATTGTAAAGTGAGCAGGCTTTCTAGAAATTAGAAAGACAGAAGCCAGATGTTAAACACAAACTGGAAAGCTCTCTTTTTCTCATTTGGAATTCTTGTTTAATATTTCTGATGTGAAGTCATTAGTTATGAGTTTCTTTCATTTCCAAATACAGAAGAACAGATGTCAAGATCCGATTGTCTATCTCTTGTTTTGGTAAGAATTAGCAACTTGAAGATAGCCTCTCAGATGACGTACATTGTGCAGCATGGCTAACATTCTGCTTTGAAATATACAAAATTTAGCTTTACTTCATAAACATTAACAGGAACTAACAATTAGAATCTTTATACTATAAAGATCTTAAACTATCTTGAATAAAACTTTATTTTAGAAGTCCTACTGTTGAAGATCTGAATTCAAATGAGATCCAATCTTCAAGTTGCTGTGAATTTGCTTGGTATTAATAGCGTTATAGAGCTGTACAGCACAGAAACAGACCAACTTGTCCACGCCAACCAGATATTCTACATTAATCTCGTCCCATTTGCCACTAATAATTAGCCATACCATGTGACAGCTGACAGCTGCTTCATATTGAATGTTGAAGTGTGACCTTCCCTAGCTTTTCACGGTTTGATCATTCTTCACTCATACAGCTCTTAGTTGACTACTTCTTCTGAGATAAGCTGCCGTGCTTTGAGGATAGGCACTTGGGATTGAAAGGAGTGAAGTCTGTCCCACACTGAGAGACTCCACCCTGACTTTGTTGCAACTCTGCAACTACCTTCCCTTTTGTTTGATTCTTAGGAGTTCCAACAAACTCTTTTATTTACACGCTATTATACATTACTGATCTCTTGTAATGTAGCTCCCTGCAGAAGGTTACGCCATCCTCTCCGCTCAGATTCTCATGTTAATATTTTATCATTTTATGATGCTTCTGCAAATCCACCTCTTTGATCAAAAGTTTGTTCGTTTGTTCTACTTATCTCACGAAATGTCTGGGTGCCAAATTTTATTTGACAACTTTCCAGTGAAGTGCTGCAGGGTTAAAGGTGCTCCATAAACGCAAGTTGTTGTTGTGGTGGTAAGATAATGTTTTTGTGAGTTTATTTAACGTGTTTGATAGACCATAAATGTTGCTTTTAGTGTACTGCTGAAGAAATAAACTTGGAAATTATCGTGTGGCTGCAAGATTAGGCAGTTTTGGATGGGATGTGACAACAGAGAGTTGGAAGCATTTGGAACAGTTTCAGCTCTTCACTGTTCCTTTGCGGAAAATGCTTCGGAAGTCCCGTGCAACCAAAACAGAAATTGATGGGAAAACTCAGGAGGTCTGGCAGCACGAATGGATTAATCCAGGCCTTGTGGCTACATCTCTAGGTTTATCTTTCCGCCCAGTAAAAACATCGAAAGTTTGAAGAAAAGATAACACAGTGTGGAGCTAGAGGAACACAGAAGGTCAGGCAGCATCAGAGGAGCAGGAAAGTTGATGTTTCGGTTCGGGACCCTTCTTCAGAAAATGAAGATGGGTCCTGACCTGAAACATCAACTTTCCTGCTCCTCTGATGCTGCCTGGCTGGCTGTGTTGCTCCAGCTCCGCACTGTGTTATCTCTGACTCCAGCATTGGCAGTTCCTACTATCTCTGAGAAAGCTTGAAGAAAGCCAGTTGGTTTTCCCTCAACAATTGCTGTTTCTTTTAACCAGTGGTGAAGGGATATTGTAGTTAGTGTGCTGAACGGCAGTCCCTCCTGTGAAGCTGGAGAAGAGAGACTGAAGAACAGAAAATCCAAACAAGCAAAAGGACCACCTCCCTGTGGATTGTGACCATTGAACTGCTTTCACTAGTATTTTTGTGAGATCGTACAGGACATTGGTGAGGCCTCTTCCGGAATACTCTGTGCAGTTCTGGTCGCCCTGTTGTAGGGTGGATATTATTAGACTGGAGAGGGTTCAGAATAGATTTACCAGGATGTTGCTGGGAATGGAGGGTTTGAGTTTTAAAGATAGGCTGGGACTTTCTTTGCTGGAATGTAACGGGTTGAGCGGTTTACGAAATCATGAGGGTCACAGATAAGGTGAATGAAAAGAGTCTTTTCACTGCAGTGGGAGAGTTCAAAAGTAGGAGACATACTTTTAAAGTGAGAAGAGAAGATTTGAAAAGTACCAGAGGGGCAACTGTTTTACACAGAGAGTAGTTCGTGTGTGAAATGAACTGCCAGAGGGGGTGGTGGATGCAGGTACAGTACAACGTTTAAAAGACATTTGGATAAGTACATGAATAGGAAAGGTTTGGAAGGATATGGGCCAAACACAGGCAGGTGGGACTTGTTTCATTTGGGAACCTAGTCTGCATGGACTGGTTTGGCAGAAGGGTCTGTTTCGGTGCTGCGTGACTCTATGATGCTATAATGGGGGCAATTCGAGCATGCACCAGCTCCTGTAAATTCAGTCCCACATCTACTCGTTCCCCTTTATCTACCTCACTTGCTACATTTGCAAAATAAAACCCCAAATAAACATGCCCATATTCCCGTTCATAAAACAGCACTGACTTGTTCTGCTTGCACGGAGATTTTTAAGTACATTGTTAAGACTTCCGTCATCATCGAATGTAGTCAGCAGGAAACCGTGTCCAGCTCAATGCTTGCTCTTCCTCTTGTTTTACACTGGTTAGCTTCCAAACCTCATTGACCTTTCTAGAAGGAAGAGATTAAAGCTATCATCTCATGGTCTTGTTCGCTCCCAAGTACAACATGTAATATCTGTAGTATGCATGTCCACTAAAGTCAGCACATTCTGGCAGTAGGTCATTGTTTCTTATCAGTGGAATTAGTGTTTAATTAGCAAGGCACCAAAAATGTTTTAAAAAAAAGGGCAACATTTATCAAGCCAAGTTGTCTTCCCCTATGCTAACAGTTTTCGCTGTAATTAGAGTGTTTAATCTTTCAGTACAATGCAAATGAAACATGCAAAGAACTCCCAAGAAATTTTCAAACATCTTTCATTGTCATTCTAGAGGGTCACAGTGCCCTACAGATTGACCATTGACCCATAACGTATTCTTCAATGAGAGATTGGAACTGAAGTAGGCCATTCAGCCGTTCAAGCCTGTTACAACATTTAATCAGTTCAGGGCTGGTCTTCTACTTTGAGTCTACTTTCCTGCCTCGATTCTCTCGGTGGGGGCAAGAGTCAATTAATCTCCTTCCGGATTATTCTCAAAGCCTGAGAATGCTCAGCTTGCCAGGCTAGAGAATTCTGAAGATACACAAGCCTCTGAGTGAAGGGAGTGCTTCTGATTTCAGTCCTAAGTGTTCCTCACTGGGGTCTATAATCCCCGCCGTGACGTTCCCCTGTCAGACGTGACAGCCTCTCAGCTGCCAAGTCCTTGCACATTGCAATGTGTAATGGGGTCCCATTTCCTGCTTCTAAACACTAGGCAATCGAGTTCCACTCGACTCCAGCTGCAGGAATCCTTGCTGGAGTGATCCTTTGCTGCAGTGATTCACACTATCTTTTCTTCACGGGCACTTCCTCAGGACCCAGCTCTTGTGACTCCTCTGGTCTGATCATCTGTCTGGCATGATCGATGAGTCAAATATGTGATTGGCCACTCTGACACATCATAAGGCTTGTAAACTTGAAGGATTGTACTCTCCCTGTCAGAACTTGACCGTCACCTCTGTGGATTCCTGATGGATTCTCTCCATGAGCCTTCTCCATTTTGCTCAATCAATAGCCAGGGGTCGGCGTGATGTTTGACCTGTTCAGGAGTTTTTGAGGACATCCCCGAAGGATTCCCTCTGTCCGCCTGGGAATCACCGGCCATCTCCACTTTCCCACCTCATCGTCCCCCAAACCTGCTTCTGCCTTCTTCACACAATCCACAAACAGGAGTGTCCTGGCAGTCCCGTTGTTTCAGCCTGCTCCTGCCACACTCAACTTATTTCTTACAATCTTGATTCTATTTCTTCCTCCTTTGTTCACTCTCTCCCCAGCCACATTTGTGATTCTTCCGGCACTTTACATCGGTTCCACAAGTTCCAGTTTCTGGTCCTATCTGCCTCCTCTTCACTATGCATGTGCAATCCCTCACCATGTCCCATCTCCTATCAGGATGGTCTGAAGACTCTCTGCTTCTTCCTTGAAAAGAGGCCTGAACCATCCCCATCCACCCATTGCCCTCCTTCGCCTGGCTGAACTCCCCTTCAGTTTGAGCAACTTTCCCTTTAACTTGTCTCACTTTTATCAAAAGTGTGGCTATGGGTACCTTGCTTTGGTCCTAATTATGGCTGTCCTTTTGTGGGATTTTTTAAAAGTTTATTCACAGGGTATATGTGTAGCTGGTTAGGCCAGCATTTATTACCCACCTCTAATTGCCCAGTGTGCAGTCAGGAATCAACCACATTGCTGTTGATCTGGAGTCACATGTAGGCCAGGCCAGGTGAGGATGACAGTTTCCTTCCATGAAGGACATTAGTGAACCAGATGGGCTTTTCCCAAACAATTGGTAATGGTTTCATGATCATCATTGCACTCTTCATTCCAGATTTCTCTTGAATACCAATTCCACCATCTGCCATGGCAGGATTCAAACCAGGGTCCCCAGAACATTACCTGAGTCTCTAGATTAATAATCCCTCAATAATACTGCTATGCCATTGCCAACATTCTTTATCCCAGTCCCACTCGGGCTCCTACTCACAACTCTTTCTCCAATACATTGATGAAGTCATCGGTACTGCTTCTTAGTCTAAACCGAAATGGAAAGAAAATGTATCAAGTTTGCTTCCAATTTCAGTCCTTCTCTCATCTTCACCTGGTCCATCTCTGATTCCTCCTTTCCTTCCTCAGCATCTCTGATTCCAGTTCTGGGTGTATGCTGCACACTGATATCCACTACAAACCCACTGACTTCCACAGTTACCTGGATTACACATCCTCACAACTTGCTTCCTGTAAGGGCTCCATCCCGTTCTCCATCTCTGTTGTATCTACTGTGATGATGTCTCCTTCCGCAAGGTTCCCTCTGATACTCTCCCTTTTCCTCAATGGAGGATCCACCCTGGTTGTAGTTGATGGGGTGGGGGAAGGGAGCAGGTTGTGTAGTTGGAGGGATGATGCGGAGGCACGTTAGGAAGCAGAGGAAACACACACGTATGTGCCGGTGAAGTCTGGTCCCCACTGCTGTCCCTGTCACTAATCAGAATGCGACATCATGAAAATACCCCATTGCATATTACTGCTGAGTCCATATGTTTCAAATGACTTCTTATGGAGGTTTAAAAAGAAACAAACAGTTTGAAGTAAATCACTTGCTTCCCTGCATGCTTACAGATAAAAACCAGTTTGCAAGAACTGAGTGTTGTAAAATGCCTACGAGCGGTGATGGAGCCCAGGAGCTTTGAATTTAATGAAAACCTCTCTCCATTCTATCAGCATAGCCCCTACTGGACACAGGGTATATTTTCCCCTTGAGTTAGGGGTGGCTTATGACAAATCATGATGTGGAAATCAATAGACAGAAGGCAATATCTGGAGATATACCCATATGAATCTGAGAGATAAATTATTGACCATAGGCATAGCCTGATCTCTTTTCTCAGAGTGTTTCTATCCCATCTCACTAACTATCTGAAAGAAAATCAAATATTTTGTTTGGGCTCCACTAATATCAGGAACTTTTACTATCTTAATGGTATTTTTATTGATTCTGCCCTTAATGGGAGCTGTATATATTTGATGTTGGTCATTTAAAGAAGATGTGAGTAATGCAGTTTCTCACCCAGCATCATAAAGCAGCCCACTGTCTGACAAGCAGTGTGAACTGAATATAAGAAGGCATTTAATCTACTGTTGGCTTGTACTTATCGGGAAGAGAAAGAGAGAGAGGGAGAGAGAGGAAAAAAATGAAAAATTAAAGGCTACCTTCTCACGCGTCTGAATCCCAAACAATCTGACCATCAACAACCAGACAACAGAAAGGGCATTGGTGGGGTGACCTTGGCTGTGACATCATGTGCTGTTGGAAAAGAAATGAAGCCATTAGATTGAAAGACGGAGGGTTATAAATCAACCCATTTCCAATAAGCCACTGTGTTGGTCATCCATCAGTGCCAGGCAGAGAACACAGCAGACTATGGAGACATTGGAGCTACAGAAACAGAGAAATAAACAATAATAATCCCAACTTGATATTTCAAACCCTTCAGGAAATTCAGTTACATATTCTTTTTTTGGTTTGTCAGAAGTGATATTTAAAGGTTGAGAAGTAATTTACGAGCAAAGTCGACATGTAATTGCGGTCACGAGTACACCAGAGTGGGTTCATTAAATGAAGCTATCATCAAATCTGTATGGTGTATAAACCATTTTAGAATGCACTTTTTTTTTTAAAAATAAAAAATTTATAAACCATTTTCAAACACACTTCTTTGCAAAAAGAAAATACGTGTAAATCATTTTAGAATGCACTTTTCCTGAAATAAAAAAAACGTATAAGCCACTTTAGAACGGACTTCTTTTAAAAGAAAAATTGTATAAACCATTTGAGAATGCACTTTTTTTGAAAAGGGAAGAAACTGCACAGTCTTTTCCCAAAGCCTTTGTTTCATTTTTATTTGACAGAATGCCTAAGCAATTACTACGCCTCTGTTGAAAGCAACCCCACTGTAACAATAATATTTTCCAGACCGCCCCCCACCCACCTCACTTTCTCTGGGAATTACAGCTCCCTCCTTCACCCTCTGAACCGAACCTGTTGTCCTGCATCTGTCCATACTCTATTGCCTATTAGAGATGGAGGATTATCAGACACAGCCTCTCCCGGCTTGGCCCAGCCAGCTTAAAGATCCAGCCATGCAGGACTCCATAATCTAATCACGTTAGCCACAGACAAAACAACGTCAAGGCCTGAAGAAATCAAATTGGAAAAATAATGCAGCATAATGTAAAAAATGTGACAGAATATTGAAGAAATTTGATTAACGAAGATGTGATTACCAAAGCTAATCAACAAGCAATGCGCCTTGGCATCAACAGTGTAGAGAGGCTCTCATATAACTCCCTATAACAATGGCAGCAGAATTGCTGCCCTGAAGTCGGAGATCTATAACATAACTCTGTGTTTCTGTTTTCTCCGATAACATTATAAATGGAGTCATGTGAACTGCAGCAGCTACACATTAGAATGTGGTTAATTTTAAACAAATTGGTGCACTTGCCATCATTACCAATGTTTTCAGCCTCTGCATTTTAGGTTTGTATTTTTAAAATTCCCTCTTAGGACGTGAGCCAGGGTTTATTGCCCCGTCCCTAGTTGCCCCTTGAGAAGGTGGTGGTGACCTGCCTTCTTGGACGTCTGCAGTCCATGTACTGTAGATACATCTACAATGGCCTTAGGGAGGGAGTTCCAGGATCTTGACTCAGTGACACTGAAGAAACAGTGAGACATTTCCATGTCAGGATGATGAGTGGCCTGGAGGGGAACTTGCAAGGGATGGTGTTCCCATGTATCTCCTGCCATTGTCTTTCTAGATGGAAGTGGGTGTGAGTTTGGAAGGTGCTGTCTGAGGATCATTGGTGAATTTCTGCAGTGCATCTTGTAGATGGTACACACTGCTGCTACTGAGGTCGGTGGTGAAGGGAGTAAATGCTTGTGGATGTAGTGCCAATCAAGTGGACTGCTTTGTTCTGGATGGTATCAAGCTTCTTGAATGTTGTTGGGGCTGCACCCATCCAGGCAGGTGGGGAGTATTCCATCACACTCCTGACTTGTGCCTTGTAGATGGTGGACAGGCTCTGGGGAGTCAGGAGGTGAGTTACTCTCCACAGCATTCCTAGCCTGCTGTTGTAGCCATTATATCTACGTGGCAGGTCCAGTTGAATTTCTGGTCAATGTTAAGCCCCCAGGATGTTGATAGTGGGTGATTCAGTAATGGTAAGGGGCGGTGGTTAGATTATCTGTTATTGATGATGGTCATAAACTGGCATTTGTATGACATGCAATTGTTACCTGCCATTTGTCAATCCAAGCCTGAATATTGTCCAGATCTTGTTGCATTTGAACATGGGCTTTTTCAGTATCTCAGGAGTTGCAAATGGTGCTGAACATTGTGCAATCATCAGTGAACATCCCCACTTCTGACCTTATGATGGAGTGAAGGTCATTGAAGAAGCAGCTGAATATGGTTGGGCCTAGGTCATTACTGTGAGAAGCACCTGCAGAGATGTCCTGGAGCTGAGATGACTGACCTCTAATAACCATGACCATCTTCCTATGTGCCAGGTATGACTCCAACCACTGGTGAGTTTGCCCCTTATACACATTGATTCTAGTTTTGCCAGGGCTTCTTGATGCCACACTCGGTCGAATACACCCTTAACTTTGAGGCTGTCACTCTCACCTCACCTCTGGAATTCAGCCCATTTGCCCATGTTTGAACCAAGGCTGTAATGAGGTCAGGAGCTGAGTGGCCTTGGCAGAACCCAAACTGGGTGTCACTGAGCAGGTTATTGCTGAGCAGGTGCTGCTTGATAGCTCTGTTACTGACACCTTCCATCACTTTACTGAGGATCGAGAGGAGACTGATGGGGCGGTGATTGGCCGGGTTGGATTTTTCCTGCTTTTTGTGTACAGTACATACCTAGGGCAATTTTCCACATTGTCAGGTAGATACCAATGTTGTAATTGTACTGGAATGGCTTGGCTAGGGGAGCGGTAAGTTCTGGAGCACAAGTCTTCAGTACTATTGCCGGAATGTTGTCAGGGCCCATAGCCTTTGCAGTATCCGGTGCCTCCAACCATTTCTTGATGTCATTTGGAGTGAATCGAATTGGCTGAAGACTGGTGTCTGTGATACTGGGGACCACTGGAGGAGGCTGAGATGGATCATCCACTTGGCACTTCTGGCTGAAGATTGCTGCGAATGCTGATGGCTCTTCCATCATTGAGGATGGGGATATTTGTGGAGCCTCCTGCTCCAGTGAGTTGTTTAATTGTTCACCACCATTCACCACTGGAGGTGACAGTACTGAAGAGCTTAGATCTGACCCATTGGTTGTGAGATCTTTGTGTATGTGAACATAATATGTGAATGTGTACATGAATCTATATGTGTATTTAGGTATTCTTCTTCTTCCTTTAGACTTTACCGACTCATACATTCCTGGCTGGCTTTCCATCTTCCAAACTACCCTGAATTAGTTCTTTGTTGCCTGTGTTCTGACATGTACCAAATCCCATTCAACCAAAACCCCCTCCCCCAAATCCCCTATACTCGCTGACCAACATTTGTTTCCAGTCTGGGAAATATGTTGCTGTTAAGGTTCTCATCTTTGTTTTGAAATTGCTCCACGGCCTTATCCCCTCCCTATCATCCTCCAGGCCTACGGCCCTCCATGATCTCCAGCCTCCTCCAATTCTGGCCTCCCGTGTATCTCCAATTCTCTTTGCCGCTCCATTGGTGTTTGCGTCTACAGCTCCTGTCTGTCTCTCGCCTTTCTCTGGACAGTCTGCAAAACCCAACTCTTTGACGTATTATCCTAACACTTACCCTACCTGCTTCAAGGTCCAATCACTCTTGGGAGTTGCTCCTGTGAAGCACCCCGGGACATGTGATTATGATGAAGTTGCTATATAAATGTAAGTGGTTGTACACGTTGGACACTGGTGATGATAAATTAATTGCAAGACACACGGGTGTAGTTGGAATAGATTCAACAAGAAAGCAAGTGGTGCCTGACTGAGGTTCATTCCCAACTTTGTAGGCAAGAATGATCCTATGGAATTCATGACCACAGAAAGCAGCCATGGCCAAAACAATGTATTCTTTCAAGAAGGAGTTGGATAAAGCACTTGGGGATAAAGGCATCAAAGGAGGTAGGAGAAAAGTGCGAACAGGCTATTGAGTTCAGCCAAGGTCATATTGCATGGAGGAACAGGCTCGAAGGGCCGAATAGCCTATTCCTGCTCCCATTGGCGAGGCCTGGAAGGTAAACACAGGTTGAGGGGGTGGATGTAGATGTGGGGCTCAGTGATCAGGTTTTTGTGGATGACGGGCAGGATATTCCAGCTCCCTTTGAGGTCATATCCAGGTAAGTGGAAAATAAATATTGATTTACCTTTCTGAGAACCTCCGGCAACAAACTGGTGGTTTTGGCTACCTCAGGACCAGGAAGAACTGGTAATATCAGGCTTCCAATGGGTCCACCACTTGCGTGGGCATTGAATGGATTTCAGGTAGGCATCCAACAAACCAACTTAGCAACTGGTGACCTTACCCTAGGTACCACTTTGAGAAGAGACTGATGTCAGTGAAGTGAGGTCTGATCGGCTTTTGTCCCCGTCTTCTGTTCGTTGTTACTTTTTCTTCCTGCTCACTGACCGATCCAGAACTGATTAGTAAACAAAGGGCTAGAAATCAGGCCCTATTGTGTATTTTTATTCACTTAAGGGATGAGGGTGGTGCTGGCTAGGTCAGCATTTATTGCCCATCAGTTGGGGGTCAACCACATGCTGTGGGTCTGGAGACACATGTAGGTCAGCTTCCTAAAGGACATTAACGAACCACATAGGTGCCCCATTTCTGAAGAAGAATCCTTTTCAGCTTTCCTGTTCCTGTGATGCTGCCTGGCCTGCTGTGTTGCTCCAGGTCCACGCTGTGTTATAAGTGAACCAGATGGGGTTTTTCTCCCCCCCAACAACTGGCAATGGTCATCATCAGACTTTTAATTCCAGATTTTCCTTGAGTTCCAATTCTACCATCTGCTGCTGTAGGAATTGAACTCAGGTCCCCAAAAGCTGGGTCTCTGGGTTTACAGTCCAACAATAATACCCTTACACCAAGAGGAGGTGTGACGAAAGGCTTTATCAGGGCACAGTGTCCCTGATTGTTCCAAACAGCGTGTTCCAGTCAGCTCCCAGCAGGCCCCTGACTTTGAATGAAATAGGAGCTTGTGAAGCAGTTTCGGCTCACTGCTCTTTCATGCAGTAATTCCAGGGCCTACTACAACCAGGGCTGGAGAGGAACTTGAGCTGGAAGCTGTTCTGATGGGATAGACTGCACTTAAACCGTGTCAAGGGCCAGTGTCCTGGCAAATCGAATAACTAGGGCTGAAGACAGAGCTTTAAACCAGTCAGAGGGAAGTGAGTTCAGGAGTGGGGAAGCATAGCTTTAGAAAGCAAAGAGATTGCTGGGCACCTACTTATAACACTCAGAGTGAAACAGGAATGGACAGAATGTAGAAACATGAAAAGACAAGCAGAAAATAGAGGCAAAGAGAGAAAAAAAAAGATAAAAGGCAAAATTAATGGGTCTTTACTTAAATGTACATAGGACTCGGAATAAAATAAATGCGTTAATGATGTAAGTAGATTGTCTAGCCATTAGGGAGACATGGTTAAGAGGAGTTCAAAACTGGGAAGTAAATAAACAAAAACACAAATTGCTGGAAAAACTCAGCAGTCTGGTAGCAGCAGTGGATAAAAATCACAGTGAATATTTCAGGTCCAGTGACCCTTCTTCAGAACTGATGGTAGGTAAGAAATGCTTGGCTTTTGTGCAGAAGATAAGGTTTGGGGAGGGAATAAAGAGTAAACTAGAGGTGGCGATACAGCCTAAAGAGAGAGAAGAGCAGATAGACAGACAAAGGAGTGAATAATGATGAGCCTAGGAGAATGAATGTCTGCTACTGGGGACTGTTAGTGGCTAACAATGGGTTGTGTGTAATAGCAGACTACATGATAACAAGATCTGGTGTGTGGGGGTGGGGTTGGAGTAAGGAAATGTAAGAAGGTGCCTCAAGCCCTAAAATTGTTGAACTCGGCATTGAGTCCAGAAGGCTGTAGATTTCCCAAACGGAAAATGAGGTGCTGTTCTTCCAGCTTGCACTGGCCTTCACTGGAGCACTGCAGCAAGCCTGAGACAGGGCGGTGTGTTGAAGTGGCAGGCAACTGAAAGCTCAGGGCTTTTTTTTGTGGACAGACATAGGTGTTCATGTTACACTTGGGAATATTCAGGGCTATGTCACTTTTCGAATGAGCAAGCAGGAAGGAAAAAGTGGGGGAGCTGTTTTGTTAGTACAGGTTTGAATAGTTACAACAGCAAGCAATTAGCTTTGATCAAATAATTTCGAATGTTGATGGGTGGAAGTAAGAAATTTCAAGGGGAAAGTGTTAGAGTCTGTTATAAAGGATATAATAACATAGCATTTCGAAATATTTAATATAATCAAACAGTGTTAGCATGGTTTCATTAAGGAATAATCACATGTGACAAATTCTTTGAGGAGGTAACAAATGGGATAGATAGAGGGGAACTGGTAGATACAATATATCTAGGTTTACAAAAGGTGCCCGATAAGGTCCTACATGATAGACTACGCGATACGATTAGAGACCATGGTGTTGAGGTGGTATGTCAGCATGGATTGAGATGTGGCTAACAAGAAAAAACAGGGAATTGGGATAAGGGGGTGGGTGGGCATTTTTAAGATGGCAACCTGCAACTCATGGAGTTCCACAGGGATCAGTGCTGGGGCTACAAATACTTACAATGTATATTACTGACTTGGATGAGGAAAGTGAATGTTTGAATAGCCATATTTGTAGATGTCACAAAAATAGATGGGAAAGCAGACAGTGAGGATGAAATCATGAGCTTACATTGGGATATGGACAGGTTTAAGAGAGTGGGCAAAATCCTGGCAGAAAGACCGTAATGTTGGAAAGTATGAAGTTCTGATTTTGGCAGCAAGTATAGAGGAGATGAATTTTTCTTAAATGGAGAAAGACTGCAGAAAGCCACAGCACAGAGGAATTTGGAGTTGCAGGCAGTCCAGAGAAGGTTCCCCAAGCTGATACCAGATATGGAGGATCGTCTTATGTGAAGAAGTGAGTAGACTCAGGCCACACTCATTTGAATTTAGGAAAACGAGAGGTGACTTTGTTGAAACTTACAAGATTTTTAGGAGACTTGATCGGGTAGATGTGATGAAATTGTTTCCCCTTGTGGGAGTGTCTATGACCAGAGGACCTCATCTCAGAGTAAGGGGATTACCCATAAAAGACAGAGATGAGGAGGAATTTCATCCATCAGAAGGCAATGAATCTGTGGAATTCTTTATTGCAGAGGGCTATCGAGGTTGGGTCATTAAGTATATTCAAGGCTGAGAGAGACAGATTTTAATCAGGATGGCAATCGAGGGTTATGGGGAAAAGGCAGGAAAGTGGAGTTGAGGATTATTAGATCAGCTGTGATCTCACTGAATGGTGGAGCAGATTCGATGGGTCGAATGGTCTATTTCAGCTCCTATGTCTTATGATTGTAAGGTTTTTTTCTTGCAACAGTCTGGGTGAAGTATAAATGTGTCCCTTTCAGTTCTGGGTAAAGTCTGCAGTCGAGCCCACAGCAGTTGGACACCACCACCATGATTCCATGATTGTTGTGATTCCCTTCCCTGCTGCCTCTGACCACTCAAGCCCCCTCTCCCAGGCACTGGAAAAGTGGCCTGACAGTGACGTCTTCAACTGGGCGATAGCAGTAATGTGGGAGCAACCTGCCTGGATTATAGAAACAAGGCCACGGCTCATTATAAGACTCTTAGAGTCCACTTGTTTGCTGCTGTTGGCCCGAGAAAAAGGCATACCCAACCTCTGTTCACAAAATAAAATCTCCAAGACTGAAGCAATACAGAGAATGAATGTCTACCTCGGTAGAATTGTCAAGTTTGAATGTAGAACGACACATGTGCTTCCAGTTCCAGTTCTTAGTTTGGTATTTATATACACTTACTATTAGTTTACACAAAATTACGATAATTTTCTTTCCTGCAGTATGTTATGTCTACTAATGAAATACAATACTCCGCAGGTATATGAAACATTCTTCTGAGCAAATATATGTTTTGAAGCACCCATTTCCTCATTCAAGAAAATGTTGCAGCTAAACATAAAACAAATGACCAATTGTGTGCTCTCCTGGGATTTATCCTTATGTGGCTACACAAATGCGTTGTGTTGTCGACAGGCAGAATTTGCTGCAATAGCGAGGAGGGAAATGGTGGAGAGCAGTGATCAGATACCGACCGCTGGAACTGTGGTGGCTTCTCCTGGGGGTAACTGGCTCTTGCAGTGTACCAAGCCACAAGTGGGAGCCTTCCACAGCTCCTCAGCGTAGCCTTTGACAGGGAAATGGGACAATGTTAGGAGCAGGAATACAACGTGTGTCTGATAATGAGAAGGAAAGGATTAGGGTGAGATTCAGAGACAGAGAGAGAGGGACTGAGCCCAAAATAATCACGTTTCCTCCAGCTGGTTTTTGTTTCTACAAAAGAAAAGTGAAAATAGTTCTTAAAAGAAAAGGCAGGGAAATGGAGTTGAGGATTACAAGAGCAACCATGATCTCATTGAACGGCAGAGCAGACCTGATGGACTTAATGGTCTGCTTTGTCTCATGGTCTTGAAAAGCACTAGGAAATAGAGTGACAACACTTCAAGCCCCCTGTAGGGGCTGAAATTCTACATGTGTCAGAAAAAACCCTGATTTCACTTAACTCCATGGAGGGCAACTTCCGTCTTTAAGCCTTGACATTTTTTAATCCCCACATTTGGTTTGCAAATCCATGGTACAGTGACTTGAACTGGCAACTTTTCGCTGTCAGTCAACATTGGAAATAGATATCAAACTTAACGAAGGAAAAGGCAGCACAGTGGAACTGAGGGTTCACAGGTCAGCCATGATCTCCAACCACTGCTCATTCTCTGCATCCAAGCCACCTTGGGCACTGAAATATTGGTTGGTTTTATCAGGGAGAAAGGGGGCAAGCCATTGAGCCCATTGAACAGAGGCTAGATAAGCATATGAGAGGGAAAGGAATAGAGTTATGTTGCTCAGGCTTAGATAAGGAAGGATGGGGGAAAGTTAATGTGTGTCACAAATGCTGGCATAGTCTGAATGGACTGAATGGCCTGCTTCAGTCCTGTATTCTGTGCATGACCCATAAATCCTAACTGGTAGGCTGCTCGGAAATCTTCTTTTATTTTGTTATCTTCGATTTGATTTGCTTTATTGTAGTCACATGTACCTAAGTACAGGGAAAGCTTTGTTTGTGAGCAGTACAGGCACATCATAACAAACAAGGACATACAGATCATAGGGTGCTTAGACAGAGTGAGGCATACAGGTTACACTGCAAAGCAAGATTGGCATTAACAAGATACAAACTAAGTACTGGAACTAGAAGCATGTGTTATTCCACATAACCAGATGTGCTATTACTCACAACTGAGCAACTTTCCGACCACCAAAATCACCGTGGTGAGAGATAAAAGGGACTGCAGATGCTGGAGAATCCGAGATAACAAGGTGTGGGGCTGGATGAACATAGCAGGCCAAGCAGCATCATAGGAGCAGGAAAACTTGACGTTTCGGGCCTAGACCCTTCATCAGAATCC
>JAHRHZ010000059.1:25998395-26009730 GCA_024137785.1 Ginglymostoma cirratum | reverse complement strand
CCAACCGCATCCCAAAACCAGCCCAGCTCATCTCCACCTCCCTAACCTGTTTTTCCTCTCACCTATCCCCTACTCCCACCTCAAGCCCCACCCCCATCTTCTATCTACTAACATCATCCCGCCCCCTTGACCTGTCTGTCCTCCCTGGACTGACCTATCTCCTCCCTACCCCCCCACCTACACTCACCTTTACTGGCTCCATCCCCGCCTCTTCGACTTGTCTGCCTCCTCTCCACCTATCCTCTCCTCCATCCATCCTCTATCCGCCTCCCCCTCTCTCCCTATTTATTTCAGAACCCTCTTCCCCTCCCCCATTTCTGATGAAGGGTCTAGGCCCGAAACGTCAAGCTTTCCTGCTCCTATGATGCTGCTTGGCCCTGCTGTGTTCATCCAGCCCCACACCTTGTTATCTCGGATTCTCCACCATCTGCAGTACCTTTTATCTCTGAAATAGCTTACCCTGATTTCTCTTTAATTTCCAGCAATCCAAACAGTGATTGGAATTTTACTTCTGTTTGATTATATTTTCAAAATGAAACCATTCAATCAGGTAAGTGGTTATCACAAACTGTTGTGTGAGGCTTCAGGACCCTGCAGCAGCCTTGCGATGATGTCATGGAGCTGCACGTCACTGGGGATAAATAGCACAGTGTGGTAGGAGTTAGAATAGGCTGCAATCAGAACATGAGGAGGAACTCTGTAGATTGAGAGCGCACATATGTGTAAATGCATGAAGAAGATAGATTAATCTTGAAATAACGTAACTATAAGTCAGAGACTATTTATTTATGATGACCATGTAAAGCAATATTCAGAATCATATTGTCTTGACTTTGTCCTCTCCTTGACCAGTCTGTCTTGAAGCCAAACCCATTGTGTGGCATAAAACCACCTGATAAATGATGGTGGCAGTCGTGGGATGCACTTCTTGGAAAATTGTGGGAACAGTGAAGATCAAAAAACAGATCTGAAATCATTTGGAGAAGAGATGGGCTTAAAAAAAAGTCATTTTATCAAAAAATCAACAGGACCCCTTTAAGATTGGACAGCAAAACTCAACTGCTGCTGTAAAGGAAATATCTCTGATTAGAAAACTCTGCCAGAGAAACGGCCAGAACACTAAGTCTTGAAAAAGCCTTTTAAACAGCCAGTAACAGGAGAAACAAAAACAGTGATGTACCACTTGTTAGATTAAGCTGTTATAAGGTGCAATGCATCTATAGGGTTGTAATTTACACGCTCATCAAACACAGTGCCAACCTGTCCCCTTGGCATCTGTAAAACCTAGCCCAAAGTTCCTTTCCTGATGAGACAAGGACGCAAGGTTAATCATTTATTTAATGCAGACAAATGATTTATACAGTAAATATCATGTATCAAATATTATGATGTTAACTGTACATCTATTCCTGTATGGAAATATATCTTCTATGACATGAATAAAATAAAATATTGGGGTTCGTTTCCATTCACTCACGGGATGTGGGTGTCACTGCCTGGGCCAGCATTTAATACCCATCCCTAGTTGCCTCCCTTGAGAAGGTGGTGGTGAGCTGCCTTCTTGAACCGCTGCAGTCCATGTGCTGTGGGTAGACCCAAAATCCTTAGAGAGGGAATTCCAGGATTTTGACCCAGTGACAGTGAAGGAACGACAAATATTTCCAAGTCAGGGTGGTGAGTGGCTTGGAGGAGAACTTGTAGGGGGTGGTGTTCCCATGTATCTGCTGCTCTTGTCCTCATAGATGAAACTGG
Source organism: Ginglymostoma cirratum (assembly GCA_024137785.1). Classification (NCBI taxonomy): domain Eukaryota; kingdom Metazoa; phylum Chordata; class Chondrichthyes; order Orectolobiformes; family Ginglymostomatidae; genus Ginglymostoma; species Ginglymostoma cirratum. The sequence goes on along the minus strand of JAHRHZ010000059.1, from coordinate 26,007,978 downwards.
AAAGTCTGTTTAAGGAGCCTTGGCGAAGTTCTGCAATTTAATCATTATTTCTGCAATTTAAATGTTTTATTCTCACCAAGGATATATTCCACCGCTAAATTTGACATTTTAATATATTCTAATTACTATCAAAAAATAAATTACTAGCAATAAAAAGGTATATTAAAACTCACTGAGCATTGCAGCTTGCCTCTTTGCAAAGGTAACCAAAATCTGAGCTGGATTGGCACGTTCCATATCGAACAGGTAAATTCAACACCACACCAATAAAACGCAGAGAATGTAATATGTCAACACTGCCACAGAGGTAAAGTGAGTGGCATAATGGATTGTAGCAAGCAGAATAGTGAGGTCAAGGTCAGAGTTGTGGTCTAAGTTGAGCTTGTCATAGGTGACCCATAATTATCATCAGTCCCTGAATGAGTGGGAGCAAAGGACCAGGATCCATGTACTTGGTTACCCTGCAGTGACCTCCAGAACTGACCACTGCTACTCCTCTCATAGGTTGTTAACATGGCTCTACACACACAGGTACACACGTGCAAACATGCATAGACATGCATGGACACATGCACACACATCCATGCACACGCACACATGCATGCACACACACACATGCGTGCACACACACACACATGCACACATGTGCACACACAAACACACACACGCGCACACACACACACGAGTAACAAGCGCAAGGGAGATTTGCAAATGCATCTCCAGCTGACTCTGAAATTACAAACAAAAACAGAAATTGCTAGAAAAGCTCAGCAGTTCTGGCAGCATCTGTGGAAAGAGAAATCATGGTTAACGTTTCAGGTCTAGTAACCCTTCTACAGAACTCACCAAACCCTCCAAACCAATGTGTTTTGAAGAAGGGTCACCAGACCTGATATGTTAGCTCTGATTTCTCTCCACAGATGCTGCTGGACCTGCTGAGATTTTCGAGCAATTGTTGCTTTTGTTTCTGATTTCCAGCATTGGCAGTTGTTTTGGTTTTGTGTTGACTGTGAAATTACCTCTCACTATCCTTCAGGAAAGGGTGTAGTTGCACTTCCCTAGCAACTCAGGACATATGAGCACTTCACAGCCAATGCAGTACGGTTGAGGTAAGTCACTGCTGTAATGGAGCGATGGAATTACTGGTTTACACACACAGCAAGCTTCTATAAAGAACAATGTAATAATGACAAGTTAGTTTCTTTTCTGAAGAAGGCTCCTGACCTGAAACATCAACTTTCCTGCTCCTCTGATGCTGCGTGGCCTGCTGTGTTCCTCCAGCTCTACACTGTGTTTACTCTGTCTCCAGCATCGGCAGTTCTTACTCTTAAACTCTTTTGGCGATGTTTTGCAATTGAAGAATGAAGACCCTTCATCAGAAGGGTCTAGGCCCGAAACGTCAAGCTTTCCTGCTCCTATGATGCTGCTTGGCCTGCTGTGTTCATCCAGCTCAACACCTTGTTATCTCGGATTCTCCAGCATCTGCAGTACCTATTATCTCTTATCTGCTGACTGAGGAAGCTCTTTCACCAAAACTGTATATAATGTGAAACATAGGGTTGGAATAACTTTGCCTTGCCTCCCTCCAGTTCACCTGTAGAGTAGAAAAGGTAAATGGTGTAAAAGGCAAGGACTAACTGACATCTCAAGACATAAAGGCTTGTTCCTGAGAGCTAAGGTGGTTCTCTATGTGTTCATCAGAGGGTATAAAACTTCAGTGATTACTCATACCGTTAACAGTATGTTGCTAAAGTAGTTATGCCAACAAAAAGTTGTTTAATAGGACAGAAGGTGAGCATTGCTGAAAAACAGTTCAGACTGTGGCACACTTATGAGTACTGAAGGCTACATAGTTTATCATAGAGGGCCCTGATCTTTGCAAATGGTAAGAACATGACACAGAATGTACCTGCCTCAAACAAACAGAAAGGAGACAGCCAGTCGCTGGCTCATTTCTCAAGATAATGTCATGACCACACAGAGGCAACTTTCCTAGTTTAAATTCAAATACAACCCAGCAGTTAACTGCCAATCATCATCAACTACTGCATCCTCCATGTCAATGCCCCTACCAATCAGTGTCCATTGTCAACCAACGAACACTCTCCTTTCAAGTAGTGCAATGTCTGTTTTCCCCTTCATTTGGAATTCTTGTGAATGGTCCTGATGAGTGCAAGACAAAAAATTTTACAACCGTACTACTCTTAAAGTAAGATTCTAACTGATCACCAGCCAAGACAATGGCTACTAAAGATAATGCATCTCAGAACTACTATAATTCTGGAAAACCTTGAGAAAGCTAGGTAGCTGTGAAAAGCTTCAGATAGCTTTAAAAAAATCCAGGAAGACAGTGCCAAATGTGCTCAAACTTTCCATTCAATTGGACTGCAAGCAATCTCTCCTCTGAATTTATTTTGTTCCAACGACATACCGAGCTGTGGACCTCAGCATTTCTAAAACAGATAAACAAGCCATCGAAATTAATACAGAAAAAGACAATGAATATCTCCACAGGCTAAACATGTCATGTTTGTCTGGCATTAATCTTAGAAATCCAGCTACAATAAGGTCAAGATTTGAAGATAATTAAGAATTAAGCTCAACTTTGGAATATACCATTGACCAGTTCATGGGTAGATGCAGTCACAAAGGGTACAATTGGTGACAGGAGAATTAAGCTCATGATAACATAAACTCAAAGGAATCTTCCAAAAAGACTTCCTGGACCAACCCAAAGCTATAATGTGGAAGACCAAATGCAACTTGGTCGCAAGTACAAAATCGTACAAATGGGACGATAGAATTTCCAAGCTATGTATAATTCATTCATCATTGGCATGATAGATAACACAGGCAAGCCTGGAACACAATGCAGGCGGTGTGTCCTCATACATACACCCAAAAAAAGGCTAGTTCTTAACATTTTGCGCAAGATGTGTGGCACCGGACAGCGTCAGAAGGGCAATGCAGAAAGTGAAGGACAGAGCAATGGTTCAACATTTGAGAGGCCCCATCCAAAATCCAGACTGGTACAGCATCCGAAGCATAGAGTCCATACCGAGCAGTGTCAAGGCCAAATTATACAATACTGTCATGAGGATGAGCAGGCAACGATGCACAAAATGAACCGATATTCAGCACAGTGAACACCGAAGAATGCATTGGCATGGTGGCATCAGCAGAAGCTTTTTACCACTAAGTAGATTATATGCCAACAGATAGTGTGGTTGTATGCAAAACTAGAGAGTGGTGCATGTAGAAATATTACTGAAATGTGTGTACCCACAGAACTGGCAAGTGTTGATGAAGCTAACGAATGCCAACCTCACTGTGTACAAAGACTTGGAGATTCTATCCATGAGATCCATTAAGCTCCAAAGCAACTACAAAAAGATTGACCGGGCTATATCTACGATGTGTATGGACTCGACATTTCCAGGTAATTGCTGGCCTGGCAGTATATGAGGGACCGTACATGATCACCAACCTCCCCATCATATCATCAAGGCAATGAAGAGGACCATAGACCAGAGAAGTATCATCAGCAGAACTTTACTTACACAGGGAGAAGATCACCTGATTTTGCAGCAGAGATCATCAGCTGACTGGCTATGTGGCAATGTTTGAACTGAATATGTAGTGGAATAACAATTAGGCAGACAAGTGTAGACCAGGTTTCCCAGTTCCTCATGCGTTGATACTTCTGGGACGCTGTGAGACCTTGATTGAGAAAGAGGGGAAGTTGAAAGATGCCCATGATGACCAAGTGGGTCATGAATTATTCATTGATGACACCTGGAATCTGGCAGAAACTGTCAGCATACCAAGTGGGGTGACAGCGCGATGAAACAGACATCAAATCAGGCCATTACCGCAATCAGATACACCAAACAACAACAGAAAGTAACCCAAACCAAAGTGCTCAAAATATACAGCATCCTGCAGCAAAGATCGCCATTACTAAGCTTCAACCGATAAGCTTTACGTTTCAGAGACTCATAATATTATTGGTCTGAGGTAAAGTACAGGAAAGTTACAATAATGGCATTCTCCTTCATTGTCATGTCAATAGTTTGATTCTTTAAAGGCAAATTTTTATTTTGGGTAAAAGGGGATGTTGTTATAGGATATGCATACACCTTTAAGGAGCTTTAACGACTTTACTTTTAACATCTTAAACTATTGTCAATCATTATCGATACCAACACGATATGACTTATTAGTCCCATGGTGAGTTAGTCAGTCTGACACTGTAGTGCCTGATGTCAGATTGGAGGTTTACAGATTCCCAGTGAACATTTTCTGCACATAACATTATCTTCAAACAAAGGAGCCATATTGTTACAGAATGATAGAATCCCTACAATGTAGAAGCAGGTCATTTGGCTCATCTAGTCCACACCGATACTCACAAGACCATGCCACCTGGACTCACCCCCAACCCCCCACCCTGCCCCGTAACCCTGCATTTCCCATGGCTATCTCACCTAATCTGCACATCCATCATTTCACCAATACTCTTTCTCTTGAAAAGACCAAGTGGCTTGCACAGGCTAATGTAAAGAAAAAAGGAAAACAGCAAAGATATTCTAACACAGTGAACGAGTCAGGGCTCGAACGAAGCTTGTGTCGGCTGTAGCTCAGTTGATGGCACAATTGCCTTTGAATCACACGTTTGTGGTTTACATCCCAATCCAGCAAAGCTCGAGAGACTGAGAGCGGGGTGGGGAACCAGCGGCTGAGATCCAGGAGACAACAGTGACCGAGACAAAGAGGCAGAGTAGCCAGCTACCTTTTCACCCAGAGCAGTTTTCCAGTTGGTCCAAGAGGAGGTCGGGGGTCAAGAGAAATGCTGCAAAAGGGGTGGAGTTGGGTGGAGTCAGGTAACAGGAAGATATGTGGGAAATGGGGAGGTGGTTGCTTGGGTGGGGAGGGGGATGTGGAGACAATAGGGAGGGTGGAATACGAGGACAGAGAGGGAGACTGTAAGGAAAGGAGGATGAGAAGGAGGCTGACAAGGCAGAGTAATTCCAAACCTGACAACAAAGAAACACACAGCTAACTAGGAGCTGGAAAAACAGTAAATCACTGAAGTGATGTATTGTTGCAAATGAATGTGGTAACTCCAGCTCAAAGCAGTATATGTTTAGGGGAGAAGTGTAATGGATGCTATTCTAATGAACACTGTATCAATTGTTAAATTGACACCTGAGACTGAGATCTGAAATATTGTTAAAAGGGTAATAATTACCTGGTGAAATATGGTGACTTTATGTAAATATGATAGAAATGCATTAGTGTCATCAAACTGCAAAGCATTTAGGATGATGGCTATTTGAGTGTAGAATGTGTGTCAGTTGGTTTGAAAAAAAACTCCTGTTGTTGACTTATGCCAATTTGGATACTGTGGTAATGAGGAAACAGTAACTTTCCTTGTGTGTTGATGTTTTAAATACAAAGGAGGATCGATAATTATTGAAGCTTTAATAAATTCTTCTAATTCTGCTTTTGTTGATTTCAAATACCACACAACAATAGAAATCCAGAAGGTAATATCATTGTGTGATGGCATCAACTAACAAAGAAGTTTATAAGATTGAGAAAGTATGCTCTGAGAACCAAAAATTAATGCCCAAAAATCAAAAAAAAGCCCTTGAGAAATTTCAACAGGAACCTTAAAAAAAATTCTTGCAGGATGTGAGAAGATTGCTGAGGTAGATATGTTCTTGATCAGTCGGGGAAACAAGGGTTATTGGGATAGGGCAAGCAGGTGGACATGAGGAATGTTTGATCAGCCATGACAGAACTGAATGATGGAGCAGGCTTGAGGGGCTGAATGGCATACTTCTGTTCCTATTTCCTATGGTCTATGGTGTTAAAATATCTAGGTTGAAGTGATGGTCCTGAAATGAGGGAAGTTCCAACTTTGATAAGAGATCAAATTTGTCATCCCCTCAGAGAGATGTTAAAGATCCTTTGGGCCTCAGTCCGAAGAGCAGAAGGGAAGTCAACCCCAATGTCCCGGTCCATATTTCTCCCTCAATTAGCTTCACATTAAAGTGTAGACTTTCTGGTCATCATCACATGGGATCTTGCTGTGTGTGAATTGGTGGCAGCAGTTTCTATATTGCAAAAGAGGCTGTATCTCAAAAACAAGATACGTCATAAGCTGTGAAGCCCTTTAAGGTGCCCAGTAATCAAAGATACGCACTTTATAAATGCCAATCTTTTATTCCCTTATACCTGACTGATGAAATACTGCATTTTCTTTCAGCAAGCAGCACTGGAGTGTTCTGAAAATTGGTGTCCCTATATTAACTCTATCACCTACTTGTGTACACCTTTTTTTCAGTCTTACAATCAGAGGAACTCTTGAACAAACTGAAAACTAGTCCCTCTGGTTATTCACAGCAATAAATCAATGGTCCAGATGTAATCTTAGGTGTCTAGAATGCATGGGAGAGATCTCGGAGCATAATGGTTTCAGCTGTCTCTTGTCATCCAGACATGAGCAGCCTCAGAGAAAGGCTTGTGTGAAACTGATAAGAATTGTTCAAAGTGGGTCATAAATCATTGGCGAAAAAGAGCATTTTGCTGATTTCAGACACGAGCGGTAAGGGGTGGGAGGGGGTGTGCAGGAGGAATGATAGGTACACAATTTACTTCTTATTGCATTAAGTGGGATATGCTTTCTGTTATTAAATGGATCTGATTTTCACAGATTAAAGATCTTACTTTTAATACCTGCTCATATGTAAGAGTCATGTCACACCCAGTACACATGGAAGTGGAAATCCCATAAGGTGCACAGCAAAGATAAATTAAGCAATCAAACAACGAGAAAGGGAATGTCAAAAAAAAACACTCACCAGCTTTAATTTATCTTTTGGCTTAATTAATTTTCAACCCACTGGAACATTGGTCGTGTTCTTTGTGAAAAGAGAAATGAAATGGATACGCAAAAGCTTCAAAGGCACCTCTTTTTTTGTAGGGGGGCAGGAATACAGGGGAGATAGTAGCTTACATTGACCTATCATTCTCACTGAGATGAAAAATCAAATGGTAATGGGGTTTGCAGCTCACCATTTGTTTAAAGTTCTCCCTCAAGTCTCTGGGCAGGGAATGTGGTGAAGTGCTCTCCACTCATTCCCAGACCACATTTTTCATGTAAAACATTTTACGACTTGTCTCATTATAGAATTTGTAAAAACACTGCCTGAAAGCAATGGTGCATAAATGAATTATTTAAGATTTGCAGTGAGTAACCACAAGGCTGTGTGCGCATTCTTAATGTACGCTAAGTGAGCCCGAGGAGGCATATCATGGCAGACAATGGTTATAATGTAAACTAAGTTTTATTAGCACAGCTATAACATTTATTAAATAAGAAGGCAGTATGCCGAGGTCCGTTCTGCCTTGCTTTTGCAGAGATAAAGCAACATCAGCATTTGTCACAATGCTTTCCTGTAATGCCAAATTTATACTGGCTTTTAAGAATTTGCCGCCAGGTATAGCAATTAAAGTGAACTGTTATTATTAATAAATCTTTGACTAATTTCTCCTTTTAGTATTTTTATTTAAAGAATTATTTCAGCTGTCTTGCAATAAATAACACTGAGAAGCAAGATTATGGAATTCACTAGACTTTAAAAAAGACCATCACACCTAAACTGCAGCAGGTTATTTACAATGCCAACAGCAGCATCATTCAAAACTGAAAAATGGCGAACATAACAATTTAAGAAATAATAGATTTTCTCTATTCATGATCAACCCTGTTACTGTCAAATGTTATTTACCACCAACATTGACCTTTATTATGAGCCTGTAATCATTATGTTCCAGTGGACATTAAACATAGATTTTTTTTGACATACTTTGCCACAATAGGTACTGTATGAAATATCTGTGGTGAGATAAAATGTATCGAGAGCCCTAGGAGTTTGAATTACACAAAGAGACCACACGCAGGTAGTGCAAGATGAGAAGTCACACAAAATTCAGTGAAACACTGTTCCAGTGTTACTACCTTCCCAGGGGCAATTAGGGATGGGCAATTCATACTGGCCTTGTTAGCAAACACAGCACATCCCAGGTTTAGGTTCAGGTGTTATTGTCACATTTCCTCAAGTACAGGGGTAGAAGAGTACGAAAGGTGTGCTGTTATCGCCGCACACAGTGCCAGCTTACGTACAAAGTACCGAGGGACAAAAACTTAGTTGCAGAAGTAGCAAAATGAAGAAATACATTAAAAAGCTCAGCGCTACAGTCCCACGAATGAAGTTTAAAAAATAAACATTTACCTGTGAGTTAAATGGATGAAGAGTACTGGGATATTGTTTGGGACGCAGCAGGACTGAACAAATCAGGAGAAAAGAAAGAATGTGTCAAGGTGCAATGATTAGTTGGTGTCAACCTTTACTTTCACATTTGTAAAAGCCAAGGAGGTTTCATAGTATCAAACGTTAATGGGGTGAGACCATGACAGAGTGGTAATGTTAGTGGACCGGGAACCCCATCATAGCAGCTGAAGGAACTTACATTTCATTAACAGATCTAGAATATAAAGAGATAACAAGGTGCGGAGCTGGATGAACACAGCAGGCCAAGCAGCATCAGAGGGGCAGGAAAGCTGACGTTTCTGGTCTGGACCCTTCTTCAGAAAAAATTCCTACTATCCTAGAATATAAAGATTCTTGAAGCTGTCATCAGGTTAAATTACTACCAGTCGTCTCCCTCTCTAATGAGAGAGCAGTCCTACGGTTCAGGACGACAATGGCAATTTTACCAGCTTTACAAGGACGAGGTAATCAGTTATAGGGAGAGACCGCAAAAGCTGGGATTCTTCCCTGACCAGAGAAATGATGGTCTTAATGAATTACACTGCAAAAATTCTCCAAGGCTCCTACACACATTCCAAACATGGGTCCATTAGGAGCAGCAGATACATGGAAAAACCACCCCTTGCAAGTCCCCCTCCAAGCCACTCACCGTCCTGACTTGGAAATATATCCCTGTTCCTTCACCGTCGGAGGATCAAAAGCCTGGAATTCCTTCCCTAAGGGCATTGTAGGACAGCCTACACCCTAAGGACTGAAGCATTTCAAGATGGTGTTGCATCATCACCTTCTCAAGATCAATTAACAATTTAGAATAAAATGCTGGGCCAGCCAGCATCACCCAAATTCCCTGAATAAACCTACAAGAGCATCCATCTGCTTCACTCATGTCCTTCAGGGAAGAAAACCTGCCATCCTTAGCTGGTCTGGCCTACAGGTGAGTTCAGACCCACAGCAAAGTGGTTGATTCTTAATTGCCCTCTGAAATGGCCCAGCACATTACTCACTTCAAGGGCAATTAGGGATGGGCAACAAATCCTGGCCTTGCCAACAAGGCACAAATCCCATGAAAGAATAAAGAAAATATTTTGCTTATAAATTGACTAACATTTAAAGCGACCAACTAAACCATGAAGAGGAGGCCCAATCTGCAAAGATACTATATATAAATAAGAGATAACAAGGTGTAGAGCTGGATGAACACAGCAGGCCAAGCAGCATCAGAGGAGCAGGAAGGCTGACGT
>JAHRHZ010000059.1:25977314-25997995 GCA_024137785.1 Ginglymostoma cirratum | reverse complement strand
AAAGAAACGTCAGCTTTCCTGCTCCTCTGATGCTGCTTGGCCTGCTGTGTTCATCCAGCTCTACACCTTGTTATCTCAGATCCTCCAGCATCGGCAGTTCCTACTATCTCTTATATATAAAATAAATAGTTCAGTTTTTAAAAATGTGTTGGAGGAAAGGGTCTTGGGAATTCACATTCAATAATCTTTCAAAGGGACAGAAAATCATGAAAATTTGGCTAAAACTTTGTAAGTTATTGCTGAGGAATCGACTAAAGTGTTGCATCTCATTCTGGCGACTCCCCTTTGGGAAGAATGTCAATGTCTTAAACAGGGACTTACAGGAATGATTGGGGCTCAGTTGGCAGGATGGCTGGTTTGCAATATGGAATAAAGCCAAGCCAAGTGTGGGTTCAATTCCTGCACTAGGTGGGGTAAACATGAAGGACTGTCCTCAACCTCTCCCCTCACCCTGAGGCATGGTGACCCTCAGGTTAAACCACCCCCAATTGTCTCTCTGACACTGTCTCTAGTGTGAGAGCTGTTGTGTGGTCCAGAAGGACTATGGCAATTTTACCATCTCTACAGGGATGAAGGTTATCAGTTATAAGGAGATACTGCAAAAGCTGGGGTTCTTCTCTAGGCAGAGAAGTGTACTGATGGCTTCAATGAAAAGCTGAGTCCCCATGTGGATGACACCTATTGATGGTCAGAAAACTGTCAATTCTCTCAAGTGACAGGAAGCAGCTGCCTGTCTAAAGACTGTGCCTATGGAATGTAAATTAGCTTGCATGACAGAATGAAAAGAGTTCATTTTACTTTTCTCAGCAAACTTCCCCTTCCCACCCACTTCCTCTGTAGCTTCCAAATCTCCCTCTAGGTTTCTTATCAATCCCAGCCAGAAAGGAGGCTGGTTCATGTCACAGGACTCCCCCCTTCCCCCTTCCCCCAGCCTCCACAGGCCCCCTGCTCAGAGCAGGCCTCCGACCCATTCTGAGACCCTCACTCGCTGCCATTAATCCCTGCACCCACTCCTGGCATTTGTCCTGCTCTAGCCAACACCCTTCACCCCCCTCCACACCCTGCTCCATCTGATCATGGCTGATCATTAAACTTAGTCCCCTGTTTTGACTTTGTCCCGACACCCTTTGATCCCTTCAGGCCAAAGAACCATATCAAACTCCTTCTTGGGACCACTCAATGTTTTGGCCTCAACCGATTTCCATGGCAGAGAATTCCACAGGCTCCCCACTCTCTGGGTGAAGACAATTCTCCTCAGCTCAGCCCTAAACGTATCCTTACAGTGTGAGCCATGTTTCCAAACGTAGCGTAGCAGTTACCAGGAAATCTGACCTGAGCTAGTAACCAGTGACAAAGAACTCATGTGAGGGTATAATGAAGCAAAAAGGTTAAGGTACCATTTATTTGAAGTGTTCAAAACTAAGAAGCTAATGATAGAGTGAAGTCAGGAAAAGTTGTTTCCAGTACCAGGAGAGTCGATCACAGGAGGAATACAGATAAGCGACAAAAGAACCAGGCAAAGAGATAAGACTCTTTAAACCTCCGAGCATGTTTGGAAATCAACTCACCAATTTCGGAGCTTAGCCCAAGGCTCTTAGGAGGCTGGTTAGTGCTTTGAATGTGTTAAGCAGGTTGCCAGGTGGTGAAGGATATAACCGGAAAGTAATCTTTGCACACTTTCCTAAGCTTTTATTTACAGGGATGCTAATTACAAACTCGCTGCTCCAAACCCAATGACCATAGTTTCAGCATGCTCCCTGGATGTACGATCAATAATGATCCCTGTTTACCACCTAACACCTGAACACAATGAAGTGCTCAATTACTGTAAAGGCAAAATCATTCTAGTCCTACCAGACCTTAGGTCTGCTCTCTCATTAGAGATCGGCAACTGGGTGGGTTTTAACCTGAGGGTTACCACGCCTCAGGTGAAGGGAGAGGCTGAGAAGGAGACTCCCTCATTATATCCACAGCTAGTGTGGGAAAGGTCTTACAAACCAGCAGCCCAGCTAACCGGCCCCATCAATTACTGTATGATCAAGAAGCAAGCCTATCAGTCAAGCTGATCTTTGGGCAGGGAGTCCACCAGCAGCAAAAAGCCCTCAGTGTCCAGTTACGTCCCAACGTTACCCATGGAATCCTGTTTGAAACTGCACATTAGCTCACCCATAACACCTGCTAATGATTCTGTGTGTCTTTACGTTATTGATGAGGAATATACAAAGCACTAGGTTACAACAAGGAATCAGTCCATTCGGCCCAACCACTCTATGTTACCATGTGTGTGAGGAACAATCTGTGAACCCACCATGTTTAACAACACGAAGAGGGTAACCTCACGCATTAGAATCATTAAGCATGCTGAAATCATGACAACTTATTTAAGTACATAAACTCCTCATGATTGATTGCTGCAATGAGTTAAATAGTCACAACTAAATATGTAAGATCAAAACTTCATCTATCACAGAGGGTCATTTAATATCCCACAGGTCTGATGACATGCAGCACTGGGGTATAAACAAACCAAAGACTGGTGTCATTACAATTAACATCCCTTAGCCACGTTATTATCAATACTCCCATTTGGCAGGTTTACACCTAATAAGGCAGGTTAATTAAACACAGCGATTAACAATGCTTCCATTAGAACAAACTCATCTATGATGCTGTGTAAGCGTTTCGCTTTCTGTAAATGTTTGAAGCTTCACCCTGATCAATCAGACCAATGCTGTACAAGGCAGGCTCAAAGCAGACTATCGTGTAACTTTGTGACATGCTGCTGTAAGCCCTGAAGGATATCCTGCCACCGTGTCAGCATTTTGAATCACTCAGCAGATATAGTATTTCTATTTTGTAAAGAAGCTATCTGCCATGATAATTAACACACTTGTCAAGGTTATGTACTTAAGAGGAAATTCACAGTCAATTATTGATGGCCAGATATGTCAACTGCAATTGGTTAAGTACCACTCCGATATCAAGAGTAAACTCACAAGACTTCCTTCAATGCACAAAAGAAACACTGCCTCATTGTACCAGCAAAAAAAATTATTTTATCGTGACTTCCAACCCATCAGACTCAATTTGGCATTTGATGTTCACTGATGGTGGTTTGCAGAGCTCTGGTAATGCACTGTGCGGAGGCTCGGCTATTGACCAGGAGATTTGGGTTTCAACTGCCAGTCTTCAGGGTTCGATTCCAGATTTAATTCCACCCTTGGGGCGACTGTCTGTGTGGAGTTTGCACATTCTCCCCATGCCTGTGTGGGTTTCCTCCGGGTGGCTCAGTTTCCTCCCACAGTCCAGAGGTGTACAGGTTTAGGTGGATTGGCCATGTTAAAGTGTCCATAGTGTTCAGGGATGTGCAGGCTGGCGGGAGTGGGGGAGTGGGGTAAGCCATAGAAATGCAGCGTTACTGGGATAGGGTGGGGGGGAGGGGTGTGGGTCTGTGTGGGATACACTTCAGAGGGTCAGTATGGACTTGATGAGCTGATTGGCCTGATTCCATGCTATAGGGACTCTATGATTCACATGCGTTCTATTAAAGTCTGGGAGCTTACAGATGAGAAGGTTCTGAGGAGATCTGAGAGCACAGTCCAGAATTACATGAGGTCAGGAGCAATTGAATTGGGAACCATGTTTGCCATTGGCAGAAAAGCCATGAAGCAGTTGAACACAGGTTTCCAGCAAGTGCCCAAAGAATCCAAGGCAACACAAGGAATAACAAATTTCAAGTAGCAAGCAATCCCTAGAGCCTGAGTTTTATAGACGGAGGTTCAACCATGGTTTTGGAAGAGGAATTAGATAAGCACCTGAAAAGAGAAATAAAACAGGTTGCAAGGAGGAATGGGGAAGTGCGATCAATTCAGTTGTTCTTGTAGAGAGCTGGCATGCATTTGAGGGGCTGAATGGCCACCCTCTGTGCTTTAGCCATTCTAAGATTCTAGGTGATCTACACTATTGGACTGTGCTAACATACTGCAGTATACAAAGCCCAGGAGATTCTACAGTCTTAATCATGCCATCTGTTTGTTCCTGATTGAAATTATTATAAATCATGATAGTGATCATGAAACTATAAAAATAATTAGGTCAAACAAAGTTTAACAAACTCTTAGCATCGTCAAATGTGCTCAGGGAAACTTCCAATTGAATTTGAGCCTATTAAGACTATTAATTGAGTTTTGGGTAAGAGGTGGCTTTGAGTTGCATGTCAATTTCGGTATTTGGCAGAATCTGAGTTCCTTGGAGGAATGGACGCTGATCCACTTTGCTGGAGATACTGATAGGAGGCCAGGCTGCAAACACCCACCAGAGGATCCCAGTCCAGTGATCCACCTAAGGATATCCTTGAGGAACCAGTGAGGTGTCAGAAAGGCAGCGGTAGAAAGAATGACTAGTCAGGTAACCCTCAGAAGCACAGTTTATACAAACCGGCTGCTATACAGAAAGAAACTTAATCATCTTACCACGGTTGTCATAGTAACACCCCTCTTCATGTCTTGTTAGTAATCGCGCAGCCCTGCAATACAAGAATTTACTTCTAGCACAGGCAACCTTTCCCTCCCTCACATCTCTTCAAACTTCCTCCATCAGGCAGAAGATACAGAAGCTTGAACACCGCACCAATGGGCTCAAGAGCAGCTTCTTCCCCGCTGTTATCAGATTGGCGAATGGGCCTCTGTAATTGCAAATCTAATGTTGATCTTGCCTTTGTGCATCTCCCTGCGCAGTGTAACCTTGTATGCCTCACTCTCTCTAAGCACCCTGTGATCTGTATGTCCTTGTTTGTTATGATCTGCCTGCACTGCTCGCACAACAAAACTTTTCATTGTACTTAGGTACACGTGACCGCAATGAATCAAATCAAATCAGCTATTTTCTCGAATGGTAGAGGAGGAATTTTGCTAAAGTATCCTTCTGTTTGCACTCACACATTTTATATTTGCTACAGCTGCCTTTCGGTGATCCTCCACCCCCTGCCCCAGAGTTTCCTAACTTTGTTTCTTTGCGATTCAGAATGAAAAGGTAACTGGGTTCTTAGATCATGTTGGATATTCATCAATGATCTCTGTGCATTCCCAAACCATGGTTCCCATGCCCAGCAAGCCTATCATCTGGGGTTATGAACTCAAGGCAATAATGATGACTGTCCAGCAGATGGACTCTCTCGGATTTAATTGATTTTCTCAAAGTGACTTATTATGGGGACAGCTTTTCCCGACTCTGATTGGTCATTCTTTTAGTGCCCTGATTGGCAGTTCGGTTGAGCCCTCTGATTGGACTTTGCGGATATGTTGGAAATGAATGAGGTACTTTGAATGCAGCCATGGGGGGAGTGGCTCTGTGGCATGGAGGTAGTGTCTTGCCTCTGAGCCAGGCGTTCAAGTCTCATCTGCTCCAGAAGCTTGTAACAATAGCTCTAAGCAGGTCAATTTGGGAAAATATCTGAATGCAGCTTGGGGATTTATCCTGGGATTGGGTCCTCCATTGCACACGCACACATGCACGCCGCGCACACACACACACTCACGCTCACACACGTGTGCACACACACACACACACACTCATGCGGTCACGTGCACACACACACTCACGCAGTCACATGCACACACACACACTCACGCTCACACACACGTGCACATGCACACACTCGCATGCACACACATACACACACACTCACGCGGTCACACGCACACACATACTCAAAAACACACACTCACACAGGCACAGACACACACACATATACTCACATGCACACACTCACATGCTCACACGTGCACACACACAGGCACACACATGCTCACTCACACACTCACATGCACACACACACACTCGCGTTCACACACACGTGCGCACATGCACACACACACGCGCGCGGTCACAAGCACCCTCGCATACACACACACATAGACACACACTCACGCTCACACACATACTTTTGCACACACACGCACACACACACATACACACACGCATGCTCACATGCACACGCTCTCATGTGCACATGCACACACGCACACACACGCACACACACATTCACACACACACACACATATACACGCATGCTCAAATGCACACATTCACATGTGCACACACACACACGCTCACACACACTGACATGCACACACTCACATGCACACACACACACATACACAAACATACACACACACATTCACACACACTCACGCGGTCACAGGCACGCACACACTCAAACACACACTCACACAGGCACAGACACACACACACATATGCTCACATACACACACTCACACGCTCACATGTACACACACACGCTCACACTCGCACTCACAAACACGTGCACACACACCCACACACGCGGTCACATGCACACAGACACACACACTCGCATGCACACACACATGCTCACACTCACACACACACGTGTGCACGCACACACTCACATGCACACACACACAGACACACATTCACACACACTCACGCGGTCACACGCACACATACACACAGGCACAGACACACATGCTCACACGTGCACACACACACACGCTCACACACACGCATGCTCACATGCACATGCACACACACTCACGCTCACACATACACTCACATGCACACACACACATACACACACACTCACGCTCACCCACACGCGCGCGCACGCACACACACACACACATACACACACACACACAAACACACACACAAACACACATACACACAAACACCTTGGCGTCCAATTAATTAATTTTCAAATTAAAATGGGTACATACCTGATTCAATTGACAATTTAAAGTGAGATGGTCGGTGCCATTCTGGTGCAACACTCACAAGTCGCATATTTAGCTGGAAGTAGCTTATTTTGAGACTAGGTTACAGTGCAACAATGATCACAAGGGCCTTTTTTAAACATTTGCTCATGGGATGTCGCCATCACTGGCAAAGCCAATATTTATTTCCTGTCCCTAATTACCCAAAGGTCAGTTTGATGTCAACCCCATTGCTGAAGTCAGGAGTCATATGTAGGTCAGACCAGGTAAGGATGGCAGATTTAATTCCTTATACGACATGAGCAAACCAGATGGGTTTCACCAACAGTCAAACCAGCTTTCTAATTCCAAATTTTTTCCCACTTTATGGAACTCAAGTTTCACCATCTGCTCTGGTCGGAATGGAACTGATTTCTTCAGAACATTGATCTAAGATTTTGAATTACTTGTCCAGTGAAAATACCACCACACCATCATTGCTAAGTAAATTATCCTGGGCTAGGAACACAGGTCTAAACAACATGTTGGGTCACAAACCATGTTTTCTTCATTTTAGCTGTTTCCCAAATCATCATTTTACGCTTTTTAAAAAATCTTGCTGATTTTAAAGCTGCAGAAGTCATGCATGCCATGACAAATGTGCTGAAAACAGGTTGTAAATCCAACTCAAAGCGTCCCTCCTGGTCAGAAGGGTACAATCGCTCAGAAAGATGTCCAGTGTAAAAAGTTAGAGATCAGCATGACATAGCGCCTTAAAGCGAACCTGATTTAATGCAGGATAACAAGCATGGGGCTGGATGAACACAGCAGGCCAAGCAGCATCATAGGAGCAGGAAAACTTGACGTTTCGGGCCTAGACCCTTCATCAGAAATCGGGGAGGGGAAGAGGGTTCTGAAGTAAATAGGGAGAGAGGGGGAGGTGGATAAAGGATGGATAGAGGAGAGGATAGGTGGAGAGGAGGCAGACAAGTCGAAAAGGTAATGCAGACCTGTGCTCCGTACTCACAGGGAAGT
This sequence comes from Ginglymostoma cirratum, assembly GCA_024137785.1. NCBI lineage: Eukaryota > Metazoa > Chordata > Chondrichthyes > Orectolobiformes > Ginglymostomatidae > Ginglymostoma > Ginglymostoma cirratum. The sequence continues at coordinate 25,990,229 of JAHRHZ010000059.1, read as the reverse complement.
CACAAGACCCTGCCCAGCTGATCCTGGGGAGCTCAGTGTTTCCTCAATCTAATCCTCTTTTTATGACCGTGTGCGGTGCTGTTGCGTTGCCAACGCAGATTTACCCCTTACCCAGCTTTTGTGGCAAGGTCCCTTCACACCACCTATTAATTTACAAAGTTCCTTCCTTTCCCCTGCCTTTCATTGGTGGTCACTACTTGCTGAGGTGCATCATTGAAGTAAGGATGGCAGATTTCCTTCCCTAATCGACGTTAGTGAACCCAGATGGGTTATTACAATTGGCAGTGGTCCTATGATGTCATTAGGGTAGCATTTTACCCTAGATTTCAATTGGATTCAAATTTTACCAACTGCCCATAGCTGGATTCAAACTCATGGCCCCACTCCATTAGCCTGGGGTTCTGGATCACAAGGTTAGTGACATCAGTAGCGCTTGTTGCATTGAAACAATAATAGCATTTCAAAGGCAGTTAATTGACCTTAAAATGCTTTGAGGCATCCAGAAGGTACGAAAGGTGCCATATAGATGGGACTCTTAACTTACTCACTAACAATGAGAGGGGAGAGCATTTTAAACAGCAACCATTTCACAGTCTTTGCCACATCCAGTTGGAGACCATTAAGCAACTCAGTGGAGGAGGAGCGTCCATAAATCTCCCCATTTTCAGTAACGAGGGAGGCAGGAACATCATTACAGAAGATAAGGCTGAAGCATTCACTGCAATCTTCAGTCAAAAGTGCTGAAGGGTGATCCATTTCAGCCTCCTCCAGAGGTCCACAACATGACAGATACCAGTCATCAACTAATTCCATTCACTCCTTATGAAGTGGACCAAGGCACTGGATACTCCAAAAGCAATGGGCTCTGACAACATTCCAGCAACACAGTCTAACCTAACTCTTGCCCTTATCATGACCCTAACCATAACCCTGACCCTGACGCTGATCCGAACCCTTATCCTAACACTGACCCTAACCATAACCTTAACTCTAATCCTAACCCCACTACCCTAACTCTAAACCTGACCTTAACCTTGACCGTAACCCTCATCCTAACCCTAACTCTAACCAAACCCTAAACCTAACTCTAACTCTAACCCTAACACTAACTCTAACCCAAACCCTAACTCTAACCCAAATCCTAACCCTAACTCTAACCCAAACCCTAACCCTAACTCGAACCCAAACCCTAACTCTAACCTTGACCCTAACTCTAACCCAAACCCTAACTCTAACCCTGACCCTAACTCTAAACCTAGCCAACTTGTTCCAGTACAACTACATATCTGGCACCTAGACAACAATGTGGAAAATTGCCCAGATGTGTCCTGTACACCCAAAAGCAGGACAAATCCAACCCGGCCAATTACTGCACCATCAATCTACTGTCGATCATCAGTAAAGTGATGGAAGGTGTCAGTAACAGTGCTATCAAGCAGCATCTGCTCAGCAACAACCTGCTCAGTGATGCCCATTTTGGGTTCCGCCAGGGCCATTCAGCTCCTGGCCTCATTACAGCCTTGGTTCAAACATGGACAAAAGAGCTGAATTCCAGAGGGGAGGTGAGAGTGACAGCCCTTGACAACCAGGCTGTATTTGACTGAGTGTGGCATCAAGGATCCCTAGTAAAACCGGAGACAACAAGAATCAGGGGTAAAATTCTCCTCAGTTTGGAGTCATACCCGGCGAATAGGAACTTGGTTGTGGTTGCTGGAAGCCAATCATCTCAAAAGGAATTCCTCAGGGTAGTGTCCTCCACTCAATCAACTTCAACTGCTTCATCAAAAGACCTTCCTTCCATCATAAGGTCAGAAGTGGGGATGTTCACTGATTATTGTGCAATGTTCAACACCTTTCGTGACTCCTCAGATACTGAACCTATCCATGCCCAAATGCAAAATGATCTGGACAATATTCAGGCATGGGCTGACAGGTGGTAAGTAACCTTCACACCACACAAATGACAGGCAATGACGGCTTCCAATAAGAGAAAAACTAAGTATAACCCCTTACAATTAATGACGTTGCCATCACTGAATGCCCTATGATCAACATCCTGAGGGTTACCATTGACCAGAAACTCAACTGGACCAGCCATATAAACACAATAGCTACCAGTGCAGGTCAGAGATAGGAATACTGCAGTGAGTAACTCACCTCATGCCTGTACATCATCTACAAAAGTGTGATAGAATACTCCCCACTTGCCTGGATGGATACAGCTCCAACAACACACAAGAAACCTGACACCATCCAATACAAAGCAACCTGCTTGTTTGGTACCACATTTGCAAACATTCATTCCCTTCATCACCAACGCTCAGTAGCAGCGATGTATACTGTTTGCAAGATGCACTGCAGAAATTCACCAAAAATTCTCAGACAGCACCTTCCAAACCCACCTAGAAGGATAAGGCAGCAGATACATGGGATCATCACCACTTCCAAGTTCCCATCCAAGCCACTCATCATCCCCACTTGGAAATATATCGCTGTTCCCTCATTGTCACTGGGTCAAAATCTTGGAACTCCCTCCCTTACAATATTGTGGGTTAATCTACAGCACACAGACTGCAGTGGTTCATGAAGGCTGCTCATCTCCACCTTCTCAAGAGGCAACTAAGGACGGGGCAATAGATACTGGCTCAGCCACATCCCATGAATGTTAAAGACATATAAAATTCTCACATTTACTTTTCTTTCCTCTGGCCCAACCTCAACAAATCTTCAGTGTTGTCCCAGTTTCCATTTCCATTACCCTCCCTTTGTGAAACCTCACAAAAGTTTTGGTAGAAATGTTCTGCATACTACCCTTTCTAAATCTCTTTGATTTATTCTACATTCCTTTGTACTTGACCCCTCACTGGAAGCAACCCGATTCTAGCTACTCAGTTCTAACACTTCACAATATAAATCACTTCTATCAAATCGTCCATTAATCTTTGATTCTCTAATGAACGCTGGCTTCAGTATTTCAAGACTTTCCTTGCATTTGTTGAGATCAGCAAACTCAGCCCAGTCTAAGAATCAATCTCGTGACCTTCAGTGGAAATTAAACATTTATTCCGGTCAGGGAAGAAGTTGTATGGAAGTAAAGGAACTTTGAGTGTTTTGTAATCTAACACATATCTAGGTCACCCGAATCCTGCCTCTAATGATGCATGACAAGGTCAAAATATGAGCAATGATTTCAATTTCATGGGTGTGAACAATGACCAGTACTATGGTCATATACTACAATAAATACTATGACCAATGCACTGAAATACTGCAGCTTGTTGCTGGGACATTCAGGACCAAGTGTTAACATTTCTAAAACATCAAAGCTGTTATTCCAATCCCATTCCAGAGATTTCAGCAGGAGGCTGGCGCTCCAATGCGTATTGCGGGGAACGCTGCACTGTTGAATGCCTCACTGGGAAGATGAAAGGTTAAAATGAGGCCGTGTCTGTGCTCTCACTTTTTTAAGGACCACAAGACATAGAAGCAGCGTCAGGCCATTCGGCCCATTGAGTCTGCTTCGTCATTCGATCATGGCTAATATGTTCCTCAACCTCATTCTCCTGCGTTCTCCCGTAACCCTTGATCCCCTTACTAAGCAAGAACCTATCTACCTCTGACTTAGATACACACAATGATGTGACCGCCACAGCCCTCTGTTGCAGTAAGTTCTTCATTGGCTGCAAAGGGTTTTGAGGAGTTTCTGAGGTCCTCGGAGGTGCTAAATAAGCAGCTTTTCTTTTCGCAATCATTAAGTTCAAATGCTTCATTTAATCTCATACTTTTGTCAGTTTTCCAGTATGGAATAAAACTATAAAATTTTAAACTGTCCACCTGGTCCTATTGTTAAGAAAATGTGACAAAATAAGTTCTGGTGAAGAGTCATTGCACTTGAAGCTTTAATTTTTCTTCTCTCTCCACATCTGCTGAGTTTCACCAGGAATTCTGTTTTTATTTCAGATCTCCGGCATCTGCAGTTCCTTAATTCAATTTAGTGACAAAATGAGAGTCACATTACCTTCACAATATTGTGCTGCAAAGACAGGAGGGATGTGTTCAACCTTCAGTCCTCAGAAGGGAAATATCTTCAATTAACTGCACTTTCTGTAAAGCTCTGTGGTGTAATTCCAACATGAGATACACATCCACATTCTCCCGAAGGAAGGTTCCATAAATATGTTGGATTTGAGTCTTCAAACCTCTTCAACTGATCAGGTGCAATTCTTCATTTCCTAGCACTCCATCAAGGTGCAACAATGTATTGCTTCAATGTATTGCTCGGCTATTAGTAAACAGATAAACACACACACACACACACACACACACACACACACACACACAAAACACACAGACACACTCACATTCTCACACACAGACAGACAGACAGACACACACAACACACGGATACACACTCACATTCTCACACACACACACACGCACAAAGATACACACAACACAGACACACACAAATACAGACACACAGGCACACACGTGCACACACACACACACACAACACACACACACACACACACAGAAGCACACACACAACACACAGACACACACACAACACAGACACTCAACACAAACACAACAGACGTAACACACACACAGACACAGAGGTACTCACTCTCCCTGTGCTTCAGTCCCCCTCCCCCCCTCCAATGCTTCCTCCTAAGAACAGAAAAAGATTTACGGCAATTAACTTATCCCAAATTGACAACAGTCCTTCCTGAATGGTCCTGAGCTACTCCAAAGAGATAATTTAAGAAACACATTCGCCAAAGATGTGGCAGCAGTTCATCTGCCTGAACTTTCAGTGAGAGGTGAGCAATGTGTCATGATCTAAGGTCCACCTCCTCACTTGGAGCATGGTGAATGGAGGAAATACAAATGAAGGAAGCTGGCTGTGTGGCAGCAACTCAAAAGTTTTGAAAAAGAGCAATTTCCAAAAGAGATATGTTAGCGTTTTGCAGTCCATCACTTAACTAGTGATAGAAACAAAAGGAAATACAAGAAAGAGTAGGCCATTCAGCCCATCAAACCTATTCCATCATTCAAACAGATCACAGATGATCATCTACCTCAGCACCATTTTGTCCATGATCCCCATGTCACTTGATGCCATTAGTATCCAGATGTCTATCAATCTCTTATTCTTAAGATCCATCAATCTTAAATATGTTCAATGATTGAGCTGAAATGGGTTTTATCAGATCAGCCATGACCACATTGAATGGCAGAGCAGACTAATGGGCTGAATGGCCTACTTCTCTTCCCACATCTTAAGGTTTTACGAAGCACAACAACATGAACTCAGCAAATTCCCAAAAGAAGAAATGTGATAACGAGCCAGCTAATCTGTTTTCTCAATGTTGATTGAGAGGAAAATATTGGCCAAGGCACCGGCATAATTATCTAGGTCTTCTTCAAAGCTGTGCCGTGGGAATTTCTTTTACATTCAACAGAAAGGACAGAGCCTCAGTTTCTAATGCCTCATCAAGGAGCAGCATCTCCAAAAACATAGTGGCTCAGTGGTGGTTAGCACTCGGAGATGCTGGAGTCAGAGATAACACAGTGTGGAGCTGGAGGAACACAGCAGGCCAGACAGCATCAGAGGAGCAGGAAAGTTGACGGTTTAGGTTGGGACCCTTCTTCAGAACTGGTACTGCTGCCTCACAGTGCCGGGGACTCAGGTCCTATTCCAGCCTCGGGCGACTGCCTGTGTGGAGTTTGCACATTCTCATCATGTCTGCGTGGGTTTCCTCCAGGTGCTCTGGTTTCTTCGAAAGGTGTGCAGGCTAGATGGATTGGCCGTGCTAATTTGCCCAAAGTGTCCAGGGATGTATAAATTAGGTGGATTAGCCATGGGAAATTTGGGGTTAAAGGGCCAGAGTAAAGGAGGGGGTTGGAATGTTCTTCGGAGGATTGGTATGGACTCAATGGGCTGAATGGCTTACTTCCATACTGTAGGAATTCTATTCTATGAACAGCACGGATTTGGAGTGGGGCTTTAACCTAGGGACAAGAGTGTTACCAACTTCACCAAAGCTGACACAAGATTAACAGCAGAGATAATAGGAACTACAGATGCTGGAGAATCCGAGTAACAAGGTGTAGAGCTGGATGAACACAGCAGGCCAAGCAGCATCATAGGAGCAGGAAAGCTTGACGTTTCGGGCCTAGACCCTTCATCAAGCTTTCCTGCTCCTCTGATGCTGCTTGGCCTGCTGTGTTCATTCAGCTCTACACCCTGTTATCACAAGATTAACAGCAATTGTACTGAATGGTACAGCAACAGTGACGGGCTTTTTAGACCATTCCTGCTCCCTTTATCTGTGTTCCTATTTCCAAACTTGGCTGACTCTGTGAACACACCCACCAATACCTGTATTGTCCTGATTTCTATGGGGTTACAATTGCAGAGCACTGACTGTTATTGGGTGAAGACCCTCAAAGAATTCCCAGGATTAGTGTTGCTCAAGTGAATTCTTGACAAAGTGCACAATCCATCTCCCGAAGGGCTTGGATCTCCATGTGAGCAGTGTTGGTCATGAGAAGCTGGGCATGTCAACTGAAGCAGCAGAGATCTTGTTAGGCATTGCTGAGAATCAAAATCATCTCCTTGTTCACTCCCAAACAATCAAGGCTGTCAGAATAGAATATTAGTTGAAGCAAATCAGGGCAGGACTTATACACTAAATGGTGGTGCTTCCGAACAAAGAGACATTGGAATACAGGCTCATAATTCCCTGAAAGTGAGTCACAAGTAGATAGGATAGCGAAGGAGTTTGATACGCTTGCCTTTATTGGTCAGTGCATTGAGTGAAGGAGTTGGGAGGTCATGTTGCGGCTATACAGGTCATTGGTTAGGCCACTTTTGGAATACTGCATGCAATTCTGGTCTCCTGCTATAGGAAAAAAATTTGGTAAACTTGAAAGCATGCAGAAAGGATGTACAAAGATGCTGCCAGGATTGGAAGGTTTGTGCTGCAGGGGGAGTGAATAGACAAGGTTTTTTTCTTAGGTTGGGGTGTACAAAAAGAGAGGACATAGGCTTACAGTGAGATGGGAAAGATCTAAAAGGGGGCTGAGGGGCAACGTTTTCACACAGAGGGTGGTGCATGTAAGGAACGAGCTGCCAGGGGTAATGGTGAGTACAGTTAGAACACTTAAAAGGCATCTGGAAGGTATATGAATAGGAAGGGTTTAGATGGATATGGGCCAAATGCTGGCCAATGGGACTAGATTAATTTAGGATATCTGGTCGGCTTGGAACAGTTAGACTGAAGGATCTGCTTCCGTGCTGTATAATTCTATGACAACAAGCATCAAGATGCCATTCACCTTCTTTGATTTGGGTTACAGCTGGCATTAATGTGGTGATTAGTAGGTTAGCCAGTTTGCCAGCCCTGGCTTCTGCCCCTTTACCGATATCTTGTATTAAATGTGGACTAAACTGGTCTTTCAACTTATAATCCCATCACGGCTCCTCTCAACTTCTTCAGCACACTCGCAACTTGCCAAAAAAACATTCCCTTTTTAAACTCGAGTCAAGCAGAGCCAGGAAGAAGATGAAAGAAAGCAAAGTTGTCTTTTGTTAAATGTGCAGTCAGCATTAACAAGTCAAACAAATACATTCGACGTCTGAATCAAGAAATCATATCAATCACTGTCAAAAACACAAATAACAAACGGTAGAAGCTCAGAGAAGCTGCAATGAACAGGACTCAGCCATTAGGTCATTACCACCAAAGGCAATCATGCTGCCATTGTTTTGTAACAGAGGCACATTACAGGACTCTTAACATACAAACAGGAAAATTTGATGGTTTGACTGCGGAGCAGAGTGTATTAAATTTCACTGCCAAAGGCCAGCCGGGTCAGCACAACCATGAGAGAAGGAAACTCTGTCAGAACAGCAGTCACTTAAAACAAAAAAAAAAATGCTCATTGATAGGGGAAAAAAGTGAAGTGCACCAAGGCAGCATTACTGCGTAAAATATTGAAACTCAGTCAACATTCTTCACCCGCGGGTGCACTGTACAATCCAATAGCATGGATAGCTTGAGAATCATCACTTTGATCAACAAAGATTGTAAAGTTTGTTCTCAAGTCAACAGTAAGCTCTTGTAGCCTCTCAAGTAAAAAATAAACAAGCTAACCGATCGTTAGCTTTAAAAAAATGTGTAGGGTCTTACTGAGGAAGGACTTTGTCCTGTCTTTTTACCAAAGTGTCCCTTTCCCTCGATAGTTCTAAGCTTTGAATTTGAATGCTAAAATAGCTTCCTCTGAGGGACGCGAACCAAGTCAAAAAAGCTTCAGGCCTCATTGAGAAACAGCTTCAAAATTGTACTTGAACTCTTGTTTGACATGTTAAGTAACAAAATGATAAGTGTTTTAGCACAATCTCTATTTGTTCCTCTTGCACACATGGGTTGTGGTTCACAGTTACACCATTCTGTAAAGCTGCTTGTTGATCATTGGAGATCCACACAATGAACAAAACATTGTACTATCACAAATACGTTGCCTTTTTCTGAAAAAAAAAATGAAACCTAGAAAAATGAATGGGTCCACTTCTTTACCATTTCTCGTCTGGAGCACACACACTTGGCCCCTATTTCCTCTGGTCTTGAATTACCGAAGGGGAGTCTGACCCAATAAACATAAACGATTAAATGGCAATTTCCCTACTCGGGGCAGATCTTCTGTGTATAGAGGCTGGCTAAGAGGGGAAAGGTCACTTGCACCAACCTTCGAGTGACGCACCAGCTTTGAAGGACAGAGCACAGCCGTGGTATAAACCCAAACAAGTCTGTGGTTGCACTGCCCTTTGGAAGCTGATAGCAGACAAGGGGTTAAACATGATTCAGCTATGTCTCCACTAAGGAAACAGACCAAATTGTCCACTATCAGATAAAAGGATGAGTTTTAATTAATCTGCTTGTTTAATTATCACAGATATCACCTTTTGGAAGGAACAAACTGGAGGTACATTATATTAATCCACTCTCTGTTCCTAACCTCTGAACTTGTTTGAGGGTCGGTAAAGCTCCATGACTCAATGGTCTAAAGGTTACACTATCATCTGGCACACTCCAAAGTCTTTTGCATATTTTTCCTGACCTTTCAACCGCAGGCTATTATTTTGACAGCCATCATCACTAAGGCAATCATAAAATTACTTTTCTGCAAATGCCCAAGCAATTGAAAGGAGACCATGAGTTGTGCCACTTCTCCATCTTCATTAAATCAAAGTTATCCCCAAGTTACAGCACTTGGTGACTTCTGTCCAATTGATTATTCCACAGCGAGAATATCTTAGACAGAGTAACGACTGAGGCAAGCAAAACTAAAATGGGAGGAAACCTCACTTCCACCCATTAGATCGTTGGGAGGTTATCTAAATGCAACCAACAGAGGCCCAGCAATAAATTAAGCACACATGGATAAATGAATGAATGATTTTTTTTATTACTGCAAAACTCAGGTAAAGAAAACATTGCAATATTTTTATGTTAGTCCCTGAGAGAAAGCAGATTTTCATAACAAAATTATAATTTGACATGATCAGTCATAACTCCAGGCTAGGTAGGTCAGGGGGAATTATATGCACTGTTACGGCAATACCACTTCCTTGTGCTGATACATGCCATTAATCAAGGAGAGTTTTCCCAAATGTTGTGATCAGGCTGTCAGACTGAAGATCTCCTCCCTCTACATTTCTTTCTCTTGAAATATTATCTCACTGTCCCAGAGGTTGGGGCTGTTCCTGGCTCAGTCCGAGGTCCTTGACACTGGGAGCTGTGCATTGCTGTGAAAGTTACCATAGTCTTTCCAGAACATAGGGCTGCATGCACATCAGAGAGGGGAGAATGGAGCTGGTTTAACCTGAGGGTCACCACGCCTCAGGCAACCGGGGAGGTTGAGAAGGAGAGTCCTTCATGGTGAGTTTAACTGGCGTGGAAATTGAACCCACACTGCTGACCTCGCTCTGTGGCACACACCAGCCTTCCAGCCAATTGAACTAACCCCAGCCTATTCAGCCTCTCCCTATAGATAAATCCTCCAACCCTGGCCACATCCTTGCAGATCTTTTCTGAACACTTTCAAGTTTCACAACATCTTTCCTGTACCAGGGCGACTGTGGGATTCTCTGTTCTGATAAGCTTAAACTGAACCTGAAGGTATTTCTTTAAGCAGAATTTATTTACAATGTGTATTTATGAAAATGCCACTGGACTCTGCTTTCTCTGCACAGATGCTGCCAGACCTGCTGAGTTTCATCAGCAGTTTCTGTTTCTGTTAAAGCACTTTACGTATATCTAGTCTGAAGTGGTTAGGTTTGTTACAAAAAAACTTGCATTCATTTAGCACCCTGCACAACCTCAAGATTTCTCAAATGCTGAACAACAAATTAAATTACCTTTTGAAATGCAGTGACTGTTAGAAGGGGATTTTTTAAAGAAAATTGTTCATGGAATGTGGGCAAGGCCAGAATTTATTGCACAGTGGGATGTGAAAAGTCAACCACATTCCTATGGTTCTGGAGTCACATGTAGACCAGACCAGGTAAGGATGGCAGATTTCCCTCCCTAAAGGACATTAGTGAACCAGATGGGTTTAACAAAAATATTGCAGTAAGTACATGGCCATCATTAGACTAGCCTTTTAATTCCAAATTTTTCTTGAATTCGGGTTTCACTATTTGCCCTGGCGTGTCAACTCCCTGTCTTTGATATTAACCTAGATGAGGTGGACTTTGGATTACTAGTCTAGAGCCTTAGCCACTACGCCACTATCTCCCTTTCCTTCGTTGTGACATTAAAGTAGATGTTTTGCTGAAGTGGTTATTTATTATTTATTTGGTATTCATTACCTGATGCACTATTAATTGTGCAGCTGTGGAGAAGATAATGGTTCTGAAGGGGTTAATCTTTGTGTTATACAGAGTCTGTAGGTGGAGAGAAAGTGTTCTCCTCTAGATTTTGAAGCAAACAGACAGATATTTATCATCTCCCTGAGGTGCTAGTAATGATGCCTGGCCAAATGGGATTGTAATTATTGCTATCAGCTTCTTGTTGTTGAAGAACAGTGTAGCCTCTGTAGATACTTTACGGTGGTACACCTTCTGCCACTAATCATTAGATTCCTTTTGGTTCATTCACGGGAAGAGTGCATTGTTGGCTAGGTGAACATTCATTGCCCATCCTGAATTGCCCTGGAGAAAATGCCATCTTGAAATTCTGCATCAGTGCATCAGATAGACAACCAAGCAAAGACAACAGAGGAGCAAGTTACTGCAGACACTGGAATCTGTACTGAAAACAACAAATGCTGGAGTTCACAGTGGGTCAGACAGCATCTATGGAGAGAGAGCAAGCGAACATTTTAACTCTCGATGATTCTTCATCAGAGCTGATGTGCAGTGTGGAGGGGCGCCTTTTATGCTTTAGTGGGGGGTGTGGAAGGTTGGAGTGCTGAGGGAGAAAAGCTGTTGATAGTCATCTAGACTCAAAACGTTAGCTTGCTTTCTCTCCATGGATGCTGCCTGACCTGCTGTGATCTCAAAGACAATGGAGGCTTGGCAGCAGTGAACTACTTCAGTACAGTACGCAGAAACTGAAAATACAAGAAGGTGGCAGGAGTGATTATCCTGGAAAATACCACAGACGTCATTGCTTTTCAGACAGGGAGATCTAAGTTGAGTTTGTGACCTCAGTGTAAGCTGAAGCTAAGTTCCTGATTTCTGGGATGGCAGCACTGATGTATGAAGAGAGACTGGATCGATTAGGACTAGAGTCACTGGAGTTTAGAAGAATGATTGGGGATCTCAAAGTAACTTACAAAGTTCTAACAGGACGAGACAGGGTAAACACAGGAAGGATATTCTTGATGACTCGGGGGGATTTCAGAACCAGGGGTCATAGTTAGTCTAGGGAAATGGAGTAGGCCTTTACGGACTTAGGTGAGGAGAAATGTCAGCACCCAGATAGTGCTGAATCATTTTTTGAAAACGTTTGATAGGATTCCTCACAGGAGGCTAGTTCCAAAATTCCAGATGCACCCCCTACCTCATGTTAAACATCAATGGTTCTATGGTCACTGTCTCACGGCTCATCAATGGTTGTGTTAATAGCATTTTGAAACAAGTGGTTCTCAATGGCTATGTCTGAATAAAGATGTTTCTACAGCAATGACCATACACTTCATTCCTTGTGATGTTACTACCCAGTAATATGTTGGAGTTTCTCCTCACACTCAATCAGACAGAGAAGGTGCTTCAAGTTGGATCTATTCACTGAAAACAGGTCCTCTTAGCATCATGGAGTTTTTACAGTATGGAATGAGGCCCTTCAGCCCACTTTGCCCAAGCCAGCCATCAAACATCCATCTATTTTAATCCCACTTTCCAGCCAATTGTCTTATATGCTCTGTTTTTTCAAGTGCATATCTAAATACTCCTTCAAAGCCTGAGGGTTCCTGTCTCTACCATCCTGTAAGGCAGCGAATCCCAATGACCCACAACCGTTTCTTTTTTCCCAGAAATCCCCTCTAAACCTCCTGCTCCCGACCTTAAAAAGGCGCCCTTTGGTTATTGACCCCTCTAACGGGAAAGCTTTTTGCCTATCCACCCTGTCTATGCTCCTCGGAACTTTGTATTCCTCAATTGGGATCCCCTCAGCCTTCTCTGCTCTAAGGAAAACAACCTCAGCCTATCTAGTGTCCTGTCATGGACCAAGCAACATCCTGGTGAATCAGAGATAAAAGGTACTGCAGATGCTGGAGAATCCGAGATAACAAGCATGGGGCTGGATGAACACAGCAGGTCAAGCAGCATCATAGGAGCAGGAAAACTTGACGTTTCGGGCCTAAACCCTTCATCAGAAATCAGATTTCTGATGAAGGGTTTAG
>JAHRHZ010000059.1:25934373-25976452 GCA_024137785.1 Ginglymostoma cirratum | reverse complement strand
ATATAGAACATAGAACATACAACATAGAATATAGAACATAGAACATAGAACAATACAGCACAGTACAGGCCCTTCGGCCCACGATGTTGTGTCAATCTATTATCCTATTAAGATCCACCTACCGTACATACCCTACATTTTACTATCCTCCACGTGCCTATCCAAGAGTCGCTTAAAAGTCCTTAAAGTATCTGACTCAAATTTAGGGGATTTAGGGGATAAAACTGCCTTGAAGTTGCTGGTGGCTATACAATGTCAAATATGGTTGAATGTTATTTCTTTGCTCCCAGCTCGTGGAACGATTAACCTGGAATTAAAATAGGAGGCAAGGAAATCCCTGCACGGTTAGGCAGTATTTGTTCAGGCAAAAAAAATTGTCAATAATAATTTATTTCATAATTTAAAAGTAAAATGCAAAACTTACCATTCTGACCATGGCAGTTCTGAGGGGTGTACAAAAAGTTTTTGAGCAGTATCAGAGTTTTACATACCAGCAGCAAGGCTTTAAAATATTTGAGGAATTAAAAGCCATTTGCTTGAAATCTATGTTTAATTTCTCCCAGACTGGTTTCTAAAGGTAGAATGAGGTTGCCCTCAAGTGTGCTGAATAATCAAGCACAGGATTGAACTTCTTTCAATCTTACTCAAAAGCAATTGATCCAGTTCTTTTGAATTTTGAGTAGGAGCTATGCAGGCAGTCTAAAAGGATAGCTCTAACCCCGAATATACATTGTTCAGCCGGCTGGAAGTACCACAAAGTGAAGTATCACACTGCGAGAACAAACAACCACAGCATTAACCACTTGTTCTACACCTTTGCTGCAAATTAAAATCACTTCTGCAAAGCTTTACATTGAAAGCTATGATGTGGGCAATTCCCCAGTTTATTTGCAGGGACGTACGTTGTAATATGCAGCATGGAAAATGTAATGAAAACCAAAAGGACTGTGGACGCTGTAAATCAGAAACAAAAACAGAAGTTGCTGGAAAAGCTCAGCGGGTGTGGCAGCATCTGTAGAGAGAAATCAGAGTTAACGTTTCAGGTCGAGTGTCCCTTCCTCAGAACTGGAAGATATCATATCTGTTACTTGGTCTGTTCATTTTCATTTCTGATAATATTACTGAAGTTAACAGTCACGTTTATAAAGTAAATGTATAATGTCAGGACATCCATAAAAACCCTTTACAACCAATTAAGTTACACATTTGTGTTTATGATGAGGGAAATAACCAACTTACGGATGGCAAGATCCCATAAAATAACAATGTGATCATCAACTTGTCCCTCAAGTGCTGTTGGCTGAGGTATAAGTATTGACCCCTGCTCAGTACGCCTCTGCTCTCTCTCAAAATAGTAACCGGGTGAATTTTTACATGAGCCTGAGAGGGGATGACTTGGTTTAAAATTCAGATGAAAGTCAACACTCCCTCAGTACTGCACTGGAGTGTCAGGTCCTGGAGTGGGACTTAAACCAACAGCCTTCTGACTCGCAGGAGAGAGGTCTACTTATTGAGCCATAGTTGGCACTTAGCTACAAACAGCTTATGAAAGAATTGCTTGTCAAAAGGTCTGCCCAACCTCTTGTAACTCTGTGCTAATAATTTGCCTGAGGGTCACAGAGGGCTGAAAGTTTTAGGTTGGCTGTTGTAATACCTGCTTTGACCAGCAAAGTTAATTTGATATGAGCCAAACCAGATGGTTGGCCCCTGTTTGATCAATGTTATGAATAGATTGTATTTAAATGGATACTGATAAAATAAAACAAAATTTGTGTCACAAGTGAATTATTGGAATGGTTAAAAATTGTTAATGAGTCCTAGTGTTTCCTGAATAACTTGGATGATTTGTCTGCATATCCAACACCAGCCCAGAGATTACACATTTCTCTTTTATGCTAGAGAATTGATGGACATATTCCAGTAAAACATCCATAAAGGCTATCCTCCATCACTAGCTTTTTTGACTGGGTTGACTCACCCCTGGCTAGCTGTCTGAATGGAAGTGGCATGGGGAGCTGGTTGGTGGGTTTAGTGGGTGATACATCTAGACTCAGACCATTGACCTCACAACCCGGGGAGGTCCAAGCAGAGTTCAAAGACAGCTACCTACTCCCCCACATTGTTACCGTTCAGTGTAACCCAATACCTTCAGGAAAGAATCGAAGCTGAGGAAATTACACAAATGGCGAGTCCCAAAGTCAGGAAAATGAGTTTCTACAACATGAAAACGAAGGGGTCTTGTTGGGGACACCTTCATAGCTGCACAGTTAGAGGGGAGAATGGAATTGCATCAGCCATTACATTTACACTTTTACCAAAGCAAAGTCACTGAGTAGATTGATGCAAAAATTTAAAAAAGCGCATTCTCTGTATGTCTTAGTAAGGGGATCAAGGGTTACAGGGAGAAGGCAGGAGAATGGGGCTGAGAAACATGTCAGCCATAATTGAATGGTGGAGCAGACGTGACCAGCTGAATGGCCTAATTCTGCTCCTATACCTTATGGTCAAGTGGTCAAAAGGCACATTGTAAAAAGACATACAGAGAATGAAACCTAGCTATCACTACCTTAAATAAAACACCTAACAAGTAAATGCATCTCATCAGATGCATAAAACCATTTTCCACACAAAGTATTTGGGGATCCTGCAACTCATTACTGTCTCACCAATAGTTTAACATTGAATTGTTCGGATTGAGGTACACCGCCCAGCACCCGCTAGCACATTGTACTGAAACTTTTAAAACTATTAATTGAAGGTAGAAAGTACCAGAGAAACTGTTTTGAGTCTGGTATGACTCTTCCTTGGAACTGGTTATGGTACCAACCATAATCAATATTGAATGCACGGTAAACACTGACCTACAGATAAAACTCAAGAGCTTTGTGCCTCTGGGTCATCCTTATAGTTCACATCTTCAGTTTAGTGGAGTACAACAATAAACACACCTCTAAAAATCAAAGATTTAATTTTTGTGATAGTTCCTTTTAAAAAACTTGAATGCCTAAAGCACACGTTGACATCAATAGATTATTGCATTTTTGTAACAAATTATAGGGACAGTGATGAAGGGTTCACATGCAGTACCTAAATATATATTTTTCTAAGTGTTCCAGGAAATTTGTAAAATGGTTCACCTACAAATTGATGCGGGAGCGTGAAAATGAATAGTTGCCAAATTTGCGCTGGTGAAACACAATTGAGAGTGATGAAATATCAGAAGTTTCTCTGCTCTCCATTAATCTGACTTTAGGGTGTGGAGTTTTGTTAATGCCTTGCAACGTCAGATCATTCTTTAACCACAAAACCACTTAACCATGCACATTGTCCAACTAACTACAGACAAAAGGAACCTGGGCACTTAGTGGTTAGTGGGAAGTGGTGGGTTGGGGGAGTGTGGTGGGGGGGGAGGTGGCGAGGGGTTTGGGAGAGGTGGAGTGGCGATGGGAGGCCAAGATATTAATTAGATAATTCAGAAAACATGTTGGTGTTTGTGATCTTCAAATAAAAAGGGCCAGGTGGATTTATTACAAGTGAAAACATTCCTGCTTTCTTTAACATAGCGTGATCATCTATTTGCAAGATTGACCATGACTACGGAACGTAACACATGTCTATCATTGGGCCATTGCCAATATTAACAACTTTCAGGGAAGATTCTAGTCTTGTGGTTAGCTTCACTCTGTTTGTAAACAGAGTGTGTACCATTGTTGAAAAGAATAATCAAATTCGTAACATTGTGCTTCTCAGGCTGCTATTCTCTCAGATATTTGAGCTTTGCAAAATGTCCACATTTAGAGCGTACAAACTGCTGTTGAATGGATTTAATGTCGAGTGAGTTAGCCAGCATTTTATTTTGCAAATGTGTATGCTTAACAATGATAAAAGACGTAGCAGAAAGTATTATTCAAGAAGATGGAGCTGTAACGAAAACATTTGATGCTCCTGCACTGAAACTACCAAGAAATGAAACTTGTGTACAATGCACAATGACAGAGCCAGATTAAAGTCTGTGAACACAGGCAAAGTCACTGTAGATAAATGCAACGCTGATAAAAATCAGATTTCCTTTCTTCTACGGGGATTCAACTTCTCCTTTCTCCTAGCCTTTAATTTCCCCAAGGTCTAATTTTGCACCTAATCTTGGTCCTATTTCACCCCCAATTTTCCCCATTCTTCTGGTGCCTTAAATTTCCTGTTCCTGTCAGCAATTTTTAATTTCTTACCGACATGCCATTTTCATCCAAAATGGCAGCCGAGGCTGAACAGCTCTTTCAAGGTTTAAGACCCAGATTTGTGTCGGGATGCGCAGCACACACATCTGGATTACAGGTAGGGGTTCCGTGGCTGTTATATCCAAGGACACCAGCCCCATGCCTTCTGAAAGAACGCCTAAAAGGAGTGAAATATAAGCCTCAGCATGCATCCTCATTGTTTTAGTGGAGCTTTGTAGTACAGCTGTAATGAAGGAGCTCCCAAGGCCAATCTCATTCTCAGTTGCCAATGCTTCGTGTACCCCCTACTGGCTGAAAGGTCACAGGCCTGACTGCTACCACAGACAATTGTGTGGCGAAGGAGAACGGCTATAACAAATCATTACTACACTTGCCTTGAATGAGCTGAAGTGAGAAAATTACACTTGGATCCGGGAGATGTAAAAATTCTCATAAATGACACATTTTCTTGCGAGTAATTTTAAGAGCAGTTCCAAATAACATCGAGTAACTACTATCCAATCAGACCTGATAAGCTGTGAGGTTAGGATTAGGGTTACTTTTTGAAGAGCTTTATTAAAAAAAAGGAAAATTTAAAGAATGATATTTCAGAATACTTTATTCGCTGCTTTAATAATTAATGGATAATAAAGAGTTTTTTTTGAATATTTCAGATGTGTTAAGCAATGAAATGCCTTTTTATTCTCACTGTCTGACTGCAGTCCGCTCTGTGTTGAATGACTCTCTGAGGAAATGGTACTTTGCAGATGTTTTGCTTCTTTTGCCAATGCAAGCATTATAGAGATCTAAAGGGCAACCAGTTCTAGACCCTGGTCTGTCAGTCTAGTCAGCAACCTTCAGAAGCCTGCAACCAAACATTTGTAAAGAGGTTTGCACCCAACAATTCGTTGAGCTATTCCATAATGTAGGCTTCACAAGCTTGACCTATGTTAGACGTCAAGGTAAGGGCAGATTCTCGTAGAATGTTAGGTCACAAGGCGGAGCAGTTGAACGTCTAAAATCAACGTCCAAAAGCCTATCAATCTCAGATGAAACTAAGAACTACGGATGCTGGAAATCTGAAACAGATGCAGAAATTGCTGGAGGAACTCAGCAGGCCTGGCAGCATCTGTGGAGAGAGGAACAATGTTAATGCTTCGAGTCTAGTGACCCTTCTTCAAAACAGCCTTCTTCCATCTCAGTCTTGTGTACATTCAATGATTTGAGAATCCATGACTCTCTGATAACCTCAGGACATCTCATTGCACTGTGTAGTCAATGAAGTCCTTTTTTGAAGTGCATTCACTGCCGTAATGTAGGATATAGTATATTTGCATGCAGCAAGCTTCCACAAGCAGCAATATATTCATGACTAGTTGATTTGTTTTCCGTCTGAAGAGTCATACCAGACTTGAAAAGTTAACCCTGTCTCTCTCCACAGATGCTGCCAGATCTGCTGAGTTTCTCCAGCAATTTCTTGTCTTTTGTTTGATATGTTTTTATACTCATGATTTATAGTCAAACATTAGACTGGGACAATATCTTGATTTTCTTGAAAATAAGTTCATTTATATCCAGCTGAAAGAACAGGCAAAGTCTTAGTTTAATACCTCATGTGAAAGACACTGCCAGCGTCAGTATTGCACCACAGTGTCAGATTACAAACTCCACAATTGTAAGTGCTGCCAGGTGTTATTTGGAATGGTTAAATCATCATAGAACCTGTACAGTGTGGAAACAGGCCCTTCAGCCCAACAAGTCTATACTGCCCCTCCGAAAAGCATCCTACCCAGGCCCATTCCCATGTCTAACCCAAACATCCCTGGCCACTATAGCATGGCCAATCCATCTGCCCTGAACATCTTTGGACTGTGGGAGGAAACTGGAGCACCCAGAGGGGACCCACACAGACATGGGGAGAATGTGCAAACTCCACACAGACAGTTGCTGGAGGGTGGAATCGAACCCAGGTCCCTAGCACTGTGAGACAGCAGTGCTAACCACTGAACCACCGTGCACCCATGGATGCATACCAAAGTGTTCATAAACCCATTGGTTAGTTAGTCACTCAGCATGGTAGACTTGCACAAACTGGAAGCTGAGCAAATCAAAACAAAAGACCCTGTTCTTTGCAGACAGAAAGAACATGGACACACACTTCGTCTGTTACAACTCAACAAACGAGGTGTCAGCTATTCACTGGGTCATTGTCCAGGGCAATGCCCTGACCAATCAGAACCAACCTGCTTGGTCAAAATTTAAAACAAAATGTCAGTTAACTGCCAAATGACATTAATGGATACATTCTCCATGGCAACACATCTCCTAATCAGAATGCACTTGCCAACCAATCAGCATTCATCTCTCATTCAGTAGAGAAGTTGGTTTTCCCCTTGAATTGGTATTTCTTGCAATCTGTCCTGATGAACGCAAGATGAAAAACTTCAACCAAAGATTTTGTGTTCTCAGGCTTCAGTTTGCTGGAGGAATGTAAATGTGGCAAACAGGTTTCTATGAATGAGAGTGGTCTTTTGTTCTAATTTAGTGAAGTCTGCAATAGACACTTAGGATGAATTCTTGTAGAAGTCAGAATGACATGTGCTACACTGAGATCTGAGGCAGAGTCAGACGGAACTCCAGTGAGGTCCATCTCAATGTCAGGAGTATCTCACTCCATCCTTTATCCTTTCACTGAGCGATGAGGTGTGGTTCTCACCAGGCAATGGTGAGTTGCCAATGAAGGAGGAGGATTGCTTGTTAAATGTTTTGTAAATGCTGCAAGTTGCCTCATTAATATTCCCATTTTGCCAAAAGCACCAAGCAATTAATGCATCAAGAGTTCTCAACTTGGAAGTCAGAAAGGGTGACCAGCAATTGCAGCTCACCACCTGCTCCAAAGGACAACTCTGTTGGACACTGGGCATCCACCATACACATTCCACACCCATGGACATTGGCATCTGACATGTGCCAGCCTCTACAAATCTACCTGACATGTAGACTCTGTGTGGTACGGAAGCAAATCAGTCAGCCCATTGAGTCCACACAGAACCTCAGAAGACTATCCCAGCAAACCCAAACACCCGACTGTATCCATGTAACTCTGCATTTCTCATGGCCAATCCACCTAACCTGCACATCTTTAGACTGTGGGAGGAAACCAGAGCACCCAGAGGCAGCCCCCATAGACACAGGGTGCACGTACAAACTCCACACAGAGGCTGGAATCAAACCTGGGTCCCTGGCACTCTGATGCTGCAGTGCTAACCACTGAACCACAGTTCCACCCTATGCTACCTTTCTGATCCACTTACAGGACGCTTCTGCTCTTTAAAGCTGCAGCTCAGCTTGCCCCGGTAACTCCCATTGTAATGCTGCAGTACAGACACTGTGCGTTCTGGGACACACACTCAGCTCATCGACTGCACCAGGCTGCATCTCCATCGGGCTCTTCACTCATTCTGAGCTCACAGCCTTCCTGCCTTCTCTTGCCTTGTTCATTAGTACAGAGGAAGCGTTGCCCTCGTTGGTAGCCGGCCTCAGTCGAGTGAAGGTGAATAGCCTTCACTCTGGGGGTACCTGCCCATGAAATGAAGGCCACGCTCCAGTGCAGGGCAGGGCAGCGCTTGTCTGGGTGCATGATGGGCTTTTAAAGATAGCACGTGCGACGAGAAGCTGGTCTCTTGGCAGAAATCCAGTGAGTGGCGATTTATTCAGCAAATGGCACATGGTAAGATGAGAATAGAATCAGGTGTGAGGGATGCCATGTGGCTGGCCGAGTAGCTCATGAGGTATGTTTGGTAAGACAGGATGAGATAGCCCGTGGTTGGAATCCCTCCAAAACACTCGACACAATTCAAACTGAATCAAGAAAACACATGATTCAACCCTTTGAACTTTACTTTCCTTCATCTCTGCCTGCATCTTGCGGTCTGCACCCCTGGATACTTGGTGAGTCGTCATGATAATTTTTTTATTCATTCATGGGAGATGGGAGTCACAGGCTATGTCAGCATTTATTGCCCATTGCTAATTGCCCAGAGGACAATTAAGAGTCAACACCATTGCTGTGGGCCTGGGATCACATGTAGGTCAGGCCAGGTAAAGATGGTAGTTTCCTTCCCTAAAGAACATTAGTGAACCAAATAGGATTTTACTGACAGTCGATAATGGTTTCATGTTCACCATTAGACTCTCAATTCCAAGTTTATTTTGAATCAAAATTCCACCATTTGCCATGACAACACGTGAACCTGGGTCCCCAGAACATTACCTGGATTCCTGGATTAACAATCCAGCAGCAGTACCATGGGGCTACGTGCAAGGGAAGAAAGTGGTAGGTGAAGGCGTGGGGTGGCACTAAGTTAATGTGGAGGCAAAGGAGCCATGGGATTGGCAGAAAGCAGCAACTGGGCATGGGAGCATTAGGTGGCTGAGAGGTTGCCTTGTGGGAATGTGTCAGCTTGGAGAGGTGATGGCCCAGTGGCATGATCACTGGACTACTAATCCGGTAATGCTTTGGGAACCTGGGTTCAAATCCTGCCATGGCAGATGGTGGAGTTTGAATCCGATAAATATTGGGAATTAGGAGTCTAATGATGACCACAAAATCATTGCTGATAGTTAGGGAGGACCTACTGGCTCTCTAATGTTTGTTGGGGAAGAAAATCTGCTGTCCATATATGGTCTGGCCTACATGTGACTCCAGACCCACAGCAACGTGGCTGATGTTCAACAGCCTTCTGGGCCATTAGGGATGGGCAATAAATGATGCCTATATAGTGACACATGCCCTGTGACCAAATAAACAGAAGAAGGGGCTAGGAAGATTGATTGCAGAGTGAGATGGTATGCGTCTATGAGCATGAGGTGTTATGTGCTTCTGAGGGTAAAGGGTGTGGGCTGGGGAGATGCCTCATACTTTATTTTATATGTAACCTGCTGACTCCCACAAGGCTGGATCCCAACTGTAGACTTTGCCCCCACTGATCTCCTACCCCTGCCCTTCAAAAGGGTCACTTTTGCAGAGCTGGGCATTTCCCCTGTCTTTGAGAACCTGACCCTGGAGCCACAATTTCAGCCTCAGTGCTGTGCACAAACCTCCTCACTGGGATTTGAACCCACAACCTCCTGTGTGAAAGGCAACAGTGCTAACAACCAACACCACTCAGGAACTCAATAACAGGATTCCAGTATGCTCCACAGGAGAGAGCCCTGTTATTCTCAATCCTCCAGGTGGGAGCATTTCCCTTGGCCTCAGCCTTAAATGACCAACCCCTTCACTCTGAGACCACAACACCTCAGTCCAGACTCTCTAATCAGGAAGACACAACCTCTCAACTTCCAAACGCTGTCTGTCAACAGGGGGATATAAAATACTAAAGGGGCTTTACAAAGCGGATAGAGGGTGTTTCTTCATGTGGGGCAATCTAGAAAGAGAGGCTATAGTTTTAGGATAAGGGGGCAGCAGATTTAAAACATAGATGAGGAGAAATTACTTCTCTCAAAGGGTCATGAACCTGTGGAATTCACTCTCCCAGAGTGTTGTGGATGCTGGGGCATTGAGTAAATTTAAAGAGAAGACAGAGAGATTTTTAATTAGTAATGGGTTGAGGGGCTACGGAGAGCGGGCAGGAAAGTTGAGTTGAAGCCGAGATGAGATCGGCCATGACCATATTAAATAGCAGAGCAGGCTCAAGGGGCTGAATGGCCTAATTCTTATGCAGTAATGGAGAGCGGTCAGGTTCAGAAACACAGTTCCAGATTCTCCATCTCCTGCACCTGATTAATTATAGTGCTCCTACGACTTCGTTTGATTGCCTAATATAACCCGGTACGTTTCACTGCGCCAAAAAAAGACTACTTTATTCTAACGACATAACCTACTCCATTAAAAATGAAATCAGTTTCCTGTGTGTCACTGAAGAGCTACAGTGTTTGAAATCACAGCTTTCGATTAACAACCATTTCACTCTTCTCCATTGTAAAGATATTAACAGTGCAATCCCACTGCATAATTATCACTAAATTTCATAGTTCACATAAAAAAAACACACTGGGTTCAGCCGTACAGCTTTAATTAGTTAGTCTCTTAGCAGTAAAGGTCAGGCAATTACCATGTGTGAAGTCTCAGTGTGTAATTTATGAGTGGAAGGAGGAATTTCTAAGTAGTTTGATCAATTATTTTTCAGCACAATTCAGGGATTCACTGAGCCAATCTTTAGTGATTTCTGATTCTGTCAAACATATAAAAAAAACACCCTTGTCCGTAATCAGTTAATTAAACCCACATTCTAAATAAACAGGAAGGTACAGATACAGTACCGTTCAAGCAAGAAAGAGATCAACTGAAATGCAATTATAGCAAATTTCTTTGGCCATTTCCTTAAAATAAATGTGTCAGTGCAGTGTCAAAATTGAGAGACATAGCCAGCTTTTACACTGGGTCGCAAGATTAGCATCACATTTGACCCAGAGATGAGTTTCTGACCGGATATTCAAGGCATCATTAAGACAATCTGTTTCTATCTCAGTAATATCCCTCAAATCGATCACAAAAGCAAACCACTATCAATGCTGGAGATTTGAAATAGACACAGAAAGTGCTGGAGAAATTTAGCAGGTCTGGCAGCATCTATAGAGACAGAAGCAGAGTTAACATTTCATGTCCAGTGTGAGTTTTCTTAGGACCTGGAAAGAGGTGGAAATGTGGTGGGATTGACACTGCCGAGAAAGGGTGGATGTGTCGGGTGGTATAAAAGGCAAGGTCAGGAAAAGGTTAGATGGTGATGGAGATTAGAGATCACAGATGAGATAAAGGAAACTGTAAAGGGAGTGCTAGTGATGTAGAGAAGGCAAAGCATTGCAAAGCATTGATACAGAATAGCTATTAACAGCAGAGTAAAGGTCAACTCTAACTGAAGGCAAAAGCATGAAAATAATTTATGGATGTTAGGGTGGGAGGAGAAATATATATCAAGATGGATATTTCAAGGTCTGAGGTTGTTACTTAAAGTTGTTATTTACAGCTAATTGAGCAAAGGGAATGGATAGGATGCATCCAAGATTATTGATGGAAGTGAGAGTGAAAATTGCTGAGGGTCAGACAACAATCTTTTATTTTTAGCAATAACGTTTGATGCGGTGCTTTATTAAATGTTTTCTGAAATTCAAAGTACACTACATTTATAGGCTCCCCTTTAACCACAATGCATCTTACTCCTTCAATGAGCCCTGGTAAATTGGTTAAATATGGCTTTCCTTGAGAAAATAATGCTGATTCTTCCTGATTACACTGTGTTTATCCAAATGCAGAGCTATAATCTCTTTAATGATCTGGATTCAGGAGTGGTGCTACAGGACTGGAGAATTGCAAACATTATGTCTTTGCTTAATGTCAGTGTAACTTTGATAACAGGAAAGCTTCTAGAAATAATGACTCAGGATAAAATTAATGCAAACAATTGTTTGGTAATGCAGAATGTGAGTATGACTGAAAATAAAGACACATTGTCTCAAAACATTTCATCTTGTGCTCATCAGGATAATTCACAAGAATTATCAAAAACTAAACTTGCACAACCTTCAAACCATATGACAGTATGGGTTTTGATCTATGTTTCTGATGGTGTTTAATAATGAACATATTAGATTTTCTGGAGCACTGATTATAAACCAGTATGTGTCAGAGAACAGGTGACTGGGCCCCTACAGTAGAATTGGGAATTTGCTTATGCTAAGAAATATTTACAATTGGAGAGAGCAGACATTGAATACCATCAGCTAGCTTTCTGTTTAGAAGAATCAAAAAGTGAATTTTATCCAAGCAAGATCCATGATTACAAAGCTCAAAGGAGTTCATTCTCCATAGTTAGGAATTAGGTAACATCGGTATAAGGATATTAGTTTAAGAATTCAGGACCAGATGTGTATGGTGAGACACCTGAACGAGGTATTTGAAGCTAAGAAAATTTAAGCTCAGTCATGTGAATAATCAAGGAAGTGACTATCAAAATCCCAAGATCATGAATTGAAAGGAGCAGTTCAGTTAAACCTATGGGTGTAATCAGGAAGGTATCCCTGACTGGCATTGGAGCACTATAAAGTGTTGGTGTTGAGAATTGATGGGATTTTGTTCTGCAGTATGTTTTGAAATATTTCAAGACTTGTTCTAGATTTTTTAATCAACCTGTTCTGATGTGTTATGACAAACCTCTACACCAAATGGGATTTGAACCCATGCTGAAGGGTCTAGGCCCGAAACGTCAAGCATTTCTGATGAAGGGTCTAGGCCCGAAACATCAAGCTTTCCTGCTCCTATGATGCTGCTTGGCCTGCTGTGTTCATCCAGCTCATCACCTTGTTATCTCGGATTCTCCTGCATCTGCAGTACATATTGTCTCATCTCAGCCCTAAATGGTTTACCCAGTATCCTTATTGCGACTCCTGGCTCTTGATGGATAGGTCAGATTGGTTAGATGGTTAAAGATACAGGCTTTAAGCAATGCCTTAAGGGAGGAAAGCAGCCAGGTAGAGAGAGATGGAGCGGTGTAGGATGGGATTTCTAGAGTTTGGGTCTGGGTAATTAGAGGCTCATCCTCCAGTGGTGATGCAATGTTAATGAGGCATGTATTGAAAAGGTCAGAATTAGAGGAGAGCACTTATCGATTTGGTTCATTGAAGTCCTTTAGGGAAGGAAATCTGCCCTCCTTACCTGGTCTGGCTTACATTCAACTCCAGGCCCACAGCAACGTGGTTGATTCTTAACTGCCCTCTGAAATGGCCCAGCAAATCACACAGTCAAGGGGCAATTAGGGATGGGCAATGAATGCTGACCTTGCTAGTGACACCCACATCCCACAAGAAAATAAGAAAAGAATCTTGGAGTGTTGTGAGTGTGGACATTATTGACGGAGGCCGTGATGGAGAATGCAAACACGGAAGAGAATTTTAAAGTCAGGATGTTGCTTGATTGGGAGCCAGTGTAGGGTCAATGAGGACTGGAGTGACAGGGTTGTGTGGGGCTTTCTGTAGGCTCAGTTCATTCTCCACAATCTGAATTTATGATCATAAAATTACTGTGCATTCTGTTCTATTTCCCTGATGTATTTATGTAAGGTATGATATTTCTGGTTAGCATGCAAACCAAAACTTTTCACTGTATCTCGGTACATGTGACAGCAATAAATCAAATCAAACCATTAACAAATTTGGAGTTTATTGCGGGGAAAGTGTGTCAACCACCCATTTCATGATGCTGAGCTCACATTGAAATGAAATGGACCTTTCTTGCTCCTATTTATAAAGGGGCAAAAGCAGACTTCTGTAACTTTTTCAGAAAAGCATTTCAGGGTTATGTCAGAGACAAATGGGAGCAAGTGAGGGGAGGGAGGAATTCATTTGAACCAGCGCAAAACAAAATCAGGAACTTCTACACGTCGGTAAATTACACGCAAGGCTCATGGGGAATGACCGGTTATATTAAAGATCCGTTAGGTGGTCAGTATTTCACCTGGAAGTGTGGTAGTTTGGAGACCCATGGGGCATGTTAATACAGAGCTCATGCTGGCTTGTTTATCTGCTATTGAGAAGGTGGAGTGTTGCGAAGATAATGCTAACAATGGTGAGGGATGGCACTATGACAATCTTTGCAAGAACTGGTAGAGTCCGCCTATTGGAACATATGTACACAGGAGGGATAACAAAGCGTCTATTTTTACACTGCATTCGATGGATTAATTTTGTGTCAGTGTCGGTATTCTCAGTGTGGCTCTGTTTAATATCAGTGGAAAGTCCACACAAGGAAACAGACAAGGGAGGAAATGCACTTCCTACTCTTCACTCATTGTAATCTGCAGCTGACAAGTAATTTCACACCCTTGTAGTTTGTTCTGTACCTGTGTCACTCTTTCCCACAGTCACTCATAACGTGCATCAGGCATTGCGCTGGGTCAAAAGTGCACTTTGAATGCTTCTTCATTGCAATTAACCTGCCTTTTCTCAATCTGGAAGTTTGCTCAGTTTTAATTTGGTGCTGTAAAGGATGTACAGTGTGAGTGTGTTGAGTTGGGTCACAGTTCACCATGATCTCACCGAATGACTGAAGCAGGCAAGAGGGCCTAGAAAAAAGCCTTTTCCTGTGCTATCTTATTGAGGCAAGAGGGTCAGAATTTCAGCTGTTGGCAGCAAACATGGCTGTTAAACAGCACAGAACAGAAGATAAAGTTCCAGCTTGTTCACTACTTTAGCTCAAACCAGAGCCTATTCAATTGTACAGCTTTTCTTCTCTGCTGTTCACCTTTCAGCTAAAATGACTTTCGTCACGAGCACGACTATAAAAAACACCAATGATTCTAGAAATCTAAACTGGGACTTCTGAAAATTTTTTATGGTGGCCCCCAAAAGACTTCATCAAAGTGGTTGAGCTGCGCCACAACATCTAGTTCCCCAGATCGTACAGTACAGCAACAGGCCATTCATCCTATCAACACCATACTAGTATTTATTCTTCACTTGAGCATCTCCCACCCAATTTGTCTAAACTATGATTAGATTCTTTCATTCCTTTCTATTTCATGTGTTGATCCAGCTGACTTTGCGTGATAGATCACAGCAACTCTGTGTCCTCTAGGATTGTATGTTCTAACTACCTTCAAGGCATGTTATTTGGAGTTTCTACCAGATTTGAACAATCCCATATTGATGAACCTGATTTCAGTCCCACAGAATGTTCTCATTTCCCCTGTGTCCCTCCTATGAGCTGTAATAACACAGACAGGTCTAGTTGGGTTGCTCTTTGGAGGAATAGGATGGGGTTGTGGGTCTGATTGAGATGCTTTTTGGAGGGTTAGTGCAGACTCAATGGGCCTAGCGGCCTCTTTCTGCAGATGTAGGGGTTCTCTGACACTAAAAGTAGAAAGGTGAATTTAGGAAGTACCAGGTGTGGAGTCATATGTCGGCCAGATCCAGATATAGGTGGCAGATTTCCCTCCTTATGAGACATCAGTGAACCAGATGGGTTTGTCCAGTAATCAATAATGGTTTTGTGGTCACCATCACTGAGACTAGCTCTCACCATGATGAGAGTTATAGAGTCATAGAGCCATATAACACAGAAACAGACCCTTTGGCCCAACTCAATAAAAACCAAAAGAACTGCAGATGCTGTAAATCAGGAACAAAAACAAAGTTGCTGGAAAAGCTCAGCAGGTCTGGCAGCATTTGTGAAGGAAAAAACAGAGTTAATGTTTCGAGTCCGGTGACCCTTCCCCAGAACCCTTCATTACAGTTCTGAGGAAGGGTCACCAGACACGAAACGTTAACTCTGTTTTTTCCTTCACAGATGCTGCCAGACCTGCTGAGCTTTTCCACAACTTTGTGTTTGTTCTTTGGTGCAACTCGTCTAAGCCAACCAGATATCCTAAATTAATCCAGTCCCATTTGCCAGCATTTGGCCCATATCTCTCTAAACCCTTCCTAGTCATATACCCATCCCAGATACCTTTTAAATGTTGTAATTGTACCAGCCTCCACCACTTCCTCTGGCAGCTCATTCCATACACACATCACCCTACAGGTAAAAAGTTGCCCCTCATGTCCAAGTTGCCCCTTAGGCCCTTTTTAAATCTTTCCTCCTCACCTTAAACCTTTGCCATCTAGTTTTGGACTCCCCTACGTTGCCCAGCGAGGGTGGGAATAAGATCAGGGGCTGACTGCCATTTTTGAGAATAATTGCTTCTGCCAAAGCACTTTCCAAAGTTTCCAAAGGAAAGGAAGATGTTTGAGGAACATTGAAACAAAACATTGCGGACTGTGAGAACTTGAAGCAAAAACTGAAAATGCCGGAAACTCTCCGAAGGTCGGGGAGCATCTGCAAAGAGAGAAATAGAGTTAACATTTCAGGCCATTGAACACTTGCCAGCTTTCTAGCTCAGCTGATCGTGGGCACATACCTCCTGCCTGATACCCCGGTCACTGACTCTCACCGAGATGGTACTACACCACTGGAAGTCCCTGCTTCTGATTGAATGATGGATGAAGTTCTCTCTACCCATTACAAGATTTCACCAGAATGCAGTTTTAAATTTTAGGCCAGCAGTGTAGCTAGCCCAGAGAAATATGTATTTATTGTTCCACCGAGTGCAGAGTATACTTGATGGCACACAATATGGAAGGTACAATTTGAATTTCCTATTTCAACAGCACCTTCTGTTACATTTTATTCTGTGACAAAGGAACTGACTGGTCTCAACTCTAATTCAATGAATGTTGCGCATCTAATTGCGGGTAATTTAAACGTCACTTCACTGTTTCATACAATTAAAAAATGTTTTCACACGAAGTTAACAAGCATTCTGTTACAACAGGCAGAATTTGACATCTTCCCCAGTGGTGAATTTGATGTCAAGGGACATTTAATTGGCGATGGAGGTGTGAGATACCAAGCATCAGGAAGGGGAAGTCTGCTGAGACCCTGTGTCCTCTCTGTGACTGCCCCCGGACTGGGACTGGGGGGCCGGAGCTGCTCCTGCATCTGGCCTCCTCCTCCTCAATCAGGTTCCAGTCATGTAGCATCACTTTCATACTCTGGGAAGGGCAGTGCAATGAAGGGCTGATTGGTGAAGCAGCAGTGAGGTGGGCACAGTGAAGGCATTGAGATGGTACTGTGCCTTTAAGAGAGACTTGTTCTGTTCTGTTTCTTTTGCAGAGAGGTGTTGACGCAGTGGTGTTGGAATGTCTGCTTCAGAAGCAGTAGGTAAACAACTTTGAGCTCCCTGCGTGTGTTTTCTTTAAATTAGACAAAAGAAGCATGAGTGGGTGGAATCAGGCTCACACAGACTGAGGGTTTTAGTTGTGTTTTCAATTGGGATTCGGAGTTCGCTGTTGAAGCTGATAGATACAGCTCTCTCTCTCTCTCCCTCTCTCTGCTGCAGCCAAAATTTTGAGGTTGCTCTCTGCTTTTTTTCTATGCTCCTTTCCTCTGGCCTGGAAGGGAGATAGCACGTGAGAAAAATCTGTTTTGCTGAATTTGCCTTTTGCCAAGGGTGTGTTTATAAGGTGCTGCCATATTGGAACAGTTGATGATTAGTAATTAAGTAACAAATTATTTTATTAAGCATTGCAATAGAGTTAAATTTATGCCAACTCTTCTTTGCTTGTTTGTATTTTAAAAGAGTTGTAAAAATAAGGTGTATTTTGCTTAAAGCCTAGTGGTTGACCAATTGAATCCCATCTGAAACACAGTGCCTTATACTTGCATTTAAATAAGATAAATGCTTGGGTCTAGACTATCTCCTTGATATATTTTAAGGGGTGTTGGTCTGGTCCATAGCAGCATACTACTGGGAAAAGGAAGTTATATCTTAAGAGTGTGCCAGCTACCTGCATTCATGCATGCTGACATTTCCATAGCTTTTTGATGTAATAGCCCCAGCGTGTGCATGCATAGGTGGGTGGCACACTGCATTCTGGATAATCACTCTGAAATCAGTTTGTTTGCTAAGACGTCTGCTTCACAACTTGGAAGGTGTTTTACTGTTTTAAATCGACTAACCCACACAGATAACCAACCCCTGATAAATTAGACTATTCCCGTTAACAAGACTCAAGAGTGGAGAGATGGGAAAACAGATTCTTTACCAGGGACTATTATTGGATGAATGGCTATGATCTGGAATTTTCAACTCGGTGTTGAGAGCGGAATGCTGTACCGCAGCCAATCGAATGCCGAGCTGTTTCTCAGGTTTCACTCGAGCTTCACTGGAATGCTTGGAGGCTGAGGACAGAGAGGTTAATTTGAGGGTGGCACAGAGGAGGGAGGGGAAGCTCAGGGCTGCACGTCCAGACCAAATGACAGCAGTGAGCAAAGCATCCAGCCGGTCTGGAATCCATAATGTATGCAGCACTCACAGCCAAACCAGTTCTTCATTCACTTCGGCATGTGTCAACACTGAAAAGACATGGGTCAAAGTATAATGAGGTTTGGTGAGCCATTGTCACTGTGTACATGTGTACTGAAGTTACTCCAATTACATGCCCTGGTGCACATTTAAAGTAATCCTTAGGACCACACCTGCCATTACACCATATAACATCCACAGCTAAAGAACAAAGCATATTAATTTGGCAATGGGCATGGAGAACTTGCTCCACTGGCTGGTGACAAACAATTCTCGGTCTCGCTATGTCGTATCAAGCTCCCAGTATTGGGACTAGTAAATGCTGGGAAGGTGTGTGCATGTAAATTGCAATGTGTTAACCGTAGGAAACCCTGTACAATTGTTTTTTGGGCTGCGTTCTGGTTTTGTATCCAGTCTGGGAAAATCAACCCCATGGATTCAGTTTGCTGCTAGCTACATAGCAAGGTTGTAGCAGATTGTTACAATCAGGGAGGAGGAGAAAAATGGTTTTCCATCACTTTCCTTTACCCTGTTTTGTCATTTTCCCCATCACTAGACTTGTATCTGCTTCATTATTCCACCATTTACTCCTATCATGAAGATGTTGTTTTAATTTCCTGCAAATCATGTTCTGGTGATTTTTCTGCACTGATTTGCTTTGATGGCACACGCTAGCTCTGCACAGCCATGGGTTTTGTAGATTGTATGGTCGCGAGAACAGTATAGGTGCACCATAGAAAGCATTCTATCTGGACGCACCATTGCTTGGTACAGCAACTGCTCAGCCCAGGACTGTAACAGAAATTACAGAGAGTTGGGAGCATAGTCCAGTCCATCACACAAGGCAACCTTCCATCCATTGACTCCAATTATACTTCTTTTTGCTCCAGGATAATCAAAGACTCTCCCCTCCCTGGTTATAATCTCTTTTACCATCTTCCATCAGGCAGAATATGCAAAAGTTTAAACACAGGTACCAAATAGGTTCAAGAGCAGCTTCTTCCCTCCACTATTGGACTTCTAAACGGACAGCTCAAATTTTAAATTTAATATTAATCTCGCTCTTTGTGCACCTTTTCTGTCGGCATAGTTTTGCATCCCTCACTCTGTTCTATTACCTACTGAACTTTGTAAGGTATGACCGGCCTGTATTGCATGCAAAACAAAACTTTTCATCGCACCTAGGCACATGTAACAATAATAAATCAAATCAAATGGAAAGAAGTATCCCTCTAATTCATGGTCAGCTAAAGCAGTTAGACTAGAAAGTCCTTCATTTCCAGCAATTGGCATCAATGAAGGTGCATGTTTGCCGTAAAGGTTTCACTGAATTTCTTGAAATCAATTGCTGCACAGAAAGTGCCTAAGTACTTGAAAATGACAGTAAGAAGTTGTATTAAATTGAGAAAGCCATTGGATGCAGAACTTAGGTTGCGGTACAAGCTTTGTTTTGCTTGAAATTTAAGTCCCGACTATTGAACATCCTGGGGTTACCATTGACCAGAAACTCAACTCAACCAGCTCCATAAACGCAGTCGCTACAAGGGCAGGTCAGAGGTTAGGAATCCTGTAGTGAGTAACTCACTCCTTACTCCCTAAAGCCTGCCCACCAGCTACAAGGCACATGTCATGAGTGTGATGGAATACTGGTCACTAGCTTCAGTAACACTCAAGAAAATTGGCATCATCCAGGACAAAGCAGCCTGCTTGATTATTACCACATTCACAATCATCCACCCTGTCTACCACTGATGCTCAGTAGCACCAGTGTGTACTATCTGCAAGATTCTCTGCAGAAATTCACCAACGATCCTTAGACAGCACTTTCTAAACCCACAAGCACTTCCATCTAGAAGGACAAGGGCAGCAGATACACACCCTGCAAGTTCCCCTTTAATCCACTCACTATCCTGACTTGGAAATATATTGCTGTTCCTTCAGCGTTACTGGGTCAAAATCCTGGAATTCCCTCTCTAGTAGTTCAAGAAGGTAGCTCACCACCATGTTCTCAAGGGCAGCTAGGGATGGGCGATAAATGCTGGCCCTGTCAGTGATGTCCATGTCCCATAAGTGAATAAGAAAGAAGTCGGTGTTGTGATTTGCTAAGACCACCTTGTTGCTGCTGTCAGATACTGAGGAAAAAAAGTGTCAATTCCATCTCTTGGGAGTGACCCCTTTTTCTCCCAATCCTCATTTGCCCTCAACCAGATTTGTTTAAAGGATGTGTCTAACAATTCATTGAGTGTTTAACCGAAGACTAACTTTAGCTGTGACTGCAAAAGGCTTTAAGTTTTTAATAAGAACACAGAGCGGTCCTTATGGTACTCAAGCTAATGTAGCTTTGCCTTTCCTGCGTACGTGCGCGCAGGTTGGTGTGACCAATAATAGACAAAGTGGGACCATCGATTAAGCGACAACTTTAAACAAAAGTTAAAGGTATGTTGGTGTTGGAGACTGATGGCTTGGATTGTTTCAGGCTGGGCTCAATGATCCCAAATATGTTAATGTATGATATATATCTGGTCCTATGGAGCCAGCACCTGCTGGGTTGATTTTTAAAACTCTATTTGTAGCATGTAGCTAGTCAAACAGCAAACTGGGCTTACACTTAGAGGCTGGATGGAGACAGAGAGAGAGAAAGAGAGATGGAGCAAGTGGGAGAGATGGAGAGAGACTTGGGAGAGATTGAAAGAGAGAAAGAGTGAGGGAGAGAGTGAGGGGGAGAGGGAGAGGGAGGGAGAGAGAGAGATGGAAAAACAGAGAGAGAGAGAGAGAAAGAGAGAGAGAGAGGGGTAGCTGGATTGAGAGACAGACAGAGTAAGGGGGAGACATTGTGGGTTGAAAGGTCCATTCCTGTGCTGTACAGTTCTATGTTTCTATGTTCTATAGGAGGGAGTGTGATGAGACAGAGACAGAGAAAGGCAGGGGGTGGGGAGAGAGAGAGAGAGATAGAGAGGGAGACAGAAAGAGAGAGAGAGAGAGGGAGAGAGACATGAGAATGTGGGAGTATGGCATTGAGAGAGAAGATCAACCATTATAATGGTGAATTTCAGAGACAGCTTGATGGGCTGAGTGGTGTGCAACTATTTTCTTTGCTTTCTTTAGATGGAATGCTTCATTGTTGGGGATGCGGTCTGTCGGGTGAGATGTCAAACCAAAACAATAACTGCCCTGTTAGGTGGATACATAAGATCCCATGGAAGAGAGTGAATTACCGTCACCCCTGGTGCCTTGGGCAATATTTAACTCCCAAAACAACATCACACAAACAGAAGTGACATCACCATTTGTGGGATCTTGCTGTGCACAAACTGCTTGCTGATTTTCCCCACCTTACAATAGTGACCATGCAAACATAGACCATCCTTTGGTGGCCATGAGAAAGAAAGCCAGGCCTTGCTTTACTTGCTCTCAAAATGTGACCGTCTCTGTTGGAATGACCAATTTTGCTGGAGTTTTTGGGAATTGCAGGTCGTTTTTGTTGTTCATTCAGGGGATGTGGGTGATCCTGCACAGGCCAGCACTTACTATCTACCATTTCAGAGTAAACCACACTGCTGTAGGTCTGAAATCACATAATAGGATAGCAGTTTCCTTCCCTAAAGGACGTAAGTGAACCAGATGGGTTTTTCCCTCAACAATGGTTTCAATGAACATCATTAATTCTGTCATCTGCCATAGCAGGATTTGAACACAGGTCCTCAAAACATTACCTGGCTCTCTGATTAATAGTCTAGCGCTAATACCGATAGACTTTTGCTTCCCTGTGTTAGTTATCAGCAGCCCCAAGTAAAGTAGTACTGAGGACATTAAAATTAAAAGCATTTTTTATTAACATTTTGGCTCGTCATATACAAAGATGTTGGAGATAGTTGCAAAATCTATTAGAATAAGGCTCAAGGAACATCCAGTAAGAGACTGTGTTTATTTTCCAATGGTTATGAGAAGACATCGCAAAGATAAATGTATTGGGTGACCAATGGTAGGAGCGCAGAGATAGGACAGATGTCATGTGATGAAACATAGCCAATCAGTGTTGGCAATCCTAATGGGGGCATTTAGGTCAGGGCAGGAGACACAGAATAAATGCAGAGAGTTGAGGTTTTAACTTCCAGACCAATAGAACCAGACACAGGGTTCAATCTTGTCACATTGCATTATGAGACAGCTGGGGTAGAAGCTGAAACCGTCTTCTGCAAATGACTACTGAGGCTCACTGAAGTTATATTTTTAAACCTGCGATTCATAGAGTTGATATCTAAATGTTTTAAAGGGAAATGGGGAATAGTCAGGGCTAAGTCATTCAGGGAATCACAGAGTGGGTATGTGCAGAAGGAGGCTATTTGGCCCATTATGCCTGTACAGGCTGTTCAAGTGAGCATCATTCCCTAGTGCCAATTTCCTGCCTTTTCCCTATCTCCTTGCACACCATTTCTATCTAAATAACCATCCAATGCCCCTCTTGAATGCCTCTATTCACCTTGCCTCCACCACATTTCCAGGCACTGCATTCCAGACCCCACCTACTTGCTGGATGGAACAGTGCTCCTCACATCCCCTTTGCTTTGTTTGCACGTCGCTTTAAATCCATTCTCCTCTGGTTCTTGCTCCTTTGATGAATGGGAACAGCTTCTCCTGATTTTGTTCAGGCATCGAATCAGGCTCAGAGAGCCACTGTTCCAATGTTGCCACGAATGGTGAGACATGTCAGGAGGATCAGCCGCAGTGTTGAGGCTCACGTTTGTGATGATAAACGTCTCATTCCCTTTCAAACAGCTATGTGCGGAAAATTTCCTCGAAAAGAGATCTTAAACATTGCATTTCATTGTGTCACTCTGACAAAGCAATGAAAACAGGACATTCAGGAAGGAAAATTAGGAAATAAATATCCAATGACACATTCAAAAAGCTGTGATCGGAATGCTCGGATTTTGTGACTATTCTGTATTCTTTCCTCGCCTATCTGTGAGAACAACATACAGCTGTATAAAGCAACTTTCTCGTCCCTTTCAGGTTAGTAAATGTAATTGCTGTACCTTCTTGAGGTCAATTAGAGGGAGATTGCCCTGAGCAGAACATTGGGTCAACGAGAGGTCAGACCGGCCGTCTTCCCTATACAGCTCCTTTTCAAGTGTAACTCCTGAAGCCAATTAGAAGTTATTTTCTGTTGGCTGGGCATCTCTGAGAAAGGTTGAGAGAGCCTGACTGCGTTTTCCCTTTGCCATCAGAAAGCCAATCCACAACGGGTTGCAGCAATCTCAGAAGTGTGACAAATATATACCAGACACCAAGACTTTGACATGTCCCAATATATCACACAATTATCCATGTAATAAAGGAGATGTTACTTAAAGAGTAGAGCATAGGAACTACTGGTGCCAAATAGTGGAGGATGTAGCCTTAACGTTGTCAATCCCCACACATAAATGGAATTCTCCCCCCTATTTAACTGAGGCACTATTGGTTTAAAATAAATGGGTTAGTTCCTCATATTTGTTCCAGGGATGTGGCTAGACCAGCAATAGCTACCCATCCCTAATTGCTCAGAGGGCAGGAAAAGTCAACCAGATCGCTATGGGTCTGGGGTCACGTATAGGCCAGACTGGGTAAAGATGACAGATTCCCCTTCCTACCAGATTGTTGTTTCAGAAAAACTATAGTTACACGGACTTCATTAGGCTACTTTTAATTCCAGGTTTTGATTGAATACAAATGAAACTAGCTCTCAAGATTGGGATTCGAACTAACGTCCTCTGAACAAGAACAAGAGCACAAACTCGGGCTTTTGGATCATTAGTCTAGTCACTGGATTATTACTGTGCCATCACATCCCCAATCTCTATAGTCGACGGAGGTGCATCGAGCCAATGTACAGATGGAGATCGTTCAGCCCACCAGGTTTATGATGGTTCTTTCTCATATCCCTATCTCTATTTCTCTCCCAACCTATGATCCCTTAGTGGAAGAAGTCTCCTTTCTGAAGAAGGGTGACTGGAGCCGAAACGTTAACCCTGTTTCTATCTCTCCAAAGATGCTGCGTGAGGTTCTGTTCTTGTTTCAGATTTCCAGCATCGGCACTTCATTGTTTTACTTTCCCTTTGTGGAAGATCCTGTTGAATCTATTTGTGACGTCCTACCAGGCATGGCACTCTTAACCTTAACCACTTGTGCCCATGTGCCATCGTATGAGATCTTTGCTAATTGCCCTCAATCTGGATTATTGATCTTTCGGCCATTGCAAACAATCTTGTTTTACTCATTCCATCAAGACCTTTCATGATTTGGAACACTATCGCTATCATATACCCACTCTTCGGACACTGGGGTAAGCAATCCCCTGTCCTCCAATCTATCCGTACAACTGCAATCCCACAGCTCTGGAACAATCTCAGTGAATGCCTGCATGCTTACCCTCTCCAAAGCCTTCAGATTGTTCCTAAAGTGTATGGTACCCAGGATCTGCCACAATGTGCCAGCTGTTGGTCATTGGCATTGCCATCTGCGGCTTGTGTTATTCAAGGCGTGCCGCACTCACAAGCTGAGGTGGGACAGTGGCCAATCAGAGCGTGACACGAATTTCCCCGATTGACATCATTTTTTGCAAGGGCCATCTTTCCCAGCCTTTTGGCAGCATTCGGCAGCTTGTGGTTTCAGATAAACCCATCGAAATATGACCTGGTGTTGTGTGACTTCTGACCTTGTCCACCCCAGTCCGACACCGGCTCCTCTACATCACTTTGAAAGAAAGATAGGCGTTTACATAGTGTCAGTTTCAGCCCCAGAATGTCCCAATCTGCTTTACAGCTGATGACAGTAGTTTTTTTTTAAGGGCAGTGACATTTGTAATTTAGGAGACAGCAGGTGATTTACTCCCAGTGAATTCTTACCGGCAACATTGTGATAATGACCGGATAATCCTGCTTTTGGGTTGTTGATTTGGGGGAATAGTTAACTCTGACTGTTGGACAGCTGGTTTGTGTTGGAGAGTAGCAGTGCAGGTTCAGTTCCCACACTGGCCGGGATCCCCTGAAGGTCCCAGCATGCTCCTTGCCTGAGGCACAACGACCCTCGGGTTAAACTCACCACCAGTGGTCTCTCTCGACTGGGAGGGTGACTTTGCCTTTACTTACCAGGGCAACAGGGACAATAGCCTGCTCTTTTTCGAACCATATCTAGAACTGGAGTTGGTTGAACATTTCATCTGAAAGGTGGGACATCCAACAGTGCAGCGGTCCCTCAGGACGTAATGGAGTATCAGTCTGCAGTTGTGTATTCACATGGACTTGGACTTAGTGTTATATTCAGCAACAAGATGAGGATCCACTGATTCCTGGCTGACATGCAGCCATTCTTGTGAAAGGCAAACTCTGATTCCCTCTCTACAGAAACTTTCAGACCTGCTGAGTATTTCCAGCATGTTTTTTCCCTTTTATTTGGGACAGTCAGCAGCTGCAGAGTTTTGCTCCAGGAATGGGGTCGGTGTTCTGAGGATGGGAATGATTGTTGTCAAGACCAGAATTTAATGCCCATACTTATTTTCCCCTTAGAAGATGATGA
Source organism: Ginglymostoma cirratum (assembly GCA_024137785.1). Taxonomy (NCBI): domain Eukaryota; kingdom Metazoa; phylum Chordata; class Chondrichthyes; order Orectolobiformes; family Ginglymostomatidae; genus Ginglymostoma; species Ginglymostoma cirratum. The sequence goes on along the minus strand of JAHRHZ010000059.1, from coordinate 25,950,783 downwards.
ATCACATTTTTGAGCTGTTGCATTCTGTGAGCACATCCAGTTAATCATATATTTGTTGTGTTTAATTATACGCAGGCAGGGGGTATTAATTAAGGATTCCATTGAGCCCCGATAAATTGGCACAGACTAAATGATGTTATGGACCAGACCAGATCCTCTTCAAATATATAAGCAAGATAGCCTAGACTCTAATGTTTTCTTATTTTAAAGATGTGTAAGACATTGCTACTTGACTTTAAGGAAAACACACTTTATTTTTACACTGCAGTTAAAATACAAGCAAAATAAAAATAAAAGACGAGAATTGGCCTAACTGTAACTCTAACAAAATGTTTAACAAAATAATAAATATTCAGTGTTACTAATTAACTGTTCCAATATAGTAACATCCCATAAACACACCCTTTGCAAAGACAAATTCAGTAAAATGGATTGTCTCACATGCAATTCTAGCAGCAGGAAGAGAATCCCAGCTTTTAGCTGTCACAGAGAGAGGAATAAGATCTTCCACATCCAGCTTCAATACCCCAGCAACTGCAGAAAGCTCTCATTAAATTTTTCTAGGATTTGGCTTGGGCTTTTTTGAACTCAGTCTTAGCCAGGTTTATCACCAAACCTGCCTCCCAAAGTTGTTCAAAGAATTCTGATAGATGCTCCAAATGTTCTTTCCACGCGTGACATTAAATCACCAGATCATCAATGTACACGCACAATAACATTATCCCAAAATGACTTTATTAGGTAGTCTTTGAAATGTGGCGTGTGCATTTTCATACCAAGTGGCATGATTTAAACTGGCATAGTCCACTCAGTGTCACAAACGTCAAAATTTCCTTTGTTCTTTCAGATAAAGATACCTGCCAGTATCCATCGAGTAAGTCCAAATTTGAAAAGTTAAGCTGTTTGCCCCACCTTCTCAATGCAGTCTTCCAAATATGGAATAGGATATGAATCAGATTTTGTAACTACATTGACTTTGCAATAGTCCAACATAATCATCTGGTTTTGGCACTATTACTATGTGTGAGCTCCATTTACTGCAACTCACTTCAAATATATTGTCTTTAAGCACACGTTCAATCTCTTTTTGAACCTGTGCCACCTTCAGAGGGGTTAAATCCATAAGGATTTTGCTTAATTGGAATGGCATTTCCAACATTATCCATAATTAGATTAGTACTTCTCAGCTCATTCCTACATATTTCCTCATGTGACTGTAATAACTCTTTCCAGTCATTTTGATTTTCCTTTGGAAGATAACTCAATAATTTATCTCAATTTTTGAGAACTTCCACATTGTCCAATTTAATCTGAGAAATTTCCAATTCAGAATCTTCTGAACTTGGTCCTTCACTCTGTGTTGTAACCAGTTACACATTCCTTTTGCTTTCCTTCCCTATCAAAATACCTTTTGAGCACATTCACATGACACACTCTGTGAGATTTCTTTCTGTCTAGCGTTCTTATAAAATAATTTACCTAACTTACTTTCCTTTGATTTGATTAGACCCACTAAACCTTGCCTTTAAAGGTTCACCTACCACTGGGAGTGACACTAACACTTTACCTCCATTAGAAAAATTATGAATTTCTGATTTCTTGTCGGCTCCCTGTTTCATCACACGCTGTGCTACTTTCAAATTCTGTCTAGCCAACTCACCTGCTCTATTTAATCTTTCCCTAAAATTTCCAAATATGTGGTCTATGAACTTTAACTCTCCTTAATTAATTTCAGTGGCCCTCTCATCTCATGCCCCAAAACTAATTCAAATGGAGTGAATTTAGTTGACTCATTAGGTGCATCCCGAATTGCACACTGTACAATTCCTTTATCCCAATCCTCTGGATAGTCTTGGCTATAAGCCCTCAACATGGTCTTTAAAGTTTGATGCAACATTTCTAATGCTCCCTGCAATTCTGGACGGTACACAATGAATTTGAATTGTTTAATTCCCAAATTATCCACAAGTTCCTTGAATAATTTTGATGTATAGTTTAACCCTTGATCCAATTGTATTTCTGTAATTGTCCATAACTAGTAAAAATCCTTGATAACAAGCATGGGGCTGGATGAACACAGCAGGTCAAGCAGCATCATAGGAGCAGGAACACTTGAGGTTTCGGGCCTAAACCCTTCTCAAGTTTTCCTGCTCCTATGATGCTGCTTGACTTGCTGTGTTCATCCAGCCCCATGCTTGTTATCTCGGATTCTCCAGCATCTGCAGTACCTTTTATCTCTAGTAAAAATCCTTTTTAGCCATGATACTGCATAATGGAATTGCCTCTAAAATCTAGTAGACACGTCCATGATTGTCAACAAAACTGATTCCCACTTTTTGTTATAGGAAGGGGTCCTACGCAATCAATTAAGATCCTTGGAAAAGGTTCTTCAAATGCAGGAATGGGTATCATAGTTTTATCACTGCCTCAGGTTTTCCAATTACCTGACACATATGACATACCTGGCAAAATTCAACCACATTCTTATGTGGTCCAGGCCAGTAAAAATGTTTTTATACTTTGGCTTGGGTTTTCCTTGCACCTAAATGACTCCTGACTACCTGCAACACGTCCTTTCTATAAACCACTGCTGATACAACCTGATGAACTCCTGCTCATGTCTCATCTGCCTGAATATGTGATGGTCTCTATTTCCTCATCAAGACTTCATTTTTAAGATACTAACATTTGGGAATGCACTCAGATTCTTCTTCTGTGTATGCTTTTTGATAAAACTGCTTTAATTTTTCTTCTTTCTGTTGTAATTCAGCTAATTTCTCTGAACTAAAAATACCCACTTTGTCCTCCACCTGTTCTTGTTCTTTCCTCAACCACTTGATCAAACATGGCGTCCGATAATTGAACTTCAAATTCCTTATCTTTATTCTTTGATTTTTTTCCTCCTGTTTCCACCTGTGGCTTTGTGACCTTGTTATCACACAGCCAGGAAAAATCCTGGGATATACTTTCTACAACACCTCGGTTTCCTGATTTTCCACTAGCTTTTCAACCACAGCAGTCATCACTCCCATCTGTGATCCAGCTAGATCATTACTAAAGATAAACTGTATTTCTGGAGCTGAGAATTCCCCTATTACTCCTGCCACCACTTCACCACTTTTCACCAGACTGTCCAATCTCATTTCATACAATGGAACTCTGCTCTTCTCACTATGAATACCACATATTACCACCTTTTTCCTGGAAACACTCTCTCTGAGTTACATGTCTTCTCATCTCTCACCATCAAAGATTGAGCTGGTCCCATATCTCTTAAAATCTTATTCTCTTTACCTGCAGCTCCTGGCATACATGTGTAAACTCTATCCATGCAAGTAAATTTTTTTAAAAACAGATCTGACATTTCCTTCTCAACCAACCCTGATCATGTTGAAAATTCTTTTGCAGCTTTTTAGCTTTCGCTGTGCTTCCCATTAACACTTCGACAAACCTCATTGGATTATCACACATCCTTCTTCCTAGTTCATTTTCTAAACCAACAACACTGTGACTTCATGTGGCCTACTTTGTTGCAGTGAAAACACCTGAGCTTTATTATTTGTCTTTCCCCTCTCATGAGTTTCCTTTCTACCCTGTGATAAACTATCTTCAATGAGATCTCCTTTTCCCTCACCACCTGATGATTTCTCTTTTCCCCAGTTTCTAACCCTAACAGATGGAAATTGATGTCAGTAGCCAAACTTCGATTTATGAACCAATTCATAATCATCTGCCTTTTCCGCTGCTAACCTTGCAGTTTTAACTCTCTGCTCTTCCACATGAATTCTCACCACTTCAGGAGGTGAATTTTTGAACTCCTCCAAAATAATCGTCTCTCTAAGAGTGTCATATGTTTAATTTATTTTCAATGTCCTATCCACCCATCAAAATTACTTTTATTGATCCTTTCAAACCCAATGTACATTTGGCCAGGGTCCCTCTTTAGATTCCTAAAACATTGCCTGTAGGCTTCTGGCACAAGCTCATATGCACATAAGTGGCTTCTTTCACCTCCTCATATTCCCTGATACCTTCTCTGATAGTGATGCAAATCCCCCACTAGGTCCATTTCCCAATTTTGTTTGGATCAACAATACCCATAGGGTCTCTGGCCACTCTTTTCGTTTAGTCACTTGCTCAAATGAAATGAAAAAGGCTTCACAATCCTTCTCGTCAAACTTAGGAAAGGTTTGGACATATTTAAACAGATCCCCACCAGGCCTTTGGCAACGACAGGACTGCTCCCCATCTCTGTCCTCATCACTACTCCTATCTTTCATCTCTACCTCCACCATTTTAAGACAACTTTGAGTTTTCAGTTCCAACTGAAGTTCAAAAACTCTCTTTCTCCCTTTTTTCTGTTAGGGTTATCCTTTCCCTTTCCTTCTCCTCTGCTTTAAATCGTAGTTCAGACTGTGTCATTTCCCTCTCTCTTTCTTTTCTTTCCTGCCAGGGCTATGCTTTCTTTTCCTTTAACCCCTCAAATTCCAGCTGCTTCATTTGCAATTGCATTTTAGCAATCTCCAACGATTCTGATTGCATTCCTGGTAATTGGAAATGTAGAGCTACTGCAGCAATCATTTCTCCTTTCCTCACAGACACAGACAACTCCAACTCAACCTGTTTACCAACTCCAAAAGCTTATAATAGAATAGAATAGAATAGCCTTTATTGTCACGTGCGCACAATGAGTGCAGTGAAACGTTTGTAATGTTGCCTCTATAGTGTTATTTTAGGTACAGGGTACAGGTACAGATACTTCAAGTGTTTGTTACAGAATTGAAAGAGTCAAAAAAAGTCTAGCAAATGAAGACAGAGTTTTCAAAAGTACATGAATTGTTCAAAGTCGGAATAAGGATAAAAGTATGTTTAAAAGTACTGAAATTATAGTCCTTTTCACTGAATCTGTGCCCACAGGGCATCAGAACATGAGGCTTTGCTGCTCCCAAGGCACTGGCCTCCAGCCCAGACTCTACTCCATGTCTCGCCTCCAGGATACACCTCCCAGGCCGGACTGGGTTTGAACTACCTCCTGCTCCAGGCCCTGGCCTGCAACTCTCCCGCAGGACTCATCTCCCAGGTCAGCCTGGGCTCGGTCTGCTCCTGCTCCAGCTCCGGCCGCAACTCACCTCCAAGAATTTGCCTTGCTCGCTTTCTGTAAGTGACTTATTCCACCCCAGGAAACTCTTAGTGACTGAAAGAGCCATTTTTACACAAGGTACTGCCTGTTTAAACCAACCAAATGCGACATCCAAAATGAAACAAAAACACCAATATTCATCACCTTGCCTTTGAATCCAATAGTCCTAAACTCAACCTGGAATTAGAGATTTTGATTTGGACAAGCCTCCATTTTGTTATGAACCAGACCAGAACCCATCAAATATATATTAAGAAGATAGCCTACACCCTAACCTTTACTTATTTTAAAGGTAAGTGTGAGGCATTGTATTCCAAATGCAATTCAATTTGTCAAACTACTCGACTTAAGCGAAACACATTTTATTGTCACACTACAGTTAAAATACGCACAAAGTAAAAAGAAAAGACAAGATTTGGCTTAACTGTAACTCTATTGAAGTGCTTAGGAAAATAATGTATTAATTACTTACCAGTAGTTAACTGTTCCAATATAATAACATCCCATAAACACACCCTTGGCGAAGGCAAGTTCAGTAAAATAGATTGTCCCACATGTAATTCTAGCAGCAGGAAGAGAATCCCAGCCTTTAGCTGTAACAGAGAAAGGAATAAGAGCTTCCACATCCAGCTTCAATACCCCAGCAACTGCAGAAAGCTAAAACTAAAAATCCTGGTTCTGTGGGAGCTCAATCCCATCCATTCAGTTGCTCTATTGCTCCAACTTTAAAAAAAAACCAAGGCCTCACAATCTGTTTACTATACTGGCTTTGAACAAACTGCTCATCACCTCTGTCTCAACTCTTCTTCATTCAAGGAAACCAGGACAAAATGCACTCCTTAAAGTCAAAGCATCACACAGTGGTTGGATTAGGAGGTGTATGTCTGTAATGTGTAATTCTGCAAATAAACATAGTGTGTACAGATTTTTCCAGTTCTGTCCTTCACCAACTGGCTTTCTGGAGTAGAATCACACCCACAGCGTAGCGTAAGAGATAATTCTAGGGTTTTGATTCAGGAATAATGCGGGAATGTCGATGCAGCTCCAAGTCTGGTTTGTGAGTAGCTTTGGTAAGTAGTCAGGAAACAGAATCTATAGAAACCCTCAGACGCAACAAATTGAGAGAATGAGTGAAAAAAAAGTGTACATCGAACGGAACAAATATCAATATCAAAAGAAAAATTGATATTACATGTTCTTTTCTGAATCCCTTTTGCCTACTCTAGACTGCCTCAGTATCCAACTCCACACTTTATTCTATCTTTTTGTTTTGCTTTAACTGAAACAAAACAATTGTCTCAAATGCTATGATGAATATTTTTATTTGCAATATTGTGTCACGATTTTAAGGCATCCCAAAATCCCAAAGCCAGCTGTTGAAAACCAACAATAATTGGCAATAAAAATCTCTGTTCTGCAAAAGTGATGATTGTTCTCACACCATTCAGCATATAAACACCTTCCCCTCCACGGAAGGGTGCACTAAAGGAAGAAAAATTTGCATTTCAATCATTCTTCTCGTAAACCTCAGGACTCTCAAAGTGCTTTATAACAACTTCTGTACTTTTGAAGTGTAGCCACTAATGCAATATAGGAAAATTGTCAGGTTTTCTGTGCAGAATAATCTTCCACAAATGGTAATGAGTGGGCAAGTCTTGGACCAAAGGGTATAATCTTAGAATATGGGATAATCATTTTAATGCAGAGATGAGGAGGTATTTCTTCTCTGAGGGTAGTGACGCTGTCGAATTCTTTACTGTAGAGTACTACCTAGGCTGGATCATTCAGTACATCCAAGGCTGAGACAGACAGATTTTTAATCAGGAAGGGGAGTCAGGGGTTATGGGGAAAAGGCAGGGAAGTGAAGTTGAGGATTATGATGTCAGCCATGAACTCATTGAATGGCAGAACAGGCTCGAAGGGGTGACTGGCTTACTTCTGCTCCTACGTCTTCTGGTCAGAGTAGTTGGTCTGCTTGCTTGTAGTTCAGATCAGACATCTCCCTGTGGCAATGTGACCAGCACCAGGGGCTATGGCTGAACATGGACTCAAGCACATGAGATTTTCATCTGAATTTAACTGTACATATTTTGTCACAGTCAAGCTCGTTATTCAATCGCACACTGAGAAAATAATTCCATCTGCTGTTTACTGCATTAGATAAAAAAGACTTTCTGAATCAGAGCCACAGACATCATAAAGTGAAGTCGAGTACCTGCGATGGCTGATGTTCTCGCCTTAGTGAAATTGCTGTTGTGCAAAATTAAGTGCCATCTTACACCATGTCTTTAAATCTCAAACCAAAGCAAGAAAGGCACATTGTGTAAGTTCACACAGGAGCTTTATTGACAGAGAATAACATTGAAGTAGAGAAAACAATTGTAACACTTAATACATGTCCCATGGTAAAGATTTTTGGGCTGAAGGGCCTCTTCTGAGCTGTGTGACTCTCAATATAAGGGTCATATTCAAATCAGACCTTCCTGGTGATAATACAATTTGCTCCATTGCCTGGTCTGTGTCGAATTTGGGTGCTGTCAGACAGATGGCCCTCAATCTCTCTGGGTTAAAGAAGGAGGAAAAGTTAGCAATGGTTCCCATGCTGACCACCATACACTGACTGTCACTGCATTTGTGGATTATTTGTGGATCAAATGACGGATGAGTGAAAATGATAGGGCTTGGCTAGATTTAGAGCAAGTGAAGGGAGTTTTCAATGAGTGAAATTCTTGCCCATGCTTCCTGTGTTTTGTGCAACAATACATTCCAAATCCCTCATGACCTCACCCCTCCATATTGCTGTATACCCCTGCAGCCCCACAACTCTCTAAGATCTCAGTGTGTCTTCTATTCCAGTTTTTTTTTTAACAGATCTCCCCTTTTCAATTCTTCCACTATTGGTGGAAATACCTGTACCTTAACCTCTAGAATTCACTTCCAAGAACTTTCACCTCTCAATGCCTTTCAGATGCTGTCATGATGATGAATCCCGAATTAATAATGAACATATTGAACATTTAAGTGTAACATGTGTTTTTCAAAAGAGAGACTTCACAACCAAAAGATGATTGACAATTTATATTGAACAGCTGTCTAGTCATCGCTGTGAAAATTAGACTGAATCCTGACAGCGTATTCTGGGAATGTCGTGCTTAAAGATAGTCAAGGAAACTTCAGACTGTAACACTTCAAAAGGACAGATGCCATTCAAGAAACAGTGTTCATCTGTAGCTACAGAGATAGTAAAGGGCTGATTACCACCACTAAGCAGAAAATCATCTCCTGTGAAATGTGTCCCAGTCATCAGGCACAATAAAAGTTGAAAGAAATGTAGTTCTGAGTGAAGGACACGTTTGTATTTTACTCTTCCAGGAATACACAAGGTAGAGATTAAACAACAATTACATTCTTGGGTCTCTGTCTGCTAGTCTGCCTGAGTACTAAAGTGGAAGTGTGCTAGCTTGGGATTCGAGATCCTCCATATTAACCTGTACTGTGAAGGGACACAGCTGAGAATATCTTTTAGACACTCCTGCTGTGTTGAGGCTGTTGAAAACAAGTCGAGTCAGCAAAGTCACTACTGAAGAAAACTGGACAAACTCCTTTCAGCTAATGGCAGAACCAAAAAGCTGCGAGTAACTACTCAACTGCCAACATCAATGTTACTAAAATTACCCACCTTGGGGCTTTAGCATTTCATAATCTATTCACAGACAAACCAAAGACAGATTTGTTATTTTATTTCTTTGTGACTTTTAATTTTTGGACTCGCCTCTTATTTCTAATCTCTGTGAATGTGTGTAGCATTTGTCATTTTTGTTCGTATTTTCATAGCTAATAACCTCACATATTCTTTAACTCAATAAGGCCTGCTTAAACTGGCTCCTTTTAAACACTAATATATTTGTGCTGGGGGAAAGGTGTCGGTAGAGGGAGGGATCTTTTCTAAATTAACCATTTTGCAACTAGCCAGGGGAGGGACTGAATAAAAACAGTAGTTGCTGGAAAAGCTCAGGAGGCCTGTGAAGAAAAGATCAGAGGAAGGGTCACCGGACCCGAAACGTTAACTCTGAATTTTTCTTCACAGATGCTGCTCGACCTGCTGAGCTTTTCCAGCAACTTCTGTTTTTGTTCCTGATTTACAGCATCCACAGTTCTTTCAGTGAGGGACTGAATAATGAAGGCGAGCCAGTTTATCCTTCCTTAGCCAGGAGTTTAGCCATATGGGAGCATGCCATCCAGAATGGTAACAAATAGAGAGGCAGGTCATAACAATGCTCCATTTGGCCAAATGTCTAGTTGCCTTTCCTTCCATTGTTCAGCGTTAGATTTCTTGCAATGATCGCTATTGATAAGCTGCCGTCGAATGTTTCCCTTGATTAAGCCGCTGTATGAACAGAAGCTGTTGTTAGTCCTGCTGTTACCATCATTTTCCAATGTCAGCCCATGGATTAGATGCTTTGAATTCACAGTAACCTCAATCTAGCCTCCTCCTCTCAGGTCAAAAATCCGAGTTTTGAAGATTAATAAAGGTGCAATCATTCTTCAATATTTGACACACAGACACAAGTTGCAAACCGACTCGAGGAGCCTTGATGGAATCTTCCATAAACAACAACCCTATTGGGTCAGTGCATTGAGTGCAGAAGTTGGGATGTCATGTTGCGGCTGTACAGGACATTGGTGAGACCACTTCTAGAATACTGTGTTCAATTCTGGTCTCCTGCTATGCAAAGGATGTTGTGAAATTTGAAAGGTTTTAGAAAAGATTTACAACGATGTCACCAAGGTTGGAATGTTTGTGCTGGAGGGAGGAGCTATTTTCCCTGGAGTATCAGGGGCTTAGGGGTGACTTTATATAGGTTTATAAAATCATGAGGGGCATCGATCGGGTGAATAGTCAAAGTCTTTTCCCTGGAGTAGGGGAGTCCAGAACTACAGGACATAGGTTTAAGGTGAGAGGGGAAAGATTTAAAAGAGGCAACTTTTTCACACAGAGGGTGACGCATGTGTGGAATGAGATGCCAGAGGAAGTGTTGAAGGCTGGTATGATTACAACATTTAAAAGGCATCAGAGTGGGTATTATGAACAGGACGAGTTTAGAGGGATATGGGCCAAATGTTGGCAAAAAGGACTAGATTAATTTAGGATATCTGGTCAGCATGGATATATTGGACCAAAGGGTCTGTTTCCGAGCTGTATATCTCCATGATTCTATGAATCTAAAAAGTATGTAGATGTTCCTTTTCAGAACAGAACATTTGAAGTAGTAATCAATTTCACTTTTTTTGCAATTATAGATTTAACATAAGTGGAGAGATGTTAGATGTTAGAACAAGGGGATGCTGAGGAATGGGGACGTGAGTTAAGGACACTGATAAGCCAGTCATTACTAGACAATGCAGAGTCTTGATGAGTGGAATCAGTATCCAGGTCGTTGATGCATTACACTGACAGTCTGGTCACCGCAGTTTGCAATAAGTCACTAACATTTCTTTCTCTGTGTGTAAATGAGTCTCCCTTTTGTTTGTCTTCCTTATTTGGAATCAATATTCATTAAGAGAAATAGTTTAAACATGCACAATGCCGCTGACGTGAGATAGCTACTCATCCTGACCATTCTCAACGAGAAATTCACATCTGAGCTCTAAGCAGGGCCATTAATTTACTGGCACCATGAAACAAAAGTTGAAGATCCTTGCAAATTATAATTGATGTCAGTTTGTAAATGCAGGCCCACTTGGAATGCGTTGTGAAACACAAAAATTAAAGGCAATCCCCCTTTCCATCACTTAGTTGGACTGTAACACGTGGGGAATCGATTTTCTTATTGTGAGCTGTCAGGCCTGCACCAGAGAATGAGTTTTAATTCTGTGCTGTCATTAAAGTGCTTGTTTAACAGCCAAAGGAATGGAACCACCGTCTGGGTGAAGCAGGAGCTGTTGTGTCACTGAATGGTACCTGTCACATGATGATAAATGACCCTCAGAGCTCCCAAATCCCCTGCTCTGTCACTCAGGTAAGAATCATTAATCTTCATTTTGGACAGGCCGCTTCGAGCAGCCTTGATTGCAAGTGTCTGCAAGTATTTACAAGCAAGATGCAGGGCAGAATGGGAAATTCATATTGTCAGAATACATGCACATTAGCATAATTTATTATGATTTGACCCCCCCCCCTTAAAAAAAGAAGCAAGTGGGGGATAGATGTGATTAGACAGATGGAGTGTGGGGTCTTGGCTGGTAGCCACTGAGACCCCTGCAGTGCCTGATGAAGGGTAGAACATTCTGCAGCCCAATGGAAAGGCTGGCAGTTCAATTACAGAGTAATAAAGGGACATTCATCATTCAATTAGGCACCTGTCATGCTTTACAAAAGGGAAAACTTCGCATCTGAAACTCAGGGGAGGTGATGCTACACTGGGATGAAAGTAAGTAAATGAAAAAAAAGGACAAAGTCAATTGCTGGATGACCAGACAAGGGGGGGAAGGTGTGTTAAAGGAGACTCCCCTGCCCTCCTGGGTAGTGGAGAGAGGAATTCTAAAGCCAACTTTATACCCATGTTGTGAGGATTTACTCTGTGTTTCTCTCTCCACAGAGGCTGCCAGACCTGCTGAGTTTCTCCAGCACTTTCTGGGTTTCTTTTTGTTTCAGATTTCCAGCATCCGCACTTTTGTTTTAATTTGTTCCTTTGAACGGGGTTTGTCTCCTGCCTGGTTTATCGAGGGTAAGAGGGAGGGTAAGAGTATAGGAAGAGTGCAAACGATCAGGAATAAATGTGTGTGTGTGTGTGCGTGTGAGTGAGGGGGGAGAGCATATAAATTATTGATGAGCTGAGGGACATGATAGGGAGTGCTCATTAAATCATCCTGAAGCTTCATTAAGTAGCGTAACGCTATCTTCCTCGCATGCTTCCTCCTGAGTGTTGATGAGGCGGTAAGCACCTCCCCTCATATGTCAAAACTTGGGCCGTTTTCTCTGTGCCAGCTGCTCAGTAAGATGCAAGGGGCTCAGCTTAGCAGTTCTGTAACCTGTCTCTATTCCCAGGTCTCCTGCCTTAGGTCCCTTACCATGACAGTAAGACCTAGTGAATTATATATTAAGATAAATGATAATTGCTCTGGTTTTACCATCATTTAATGAGCACCATAAATTAAAAAAATGAAAAATACAAACACTACTTTGCAGTACTGCCTACACTTTAAACACATCAGAGTCATTAGGACACAAAACACAAATGCCTGCAAGAAACAGGAACCCTTTACTGAACCAGAGCAGTTGCTGTATTACAGTCCCTGGCCTCGTGTGTGAAACGTCATTCATTTCCATAAATCATAAAAGGCCTTTTGCCTGAAAGACTCCCTCACTTTTCATAACTATATAGGGAGCAAGACAGTGAAACTAAGAAACAAAAACATGTAACAACCACAACCCCTTTCTATCAATAGGGGTCGGTTAGCTCAGTTGCCTGGATGGTTAGTTGCATCTCCAAAGCTTGTCCACCATCTACAAGGCACAAGTCAGGAGTGTGATGGAATACTCCCCACTTGCCTGGATGGGTGCAGCCCCAACAACACACGTAACAGGACAAAGCAGTCTGCTTGATTGTCACTGCATCCACAAACATCCACATTGTCCACCACAGACGCTCAGTAGCAGCAGCATGCACTATCTAAAAGATGCACTGCAGAAATTCACCAAAGATCCTCAGACAGCACCTTCCAAACCCACGACCACTTCTGTCTAGATGGACAAGGGCAGCAGATAACTGTGAACACCACCCCCTGCAAGTTCCCCTCCAAGCCACTCACACCAGCCTGACTTGGAAATATATCACCACTCCTTCACTGTTGCTGGGTCCAAATCCTGGAATTCCCATGCTGATGGCCTTTTGGGTCTACCAGTGGCACATGGACTGCAGCGGTTCAAGAAGGCAGCTCACCACCACCTTCTCAAGGGCAACTAGGGATGGACAATAAATGCTGGCCCAGGCGGTGATTCCTACATCCCTTGAAAGGGAAAAGAAAAACATTCACTGTGTGTAGCATGTACCTGACAATAAGAAGATCACAGAGAAGTGAATCTTCTGCAATCCAAAATGTGTAAGCTGCTGACTATTCTTGGAGCTCTGGAGGCCTGTGGTCAGCAGATTCCTGCAGGGATCAGTATTGGTTCTACTTTCGTTTGTCATTCATATAAACGATTTGAATGAGAATTTAATAAGTTTGTGAATGACATCAAAATTGGTGGAATATTGGACAATGAAGAAGGTTAACTAAGATTACAACGAGATCTTGATCAATTGGGTCAGTGGGCTGAGGAGTGGCAGATGGAGTTTAATTTGGATAAATTTGAGGTATTGTAGTTTGGTAAAACAAATAAAGGCAGGATGTATACAATTAATGATAGCGCCCTGGGTAGTGATGTAGAACAGAGAGACCTAGGGGTTCAGGGACATAATTCCTTGAAATTTGCTCTACAGGAAGACAGGGTGGTTAAGAAGATCTTTAGCACACTTGCCTTCATTGCTCAGACCTTCGAGTATCGGAGCTGGGACGTCATGTTGAGGTTGTGCAGGACATTGGTGAGGCCTCTTCGAGAGTACTGTGTGCAGTTCTGATCGCCCTGTTATAGAGAGCTCAGAAAAGATTTGCCAGGATGTTACTGGGAATGGACGGTTTAAGTTATAAAGATAGACTTGATAGGCTGGGACTTTTTTCAATCCGGCTTAGGAGGTTGAGGGGTGACATTATAGAAGTAAATAAAATCATGAAGGACATTAATAAAGTGAATAGCAAGGATCCTTTCCCCAGGGTGGGGGTGTTCAAAACTAGGGGACATATTTTTAGGTTGGGAGGAGAAAGATTTAGAAAGGACATAGGGGGCAATTATTTTACACAGAGAGTGGTTCGTAAGTGGAATGAGCTGCCAGAGGAAGTGGTGGATGTGGGTACAGTTACAACGTTTAAGGTATTTAGATAAATACGCGAATGGGAAAGGTTTGGAAGGATATGGGCCAAACACAGGCAAGTGGGACTAGTGTGGTTTCAGGAACTTGGTTTGTGTAGGACTGAAGAGTCTGTTTTCATGCTGTGTGAATCTCAGACCCTGAAACCTACAAAACACAAAGTTTGTAGCTTTGCTGGGATTCTGCTGATGACGCTTTTATAGACCCAAAACATTTCTCTCGGCTTCTCTTCACCCAATCATGCACCCTCTCCCCTCCATCTGCTGCATGCTGCCTGTATTACTTCAATTCAAGTTAACTCAGTATATACTGTTCCATTTACATGGCCCCAGACCAGGGCTGGGAAAAGAAATCATATGACCAATTTCTCTGTTAACTTTCATTATGAACTTGTTTTCCATATTAGACCATGTTTTTGTTTAAATTCTCCTTCCACGATGCAATCCTGAGCTGACCTTGATACTTGACCCGTCTTGTTAATCTTTTCTGTTTCTTTAGTGCATCTGCTTGTGGAATATAACATTTCCTACCCTTTGCATTTAGCAGCTTGACTGTATGTTTGTGAGCGATCTACATGCCTCTCACTGGTGTAAATTGCAATTAAATCTTTGCTTCACTTCTAAATTAAAGCAATCAATCCGTCCACTGTATTTTTCTTGAGAGCACAGAAACTTCAGGCATGCATGAGGGAGCAAAGGGATTTAGTGGCGATGTTTAGAGTTTGAGTTGACCCCAAGGCAGAGAATGATGATACAGTACATCCCTGGATCCACATGATTTAGGTGACCACCCAATAACGGTAAAGAGCAAGCAGAAGCTTTTATTCCATTTCATAAAATATACGTAGAATTCCCACAGTGTGGGACAGGCCATTTGGTCCAACAAGTACGCACCAACCTTCTGGAGAACATCCCACCCAGACATATTCCCCTATTCCACTCCTGTTATCCTGCATTTTCCATGGCTAATGCACCTAATGTACCGAACGAAAACAAAGTTGCTGGAAAAGCTCAGCAGGTCTGGCAGCATCTGTGGAGGAGAAAACAGGGTTAACGTTTCGGGTCTGGTGACCCTTCTTCAGAACTGATGGTGGCTGGGAAAATATCAGTTTATATGCAGAAAATAGGGAGGTGGGTGAGGTAGGGAGTAAACGATAGGATAGAGCCCAAAGAGAGAGAAAGACAGTTGGACAGACAAAGGAGTTGCTAACAATCAGGCTGGGAGAGTGAATAGTTGTTAATGGGGACAGGTAGTGACTAACAACAGGGGGTGTGTAGTGGCAGGCTATGTGGTAACAAGGCCTGGTGTGTGGGGTGGGGGGCTGGGACATGGGAGAGTTTAGGCCCTAAAATTATTGAACTCAATATTGAGTCCAGAGGGCTGTAGGGTCCCTAAGCAGAAAATGAGGTGCTGTTCCTCCAGCTTGCGTTGGGCTTCACTGGAACACTGTAGCAAGCCGGAGACAGAGACGTTGGCCAGAGAGCAGGGTGGTGCATTGAAGTGGCAAGCAACAGGTAGTTCAGGGTCTTTTCTGCGAGCAGAACTTAGATGTTTTGCGAAGAGGTCGCCAAGTCTACGCTTCGTTTCCCCAGTGTAGAGGACACCACATTGTGAGCAGTAGACTAGACTCTTGGAAGTGCAGGTGAAGTGTTGCTTCACCTGGAAGGTATGTTTGGGCCCTTGGATAGTGGGGAGGGAGGAGGTAAATGGGCAGGTGTTGCACCTTCGCCGGTTACAGGGGAAGGTGCTGTAGGGCACCTAACCTACTGATCCCTGAACACTATGGGTAACTTAGCACAGCCAAGCCGCCTAACTTGCCCATCTTTGGACTGTGGGAGGAAACCTGAGCACCTGATGGAAACCCACGCAGACACAGGGAGAACATGTAAACTCCATACAGACAGCCGCCTGAGGGTGGGATCAAACCCAGGTCCCTGGTACTGTGAGGTTGCAGTGCTAACCACTGAGCCACCCTGCTGTCCCAGGCTGGGGTGAGTGGAAACTTCCTTGGATGACCAAAATCTCATCCAGCCCTGGCCCTCCCTCACGAGGACAAGGAAAGAAAGTTGTGTACTGAAGCAGCACCATTCACAATCACAGAATGTCCCATATTAAAGACAATTAATTGCTTTTGAAGTGTGGTCACTGTCGTAATGGAAGAAATACATTGACTAATCTTTCCACAGCAAAACCCCACAGACAACAACCCAAGAATGAGCCGATAACCCAATCATATTTGCTGATGTAGAAGGAACTGCTGATGCTGGAGAATCTGAGATAACAAGGTGTAGAGCTGGATGA
>JAHRHZ010000059.1:25885420-25927437 GCA_024137785.1 Ginglymostoma cirratum | reverse complement strand
TGGGGATAGTCTGGGAACTAATAATGCCGAGGAATGTGGGGATAGTCTGGGAACTAATAATGCCGAGGAATGTGGGGATAGTCTGGGTACTAATTACACTGAGGGATATGGGGATACTCTGCGTACTAATAATGCTGAGGGATATGGGGATAGTAGGGGAAGAATGGTCTAGATCTGTTTAAATGATGGAACAGACTCGAAGAGTGGCATGGCCTACTCCTGGTCCTATTTCCTATCCTCCTAATTGCCTTTGAGAAGGTGTTGGCGAGCTGCCTTTTTAAACCACAGCAGTCCATCTGGTGCAGATAGCCCCCAAAGTGCTGTGAAGAAGAGAATGCCAAGGTACTGACCTTGTAACTGTGAAGGAATGGTCATATATTTCCAAGCCACAATGATAAGTGGCTTTGAAACACACAAAATAAGACTAATAGTAGGCCGTTCAGTCATTTGAGCCTGCTCTACCATGCAAGCTGATCATAGCTGATCAACCAACTCAGTCCCCTGTTCCCGCTTTCTCCCCAATCCTTCTGATCACTTTATCCCTAAGAACAATATCTAACTCCTTCTTGTTACTAAATCAATATTTTGGCCTCAACTCCTTTCTGTGTGACAGAATTTTGAGCGTGACCCTTTCTTTCTTTACCTGGCTCACCTCTGTCTAGGTGAAGAAATTCCTCCTCATCTCTGTCCTAAGTGGTCTACCCTGTATCCTCAGACTGTGAACCCTAGAGGTGAACTTTGTAGATGCTGGTGTGCCCTTGCATCTGCTGCCCTTGGCCATCTCATGGTCACAGGTTAGGAAGGAGCCATCTCAGTGAGTTGTTGCAGTACATCTTGTGGATGATACACACTGCTTCCACTGCGCAGCGATGGTAAAGGGAGTAGATGTTGAAGGTTGTTGACATCCATTCAGAGGGCTGCTTTGTCCTGGATGGTGTCGAGCTTCTTGGGTGCTGTTGGGGCTGCACTCATCCAGGCAGGTGGGGAGTATTCCATCACACTCCTGACTTGTGCCTTGTAGATGGTGGACCGGTTTTGGGCAGGAGTGAGCTACCTATTGTAATACTCCAAGTAATGACTATTGTAATGTAGGTAAATGGCAACAAACATGTGTGTGCCAAACCCCCACAAACAACAATGTGATAATGACCAGATAAACTGTCTGACTCTGATGTTCTTTGAGGGGTAAATATTGGCCAGTTCATTGCAGAGGTTGAGGTGAGAGCACTGCTCTTGTTGGTGCAGGCCTGAAGAGACCAGTTAAAAGTACATGGGCATCACGTGCCCTAAGCTGGCAGAAATTTGGTCAATGTGTCGATTGGAATCCAGGGACACTGCTGCTGTATTAATCCGAGGATGAAATTGGATAGGGAATTTGCATCAAAATTGATGATGTTACCACCAGAAAGCAAATGAAAAGACATAGGCACATGGCCTAACCCGAATAGTTGGGCAATGTTAATATGTGACTTTAATCTCCTTCTGTACTGTTCCATGTCAATTTAGCTTCCTGACAGTCGTAGCACTGTATTCGGGAATCTGAAATACACCGGGGAAAAAAAAACAACTTGCTGGTGCAAAACTTGTTGAAGGTGTTTTGCAGCAATGGGAGATTTTCCAAAATGTAAACGCTCCCAATGATTTACCTTTTTTTTAATGCCACTGGCAATTAGTGTAGAACAACAACTGCGATGCCACCCGAGGGAGCTAATTGTGACTGCTTTCACGAGAATGCAAAACAATAATCACAAGGGTGTTTGACTCTGTTTCCTGGCCAACATTTATCCCTCAATCAACATCATAAAAATAAACGTCATTGTGGGATCTTGCTGTGTACATCTCATAGAATCCCTACAGTGTGGAAACAGGCCCTTCAGCCCAACAGGTCTGCACTGACCCTTGGACCATCCCACCCAGACCCATCCCCCTATAACCCACACAACCCTGAACACTATGGGCAATTTAGCATGGCTAACCTGTGCATCTTTGG
The DNA here is from genome assembly GCA_024137785.1 of Ginglymostoma cirratum. Taxonomy (NCBI): domain Eukaryota; kingdom Metazoa; phylum Chordata; class Chondrichthyes; order Orectolobiformes; family Ginglymostomatidae; genus Ginglymostoma; species Ginglymostoma cirratum. Next base: position 25,925,447 of record JAHRHZ010000059.1, on the reverse strand, counting down.
ACTGTGGGAGGAAACTGGAGCACCTGGAGGAAACCCACACAGACACGGGGAGAATGTGCAAACTCCACACAGACAGTCACCTGAGGCTGGAATCAAACCTGTGTTCCTGGTGCTGTGACGCTGCAGTGCTAACCTCTCAGCCACCATGCCACCCCTTGACTGCTGTGTTACCGTAACAACAGGGACTGTACTTCAGAAAGTACACTCATTGGCTGTAAAGCATTTTGAGATGTCCTGTGGTTTTGAAAACACAATATCAGTGTGAGTCTTTCTTTCTATATCTGGCTCTCACAGGTTGAATATTTTCTGTAACTTTTGACCAGCTCTCCAGGAGAGTTTCAGCCCGAAACATTGACTTTCCTGCTCCCCAGATGCTGTCTGATCTGCTGTGCTGTTCCAGCTTCACGTCTATTTTCCAGCATCTTCAGTCTTTACTGTCCCCAGGAACCAGTTTGGAAAAGCAACAAATAGGGCAAGAAGCGCCCAAGCAATTTACAATCCTTATTTTGTCCATGTCGTTGTCCTGATCTTTAACACTGTGATTTCCTCCACCCTCACAAACCTCTGAGATCTCTGCTGTCCTCTGCATTCACCTATCTACACTCCATTTTAATTGTTCCGCTGTTGGTCACTGTGACTTTAGATGCCTTTGCCCTGATGCTCTTTAATTTCCTTCCGACACTCCTCTGCTTCTCTATCTTACTTCTACCCCACCTCCTCCGGGACCCATTTAAACAGTATTTAGGATCCTCAATTTTGACAAGTTTTTGGCCATTCCAATACCTCCACATGTGACTTGGGGTCATGCTTTGTATCTTAGCACTTTGTAGAGATAATTGGCTAATTGAGTCTGTCGATGACCTTCAGTTTACATTTACTAGTACCTTTCAGGTCCTAGCTGAGATCTTAACAATAGAATTCTCTTTAATTGAAAAGGGAGACAGAAGTTGGGAGGGCTGATAGAGGAAGGATTGGAGCTAAAATAAACAAGGAGGCCAAAGAAACGAGGAAACCAGACAATGATGGATGGTGGCTTCATACTGAAAGCTGTGCAGTGATGAGAGGAGCAGATAAGATGAATCTCTATGAAATAAAACTCTCCTTGTTTCATTTCACAAAGTGCGATGGCTCCTTTGTGTGTGACAGAAAGACTGACTCAGCTGAAGGGACAATACTGTGAAGCAGCTCTAGGGAGCCACTTGGTTAGAAGAAAACAGCATTGCCAAACAGCTGCTGCAAACAAAGGAAATCTGCAATAAATTCATATTTCATAAATTAGCCAAGCAGCTTGCCAAACATTAGCAAGGGGGAGTCATCTGATGTCTAATTAGCTTAAGTGTTCAGACTCTGAAAACTGGAAATACATCTGTAAAATCTGTTCTTCTTAAGCCCACAGTGTCTATAGTAATGGCAATAGTGCAAATTAAAGAAGATTGGCCTCTTAGATGTAGGATGTATTTCAATAAATTTGATCGATGAACCTGGTTATAAAGTATTATGAACCTGATCTTTTGAACTAGACTGGTGTTATTTGTCAATCTATGATAGACTATACACCAAACTAATCTACAATTGGTGCTCAGTACATCAAGAGAAGGTGCTAACGAGCATGAGAATTCAAAACTGGAGGAGACCTTGATCCGTCAGTCAATGCAATCATGGATGGTCATCTACCTTAATCCCACTTTCCCACATGATCCCCCTATCCCGTAATCCACTTAATATCCAAATATCTATCAACTCTACCTTGGAATTACTCAATGACTGGGCATCTCTGGGATAAAGAATAATGAAGGTTTACAACGCTCTGGTAGAAGGAAATTCTCCTCATCTCACTCCTAAGTAGCTGGCACCTGATTCTGAGACTGTGTTCTAGATTGCCCAAGCAGAAGAAAAAGCACTTCATCAGCACCTATACAGTTTTGGTTAATCATCTCTCATTCTTCTAAAGATTATAGACCGAGAACTCCCAATCTCCTCAATTCACAATTCAACTGAAAGATACTCCTGAGGAATTTTCCAAGGGCTGTTTAAAATTTGTCTTAGATCCTGCAAAATGACACGGGACAATGTTGAATTTAACAATTAGTTTGTTAGAATATAGCCAATTAGAATTTGGATAATAACTCTGAATTACTAGATGGTGGATGCTAGAACCTACTGAACATCCTAATTGCCAGTGTAGATAATCTGACATGGCAATTCAACAGCTACAAATCATTTCCCATTATCTTATTCCAGAATCAGAGATTGAAGCCACTTAAAGAACAAGTTTTCACTTGCATTCCAACCAACCCTTTATTCCAGCAGGTATCCCATCGTGCAGTGTGAATAATAAGATTTGGAAGATTATAACATATAATAAAGTGAACTATATACACAGCTGCTATCTCATTCTTTAGAATTGACCTTTAACCAATTCAACCCCGACAACATCTTGTGCTCTTCCCAGTCTGACCTCTTGACAATCCATGGCTTTATTCGCTCTTCCATTGGTAGTCGTGCCTTCAACTACCTGGCCTTAAAGCTCAGGAGTTGCCTTCTTGTCCACCTCAACCCCTCCTTCAAATCTACCTCTCTGACAAGGCTGTTGGTCGCTTGTTCTAGTCACTTCCATAATTTTATTTTCCTTTATTCATTCACAGGATGAAGCAGCATTTATTGGCCAGATGAGTCAACCACATTACAGTGGGTCTGGAGTCGCATGTAGCCCAGACCAGGTAAGGAGGGCAGTTTCCTTTCCTAAAGGACAGTAGAGATCTAATCAGGTCTGAAGGGATATCTGAAATGTAACGGGTGATAGAGATAGTTTTTTTTTATTAATGATATTGAGTGAGGGGTAATTACTGCTAGCATCCCAGGGAGAGTTCCCCTATTTCCTTAGGAGCATTTCCATTCAATGGACAGGAGTGGGGACTTTAATTCTTCATCAGAAAGACACCACCTCTGACAGTGCAACACTCCCTCAGTGCTGCGGTACAGGGTCAGGTAAGGTCTTCACATGATTTGGGCCTGGAGTGGGACTCAAACACCTCGTGGTTCAGAGGTGAGCATGCTACCCATTGAGTAAAGCTGACACATTGAAGGTAAGGTCGCCATCGTCTTACCAGATTATGAGGCTACTCTAACTGCCGGGAGACAATTGGTGATGGTTTAACCTGAAGGTGGAGGGACTTTTGTGGGAATCTCAGCCAGCGCAGGAATTGAGCCCACGCTATTAGTACCATTCTGAATCACAAACCAACTGTCCAGCCAACTGAGTTAAGGAAATTAAAAATATTTGTTGCAACCAACCGAGCGGGGATTTAAAAAGAAGGGAGTTGATTCCACCTCCTTGCCTGGTCGTAACAGGAGTGATACTGAAATCATTAAACGTGATGCGAAAGGTGAAAAACCCACAGAGGTGCCCTGCTCTGGTTAACACGGGGCACTATATCTTAACGCTGCCCTCCTCGCGTTCACTGCTCACGTACCCCTGTGGCAGCGTTCAGGTCCTGCCACAAGACCAGCCTTTTCCACAAAACGAGGGAACATGTTAAAAGAGTTGGCAGACAAACTGAAAGCAGTCGGTAGCCCTAATGACAGAATGGGAATTGCCAAACTAAAGTCTGGAACCTGAAGGAAAGTAAACAGAGAGTGAGTGAAAAATAATTAAAGCAAAATAACCAATATTTACATTGTTTAGAAAACTGACACATCTTGAGCTTGAACAAAATTGCTGAAGTTTTCCTTTCACTGGCACTCGGAGCCCGACAAAATTGTGACAGGCTGGCAAAGCACTTCAGTATATCATGTGTTTGCTGTGTAATTGTGTTATCATTCTGCGCATTAAAATGTCACTGTGTCAGTGAGGATATGGGAGACTGGTTTATTTCAGTGTGTGAGCCAACAAAAGAAAAATCGTTTCATGAATGGTTTCAAACAGAAATCTAACTCGGATAAAATCAATCTGGGAAAAGAAAACCTGTTCTAAGCCACTTGTCTCAAGGTCATACAGGAACAACCTGGTTTCTGGGCTTGGAAATTGGAAGCGGAGGCGAAGTTTGATCTTGTACCTTGCTTGGCGATTGTGGCTGGAGGATTTGGATTGCAGTGCAAGTGCAGTATGTATTTTCTAATCAGCCTGTTCAATGGTATTATGATTGAGTTCTGGAGCAGCTCGAACCTCTGCCTGAGAGGTAAGGACACTACCGCTACTTCACAGGAACCCCATGCACATGCTGCACCCTACACTGATCTACGAAGAGCCTGTGAAAAGGGGCTGGAGTGATGCACAAACCCGAGCCAGAATCCAATGGTGGCAGCTGTTGGTTTGGATAGTCACGTAGAGACCCAGGCTACACATTTGAAAGAAGGTCCATGGGACTTCCTGCCAATCAAGGGGTTTTGAGGAGCAGCACCAAAGTCCCAGGACGGGGGAAAGGTATTGTGTGGGGACTCGATGGGGGAACATTTCCAGTGGTGGGGGACATATGGAGAGGGGGTAATAGAAGTTGGAAGCAGGTAGGAACAGATGCCTCCTTATGGATATATCTCCTAGGCCACTGCCCTACACTTATGTCCTCAATCAGACACTGTACTCCTTTGATTGGGGAATACCCCTCTAGCAAGCTGACAGGTAACCCACACGTTTCTTGCTCTCAGGAAGACGGCATGGCAATAGTGTCAATCCCAGTGGTGGTGGGATGAGGCCATTGAGTGGTCCTTAAATGGCTACATAAAGCCTGAATTGGGAGTGAAATGGGAAGTTCATAAGATACAGAATTGCTTTGAAGCTAGATATTAAATAGGAATCTGAACAAGCTTTTGTATTGAATTGGGACAATAGATGAACTTTGTCATAACAGTAGGAAAATATCAGCTATTAATTTGCCAAATCTATCATCAGATTTTAATACCTCAGACTTGTCTGGGCTAAAATGATTTCAAAAAGGAAAAGCATTATTTTCAAAAATGGTGGCAGTTCTTGTCACAGTTGAGCCAATATTGATGAGAATAGCAACAAACAAGAACTGGTTGGAACTAACATTAGCTTATTATCAAGCAGATTGAACCAGTCAAACGTATTTGTAACTCTTGTTTAGTTTACACCTTTATGAGAATTTCGTATGTTGACGATTTTGAAAAAAATCTGTGATTAGGCAGCTTGGAAAGAAAGAATTCAGATACTGGTATACACAAACCAGCATTATTTTGGGAGGCTTTAATGGTGAAGCAGTGAGTTAGATTTGTAACAGGAACTGGAGAATTCCCTCTCTTTCTTCTGCTTTCTCCCGGTCTCATAAAGGACAAAGCACCCAGAGATAATGCAAACTGGATAGAAATATCTGATCACCAAGACCTCAAAGATATCTGCAATGTTTATGGCTGCCATTGTTCCATGACATTCCTAACTAAACAAGAGCAATGCACAAGCAAAGATTAAATGGATTGGGACTCTGCTCATTGGAATTTAACAGAATGAGAGGTGATCTTATTGAAACATATGGGATTATTAAGGGGCTTGACAGAGTAAATGCAAGAGAATGTTCCCCCACATGGGAGAGTCTAGGCCCAGAGGGCATAGTCTCAGAATAAAGGGGCACCAATTTAAGACTGAGATGAGGATGAATTTATTCTGAGGGTTGTGAGTCTTTGGAACGGTTCATCACAGAGAGCTGTGAGGGTAGAGTCCTTCTGTCGAGTTAAGGCTGAGATAAATTGATTCCCCTACTGATCAAGAATCTGAGGTTATGGCAAAAGGGCAGGAAAGTGGTTGTGAGGAATGTTGGATTATGATCCTATTGAATGACGAAGCAGGTTCAAAGGGCCGAATGGCTTACTTATGTTCCTTTTCTTATGTTCTTATGGTCTAACCATGGTCTCAGGTGAAAAATTAGCACCCGAAGCTTTTCGTAAACTAAGGTAACTACATTTTTATTACAGTGAGTTATAGCTGCATGCTACATAATTTTTTTTTTGCTTTGGCCGGCTGAGAAAGTTAGAAAGAGGGAAAAGAGAGCTTCATCTGGTCAGAGCACATATTACTTTAACAAAGCATAAGCAGATACTTTCGATTAAGTTCTGCAAGCTTTTGACAATTACCATAGACTTCGATGGGAACATCACTTCTTGCAATATCCTCTCCAAGCAAATCACCATCTTGACTTGGAAATATATCACTGTTACTTCAATGTCGCTGGGTCAAAATCCTGGAAGTCTCTTCCTAAGGGCATTGGCAGTATCCCTGACCATATGGACTTCAGCAGCTCATCATCACCTTCTCCAGGGTGACTAGAGATTGTAGTGAATGTCAACTTAACCAGTAATGCCCACACCCTCAGAACGATTAATAAAAGAATCAGAACTTTTTACTTCCTGATCCTCTATCTGAGAATTCTTCACGATGTTTGACTGCTTAGCCTGCTTGATGAAGTCACTATTGCTGGGCTCCTGGAGATCTGCTGCAATTGTTCCTGGAATGAAGTTAATATTCGGAAATCGAAAGCCCACACTGGAGAGATTACTGGATCTTTGTGGGCAGTTTTTGTCCAGATCAGTCACAAGAGCCATTGCCTCACAAATCAGAACAAATCTTCTCGTAGTCTTATTGTTTGCAAAGGTATTTGAGGTTTGGGATGTTCAAGAGAGTATTAGTCAGAATCAGGCTGCTACATGTCATACATAATCAGCGTTCAAGGTTAAATGTTGCATGACAACACAACAGATTGTGAAGCCCATCCTGCAAACTCCCCAGTAACCCTACACTGAACACTGGACATCGTGCCTTTTAGATTTCAGCTGACTTCATCCTGTTCCTAACTGTGATTGTTTAATCCATTTTTCAACACGAGTTGACAAATTAGTTCCAAGTTGAGGCAAGTGCGAGAAATGTTGACCTTAGGGTACCCATTTATGACTAAATGTTTCCTTTCATATTGTCATGAGAGTGAAATTACCTCACTATTCATGACCTCACTCGCTGTGATATCAGATTCATTCAGCTCTGTTTGAACTCCTGGGGCCACAGAAGTTGATTGATGAAAACTTAACTTCTGATGGATACAGACAGAAAGGTGGCTTGGCACAGATGAGACTCTAATAGGTTTAGTTAGAGTCCTTTTAATCTGCACACCTTTTTTCTCAAGAAAGCTCTGATCTTCTACTCAATGTCATGTTAACCTGCACCAGAGGCAAACGTATGACTACTGAAGTATGACAAATTGCAGTGGGAAACAAATGGAGCCATTCTTATCTCTGGGATTAAGTTGATCCAAGTTTTATATTAGAATGCAGAAAGGTCTCACTGTTCAATACTTAGGCTTTACTTGGCCTTTATCCAAGTTCCTTTCCAAAAAGATATCCTTTGATACACCCCTGAGGTGTTAGGTGTCTGTCTAAAACTCTCCTTTAATTGCAGTCTTCAATGTGTTTATTCGAATGACTTTTTTCAAAAACTAAGTGACAGGGATTTAACCTGCTCATTGAATGTTCTTCATTTGAATGTTTCCCTTAATAAAAAAAAAGCAAATGCATGTTTTCACTTTGCCTCAGTCCAGCAGCATTTTTCCCTATCCATTTGCTAAATATGTTGCTTCCCTGTTCCATTAGTGCCTCTGACAAAATCAGTCCCAATGGCATTAATGTAATTTCCTTTTTTCATTCATCACTAGTGTGTTTGGATACCAATTACATCTTTTCCTGTGCCTTTTTCTTAATACTTCAGTGGGTCTAAAAGAACATTAAGATACCTGTGGTTGGCTCCCTTTCTCTAAAGTTGTACTCCAACCTGTTTCTTTGTTAGGATAACAGAGGGGCTGCTGTAAACAGCAGTACAATGAACAGGTAAGTAGGTGGAAGGGGAGGTGTTTATCCAACTCATTTGCTCTGGCATGCTGTTGGAAAGTCAAACAAAGTGTTGAATATTGGTGCAAGCATCCTTTGATGATCAGAAACTGAATTGCATTTCAATGTTTTTTTTCTGAGGGCATTTGATGGAAAATATTTTATCAGCTTTGACGGCTGAGAAATCATGACCCTTGGCACCTCCCCAGACTTTACACCAGTGGAGCTAATTGTTACAGCAGAACTGACTACTTAAGCATATGAGATAACAAGGTGTGGAGCTGGATGAACACAGCAGGCCAAGCAGCATCATAGGAGCAGGAGGCTTCAGTGCAGACCTTGCCTGTGCCTAAAATCTAACCTGACCGCAAAAAAATCACGACTCAGAAACCTACAGAACACCACATGCTGGATAGTAACATTTGCTTTAACCTGACCAATTGACACTCGAACACTAGTTAAATCCAATGAGAAGTTAGATTCACTTGTTACAAAACTTTGCAAATTGTTTGAAAGAATCTACCCATTCTCATTCTTAGCAAAGAAAATGTTCTGCAGGAGTGGAAGATGTTCATTTGAAATTTCTGGGTATCATCAAATGTGCTAAAAAAGTTCTGCATTTGACCTTACTGAGCTTGGACACAGTCACTTTAGATTGATTTATTCCAGACTATCTGTAACTCCACTAAACAATAAGTCTAATGTTCAGCCAGACAAAATATGATATAGGCAGCATCAAATATGGCATAAGTGCTCTGTAAATGACATCAAACATATTTCATTGTTTTCAGTTTCATTACCGACTTACCGAACATGATATTAGGGAGAACAATAGAATCTCAGACTTGTGCAACTAACATTATCACTCTGCCACACCTGAAAGCAGAATAGCTTCTGCAGATGCTTATTAGGCGTTAAAAGTGCTATTAAACAGCTACAACATGCTGTAAATTCTCACGTAGTGCAAGCTGCCATGACCTCAAGTCTCCATCCAGTGTTAGAGTTGCCCGCCCAGTGTGAAGTTGCAGCTCTTCTGTCCTGCCATTTATTTGAAAATTTTATGGACATAACATTTCCTTTTATGAAGTGCGTTTTAAGTGCACCTTTTCTGCATTCACAACCCTTGTTTCATACAGCGCAAAATTCAAAAGTCTTTGATGTTCTTTTCAAGCATATATCTTGTGTTACTGTAATTGGCCAGATTAATAAGATGCTACAACATTAATCACTGTAAAAAATATGATTTTCTCTAATTAAATGTATAAATCTAACTGACCAACTTGTCCGAATGTAGCTATCAAGGGTATTTTGTACTCCCTGTCTTTCAAAAGAATAACTCTTTATCTTTAGGATAAAATATTTATTAAATGTGTTATCTGTGTCCCAGGTGGGACTGAGAAGCCCCATTGTCTGATGAAAGGTTTGATCTTAGGATCTCAAATGATAGTTCAACTCATGGAGAAAGCTGAGGAAGTTATAGCTGAACTTGGCTGAAGATGACAGCTCCGAGTTTCAGGTTCCACAAAGCATACCGACAGATTAGCCACAAAGAACATTCAAAGCTATCTGATTTCAAACAGGGTTATCTTCATATTCCTGATTCACACTCAGACAATGGCAAAGCTTCTTTATTACCTTCACTTCGCCATATTAATCTTACTTTACAAATTCATGCCGTGATTTATATCATGTTTAATTAACTGATTGAGGGCGCCTGCAGTAAAGAGGCATTATAGTAAGCTCTAACTGAATGGTAAATGCAAATCACGTCTGAAATTTTAGCAAAAAAAATATCCTGGGATTCACTGATGACAGGATGCAGATTCAGAATAAAGTCCCTCCTGTCGTTTGAAGCTCTTAGTGAGCGTGGCTGCCATATGCTCATTATGTTCTAAGGGAAAAAGATATTTAAACAGAAGTTTGAAAGTTACATTAGCAATTTCAGTCACCCGTTTGCTACTTTAAAAAGTTTTTAGACAATCATGACAGAGCATTGATCTCATCCACCGCTTGCTCCCATTCCTTGCACAGCAGGAAGCGTTTGCTACTGTTTCTGATTCATAGACAGAATAATCGAATAATGCATTGTCCTGACAAATTTCCTTCTATGATATAAACATTTGATATTAAAAAAATTGCTGGAAATGCTCAGCACTTCTGGCAGCATCTGTGGAGAAAAAGCAGAGTTAACATTTCGGAACCGAGTTCTGAGGAAGGATCACTCGACTTAAAATGTTAACTGTGACTTCTCTCCATCGATGCTGCCGGACCTGCTGAACCTTTCCAGCAGTTTCTGTTCTTGTTTCTGATTTGCAGCATCCACAGTTCTTTCAGTTTTTGTTAATATTTGTTCTCACTTGTTTTGAAGACTAGAACACTAGGATTAACACAATTTTATATGTAGGTGCTTGATAGTACAGAATTTGAACCTTGCTGAAAACAGACATGTTTTGTCAAAGGTTTTCATCTTGCACCAATTAGGACAATTTGCAAGAATAATAATTGAAAAACCAATATTAATGTTGTGAAAATGTAGCAAAAATGTTAGTTTTCCCACTGAGTTGGTATTCTTTGGAAATTGTCTCAATAAGATGAAAATTTTCAACAAAATGTGTATTTTTTTCAGCAATAACAATAAAATGTTATTGAAATACCTGTATGTGATTTTGTTTTCTTCATTCATTAACAGGATGAGGGCATCGCTGGCCAGGCAACATTTATTGCCCATCCCTAATTGCCCAGAGCCAGTTTAGAGTCAACCACATTGCTGTTGGTCAAGAGTCACATGTAGGCCAGACCTGGGAAGGATGGCAATTTCCTTCCCTAAAGGACATTAGTGAACCAAATGGGATTTTCTGACAATGGATTCATGGTCATTATTAGATTCTTAATTCCAGATATTTTATTGAATTCAAATTCCACCATCTGCCGTGGCAGGATTCAAACCTGGGTCCCTGGAACATTAAATGGGTCTCTCAATTAATAGTCCAGTGATACTACCACCAGGCCATCACCATTGTTACGTGTATCTTGTTACAAAAATACAGTGAAACGTGTTGTATAGTCTTGCCACTCTCCTGCGCCATCTTAAAACACAGAAAAATAGACCAAAACATGAGATATAAAGGAAGAACAATGAAGAAATGAAGAAAGTGTCCATCTTTACAGTCCTTCTTGTCAAGTGCACCATTGAGGGCCAAGGGCCTGGTGGCCACACACGAGTCCTCGCTGTGTCACTGCCACTCGAATGAAATTTGCCAATATTTGCCATCATCTCGCCTCCACCAGTTACCTCACCACTGAGTCCTAGATGGACCTCGCCAATAATCAGTGTCTAGATGTGCCTATTTTTTTAAAAACACCACGTAGTACAAAGCAAACTGGAAGTTTCTTCGGTGGGCTAGTTGTAAGAATGCCCTGGAGCGGTAAAGACTCAATGTAAATGCAACTCATTGTTGTTGTAACTCTAGTGAAAGCTGAATTGCAGCTTGAACAATTCATTTACAACTTTTGTAGAAATGGCAAATGTCAAAAAACCAAACCCAAGACAATTTCCTACTCAACAGTGTCACGTTAGTTGGTAATAGAATGGAGTGCGGGGTCTTTCTCAGGGAGAAAAACTGAAGTTGCTGGAAAATCTCAGCAGGTCTGGCAGCATCTGTGAAGAAAAAGTCAGAGTTAACGTTTCGGGTCTGGTGACCCTTCCTCAGAACTGTTGGAGAGAGGATCAGAACCTTTTCAAGGTGTGCATACATAGAAGAGATGTGGCAGTGAGTTAAATACTAAATAAAAACCGAAAGAACTGCGGATGCTGTAAATCAGGAACAAAAACAGACGTTGCTGGAAAAGCTCAGTAGGTCTGGCAGCATCTGTGGAGAAAAGATCAGAGTTAACGTTTCGGATGACCCTTCCTCGGAACTCAGAACAGTTCCAACTTTTCCAGCAACGTCTGTTTTTGTTGCAGGGTTTTTCTCTCTGGGTCAGAGTGGGATAAACAGATACATTTTGGCAGGTGGAAAATGTGGAAAGAGATTTCCCTATGTGGTCACTCATCTTGTGGGTTTGAAATGGGAAGTCCATATATGGTAATTATTTGATGAGATTGGACTCAGGATTCTGAAGAAATGCCCGATATATCAAAAGGCCAGTCCGACTTGGATCCCCAACGCACTGGTCAAGTATCACCATTTCCTATCGTACTGACAGGTCCCCAGCATTGCTGGACCTATAAAGCAGAAAAGTCAATGCTTTCTGGAGATGAGCCCTGACAGAGAAGAATTATTGAATAAAAACATGCTCCAGTCTCTATTAACAGATTTTTGCGTCTCCTTTATGGAATTGCACAGTACAATTCACTTTGGCCAACACTTGCAACGCACAAACATCAGGCCTCCAATTGTCCTAACTGTCTCCAACAAGACAGAATCTAACCATCTCCCCTTAACGTTCAAAAGCATTGCCATCATCTTCATGCTGGGGTTTGCATTAAATAGACACTTAATGGAACCATTTATATAAATACTGCAATTGTAGGAGTAGGTCAGTGGCTGGGAATTCCATATCAAATAACTTATATCCTGACTCCCTAATGTCTGGCCACATTTACAAGACTCAAATCAAGAGTGTGGACGAATATTCGTCAATTGTCTGGATGGATGCTGCTCCAAAAACACTCACAAAGTTTCACACCATCCAAGACAAAGCCACTAGCTTGATTAGCACCCTGTAAACCACCTTAAACATCCATTTTCTTTTGTAACGGTGCACAACAGCCCTAGTGTATACCACATACTATAGAGAGGTCTGATGCAACAGATAGCATCCCTCCCACCAGACCAGAAGCTCTGTGTATGAATCCCACTTCTGGGCTTGATGGCTATGGAATGTATGTTAAAATGCTGCTTAACAGAGTGACTATCAGTCTGTAAATTCTTCCAGTAACTCTGTGGTAGACAGTGAGAGGTTTCCTGATCAGCCAGACCAATACGATAGCTGCAGTACAACAGCCTCCCTATGTTAAAAGACGACATGCCAATTCTTGTCATGACGAAACACCATCCTCCATTTGAGGGGCCACCCATACAAACTGCTTAAAAGCCTCCATAGACGGCATCTTCCAACACATAACCTCTACCAGCTAGAGGACAAAGTAGATACCTGGAATGTCACCATCTTCAAGTGCCCTCAAAACTACTCCCCATCGTGACTTGGAACTATATCACTGTTCCTTCACTGTCACTGGGTCAAAATTCTGGAATCCCCTCCCTAAGGACATTGTGGGTCAACCTGCAACAAATGGACAGCAGTGGTTCAAGAAAGCAGCTCACCCCCACCTTCTCAAGGGACAACTAGGGACTGGCAATAAATGCTGATGTTGAAACCATTAAGTGAATAACAAGATTTGTAAGCACATTTCCTGACACAAATCACAATTCAGTATTTGGGAGGGATATAGCTCCTCACTATTCTTATGAGCACAGATCAACTCGTTTGTCAGAACAAATGATGCCAATGGTTAGTGGGCTGTCCACCTTAATAGTCAAGCATGCTGCAATTGTTATAGTGTCAGAGAAGCATTTATCAACACACCAGTGATTCATGAGTGAAGGTGGTCCCAATGAGGAGTGGTACAAGGATGTGTTGTCAGCTCTTTACTCATTTTCCTTTTTGAAATCTAAAAGCTAAGGGCTGTAGATGGGGAATTATATCATACCCATTTACATTGTAAAAGTACACTTCAAAAATGTGCTTAACTCTGATTATCTCTACTCTTACTTATTCCCAACGAAATGTCCATCTGCTGTTTTAACCCAACTTTTTATTGATTAGCTCGTCCTTTCCCAAAAATAAAAAAAATGCCTTCAATCCAACGCCTCTTGACTGCAGTTGTGCAATCCTTGATTGGTTAAAGACAAATAGAAGATGTTTGTAAACTAATGATGAGAAAGAGGGCTTGGTAACTGCTTTAATAGCTTTAGCTCTGACTATACACAGTATGTTGTAAATCAACCTTTGGGAATTGTGTGGACATTCCACTGGCTGCTGACTCCTTCTAAATATAAAGGCGCGCGTTTCTATTTCACGGTATGATGTACTTTTACGCAGAGAATGATTTGCACGGAACAGGGAAGGTCACACAAGAAGTCAGAGAGAGGAATACAAAACAAAACAGCCAAACTGCTTCACATGGCGGTAAATGAGGGGGCATTAGGAGAAAAGTAGAATTGAAAGGTGGATATGTGCATGGAAGAATCGCACACATGTACAAGCTCTGCACACAAAGGATGCTGCAGAGCAAGAGGCATTTTATACTGAATACCCCCTCAGCCTGTACCTGTACAGAAAGGCAACAAGGAAATAGTCACAGAATTCAATGGCAAGCTCTGTAAAAGGTGGTTGGGTGCTTGTCCTATCAGCTACTTATATCATTAGCAGTGGTGCCAAGAATACTGCTTCAGCAGGGGCAATGTCATCAGATACATGTTATAAAAGTAAGAGACCTCAAACAGGTGCTGTGCTGGCTTGGAGGATATGGGCAACAGAAGGCAACCTGGAGTTACTTGTCATTAACTTCCTTTGCCCCTCGCCTGGCCTGTTTATGTAGCAAACTGTCTGTTATCATTCCTCATATCCAGCTGAGTGTTCATAGACCAAACCAAACTCACAGCCTGGCAGCTTACTATTTCAGCAAATGTAATGGATGCATTTCTGAAATATTAAACTGCATCTCCCATGGTGTCCGTTAGGTTTAATTCCCTTTCTCCCATGCGGATTTAAGGACCAGTTTACATTCCAAACAAAGCTGTACGTGTTACAATTAGATCTGGAACCCCTTTTAAAATATTTTTCTAATCAACCCATTCAGAGATGTTATGACACACCTCTGGAGCAGGTGGGCCTCCTGATACAGAGGCAGGGATGCTACCAATCTGCCACAAGCACTCTTTTTGAGTTTACCAAAATTCCAGTTACTGTCAACGGGGTTCCCCCAGCCAGAAGCTCTTTACTGTAACCCTAATGATTTATAATGCAGGAGGGAAATATTATGGGACGTTGAAGTGTAATACAATTCAATGCGCTTTTATTTTGCCAATTCTTCCATTGTCTGCAACAAGACAACTGTTATTGAAGTATTCAGCAGGAGCTGCCAATGAAAGGGCATAGGATTTGTTCGTCTCAGACTCTGTCACACGTGGAAGAGAATAGACACGCTTCTGCAGCAGCATCTCCAAACTATACGAGTGCAAACTTGTAATCTGTGGCAACGTAGAGAATATCTGCAGATCCAATAAAGATTTGAATTTTGGCAGATCCTTATCTGTAAACTCTTCAACTGGGAACTGTCTCAGGGAAAGAAAGGGGCACCATCTAGTGCTGGGATTGGCTAACAGCTTCTGTCATTGAACGAGAGAACAGAAATTCAACCAGAGAATGCAAACACAAGCTGTTTGTTTTGCAAAATGTTGCATTAGAACAAATCAGCCGCAGCAGAATCAACAGTCTATATTCTGTGCAACATTCTGCTTAATCAATAGTTTTCCACCTCGTGCAGCCTTCAGGTGTGGAGGGGCTTATGTACAACTTAAATATTGGACAAAAGTTTCAAAAAACAAAAACATCCCAAGGCAGAGTTTTATAGGGAGAGGCTGAAAAGGCTGGGGCTGTTTTCCCTGGAGCATCAGAGGCTGAGGGGTAGAGGTATATAAAATAATGAGGGGCATGGATAGGGTGAATTGCAAAGTCTTTTCCTCAGCATAGGAGAGTCCCAAACTAAAATGCATAGGTTTAAGGTGAGAGGGAAAATATTTAAAAGGGACATAAGGGGTAGCTTTTTTATGCAGATGATGGTGTGTGGGATGAGCTGCCAGAGGAAGTGGTAGAGGCTGGCATAATTACAACATTTGAAAGGCATCTGAATGGGTACATGAATAGGAAGGGTTTAGAGGGTCAAATGCTGGTAAATGGGACTAGATTAATTTAGGATATCTGGTCAGCATGGACGAGTTGGATGGAAGAGTCTGTTTCCATGCTGTACAACTCTGTGTCTATGATTCATAGTGTTACGATTTGGAATCATCTTTTCTTGTTTTGTTGTAACAAAGGAAATGCCATGCTGTATAATTCTTCGACTCTACGAAGCTGACATATGAAACGGGTGTTAAAGTCAGCCATTCAGTCCCCCACTGCCTGCTATGCCTTTCAACAAGCTCATGGCTGATTTATTTACATTTCAAATGTTACAGTCCCAGCTTTCCCTTATAACCATTGATTCCCCCTGCCTCACAAGAATCTATTCACCTCTGTCTTAAAATATTCACTGACCTTGCCTCCCTCGCTTTTATGAGGCAGAGAGTTCCAAAGTTGCTCTGAGAGACAAAAGGAAATTCTCTTTATCTCTGTCCTGAAAGGACAACACCCAATTTTCTGATAGTGTCCCTTAGTCCTGGACTTACCTACAAGAGGAAACATCCTTTCCAAGTCCACCATGTCAAGACCATTCAGGATTTTATAAACTTCAATCACATTGCCTCACTTTTCTAAAAACAAATTCAAACTTTCCTCATAAATCGACCCACTCATTCCAGGGGTCAGTCTAGATTCACCTCCAATGCGTTCACATCCTTCCTTATATAGAAACCAAAAGTGTATACAGTATTTGAGATGTGGTCTCATCAATACCCTGTATTATTGAAGCGGAACATCCTTCCTTTTATGTTCAATTGCTTTAAATTAGACATCAGGCTTCTTAGGACAATATGACAGCATCTGCCAGACACTTGGTCAAAGAGGTCGGTTTTAATCTCGTCCCATTTAAGCCTTTAAAGGAGGAAAGGAAGATGGAGAGGTGTAGAAAAGGAATTCTGTAACTCTGGCTGAAGGCATGGATGCCGAGGATGAAGCGATTAAAAATTGAAGTTTGTCAAAAATCCGGTATAGGAAGGAAGGAGCGATTTCAGTGGCTTGCAGGGCTGAAGGAGATGACAGAGATGAAGATGGGAAAGTCTTGAAGGGATTTGAAAAAAATAGGAATATTACAAAATCCAAACTCCCATGAACAGAAAGTAGGATTGGCACAGACAATGACATTCCTGAGGTAGTGCACAGATGGGAATGAAACTTCTGCCTTCAATTCAACACAGGACATTTGAAGTAATCGCTTCCCTAGCATCCTGTTCAAAAGTCAAGTAATTACCATCTATAATGATCAAACTTCTTGCTCAATTTATTATTCTGACTATTTAGGAAGTAATTTACGAGTGAATGATTGGTCGATAAGAAAGGGTCAATAACTTTGCCAAATGAATCACTCCAAACAGTATGAGAAAACAAGGTTGATGGTGGTAAAGACTTGAGTGTTAACCCAGTGAGATATTCACCCATGATAACTTGTGCTAGGTCAGCTCCAGTAAAATAGGGCTCAGTACCTCCATGAGCAGGGATCCTGGCTTAGCTTTTATTGTATCTATGAGACATAATGGACACAAAGTAAATGATCTATTTTGTTTGGTGTGGGATAGGGGATGGGGTCTTCACTTCGCAGAATTATTGGAGTGCAGGGAAGACCATTCAGTTCATCATGCCCGTGCCAGCCCTCTGAATCACCATTTCTTTTCACATGTCATTCTTTGGCCTTCTCCCTGTAACCCTGGAAATTTGTTCTTTTCGAGTAGCAGTCTAGCTCCTTTTGAAAGCTTCAGTTGAACCTGCCTCCCTCACACTTTCAGGCATTGCACTCCAGACCCCTAATGACCCTAGAGCCCCAAACACCACAAGTCAAGCTGTTATGTGACAGTACGGATTCTTGTCTACAGCACCCATTGCCAAGGTGACCAGCTATGGTGGAGATGGTAGTGCATGACAGGAGGTGTCACCATTTCCCTGTTCCAGCAGCGAGTGATCCCATACGTGTGAGAGGCAGTGTTTCAGGCCTTCACGTCAGCCTGTAAGTATCCTTGAAGCAAGAGCCTTGGGTGACTCCCTGGTCATCTGGCTCCAGTATCTGCACCATCACCACCCAGAGACATAAGATCCTTGGGTATCTCGCTGTTTCCATCCTGTGGACGTGCCTGAACTACCGAAGCTGACTCAGCTTGTTGAGTGCTACACACTTAGGAGCTCTACCTTTGATGGGACTGCCCAGTCCTGGACATGTGGGGATCTGGAATTACCCGATTATTTAAATGAGGAGAGGTGATAGCCTAGTGATGTTATCACTGAATGATTAACCCAGGGACCCAGGGAATGTTCTGGGGATGTGGGTTCGAATCATGCCATAACGGATGCTGGAATTTGAATTCAATAAAACTCTGGAATCGAGCGTCTAATGATGACCACAAATTCATTGGTAATTGTCAGGAAAACCCATCTGGTTCACTAATGTCCTTCAGGGAAGGAAACCTGTCGCCCTTAACCAGTCTGGCCTCTGGCCCACAGTGATATGATTGGCTCTTAACTGCAATTAAGGATAGGCAATAAATGCTGGCCCAGCTGGGTGATACCCTCTGCCCATGAGTGAATAAAAATAAATTCAGAGGATTTCCTCTGGTGTGAAAAATGCCATTCTGTGAGTATAAATAACCATAATCCCACTGAATAGCAGAACAGGCTTGAAAGGCTGAATGGCAGTTCCTACGTTCTTATATGGAGGAATTGCATGTATTGAACCACCTCAAGTTTCATTCTCAAGACTTTAGATAGCGCAAAACTCTATTAAGATAGAGATCACGTTGTACTTTCTGCTATCCATTGTATTTTAACTTGTTGGTGCTTGCTTGAGCTTATCCTTTTTTTATGCTGGATGTTAATTCCCTTCACTTCATTCTCCTGTTCAGAGCTCTGCAGCTGCCTCCCTGTCTATAATTGGTGGGATAATCTGTTCCCGGATTCCTCTAAGTGCTCTCCATGGTCATCTGCCAAGAAGTAATAAAGAATGCCCCTCCATCTCTCTCACTCCCACGACTGGTCATGTCTACAGCCCTCAGTCTTCCCACTCAGTACAGGCGTGGATTGGAAACTAATCAGATCTTGACTAGAAATTGGATCTGTCCCAAGCCTGAGCTGCTGTGCAGAGGCTTTATTCCACACACGGTGACGTGGATCAGAATGCTCGTTACTAAACAGGCTTCTGGGAAAATAAAACACAGAGATAAGGACAAAATGTTGCAGATGCTGGAAATCGGTAACAAAAACAGAAATTGTTGGAGAAACATCTGTGGAGGAAGTTAATGCTTCAAGTCCAGTGTGACCGACATCTACTGCTAGACCTGCTGAGTTTCTCCAGCATCGTTCCAAACCTGAGCTAGATCCCTGCTCTTATCACTGATCCCCGAAACTCTCTGTCAATGTCATAGATCTGTACAACGTCAAACAGATGCCCCATTCAGATATAGCCCCATTTGCCAACATTTGGCCCATATCCCTCTAAACCTTTCCTATTCATATACCCATCCAGATGCCTTTTAAATGTTGTAATTGTACCAGCCCCCACCACTTCCTCTGGCCTCATGCTTATTTATCCCTCCCTTGCACAAGCTGTGAGATGGGATATGACTTATATAGCTTAACTCAATTCCTTTCGTTTTTAGTTTAAATTAAGAAAGCCTTTAGTGTTAACTATTACCTCATTTCTTCATTTTTCTACTTATTCTGTGAAGGTAACACTTAACCTTTTAACTTTGATTCTTTTACTACTTTGTACCTAAGTTTTTTTGACCTTGGCACCTTTGTACCTAGGATGGTGCCGTGTGTGGTGACGTATACACTGTTCACTGTACTCCTGTACTTGAGTACGTTTGGCAATAAAACCTAAATCTAAAAACGTATTGATACCGAACTAAACGTTTAACTGATATGGTGTATCCCAGTGTTCTTCCCCAGTCTATGGGCAGTTCCATGAGGAGAAAAAGGAGCAGAGAGTCATTCTCACATGTTCCTGACTGCCACTGCCATGATTACCAACCAGAAATGGTTGTGGCCATCCAATCCATTAACCCCTGGATAGGTTTCCAATGGTAAGTGCTTGAACTGCCCTGCATTTCTAAGTGTCTGTTCTGCTATGGTGTTGGGATTGGAGATGTGGAGGAGGGTGGGGGTGCAAATTTATGTTTTTAAGTCCTGGTGGTAGTGTGACAAATTGCTCCACATTAAATTGCACTCCAAGCTTAGCAATTTTTGCTTTTGCTGAAAAAACCACCTCTTCACCTGCTTCAGTCCCAGGTTTGGATGGACAGGTGGAAAGTAACATTCTGGCCACACAAGTGCCAAGTAATAACCGTCTCCAACAACAGCGAACTAACCAACTCCCTAACATTCAATAGCACAATCATTGCTGAAAACCCAACCGTCAACATCCTGGGGGTGGCCATTGACCAGAAACTGAAGTTTGTTCATATAGACACAGTGGCTACAAGAGCAGGTCAGAGGCTAGGAATCCTGCAGTGAGTAACTCATCTCCTGTCTTCCCAAAGCCTGTCCACCATCTACAAGACACAAGTCAGGAGTGTGATGGAATACTCCCCACTCACCTGGATGGGTGCAGCTCCTGCAACACTCAAGACGTTTGACACCATCTGGGACATCTTCCAAATGTGCAACCTCTACAAACTATAAGGACAAGTGGAGCGGACGCATAGGAACTCCTGAGTTCACTTGCATAAGGCTGTTCTTTCACAAGGGAGAGATGTCTGTTGGGGGTTTAACCCCAGGGTTACTGCACCTCAGGCAGTAAGCAAGGTTGATAAGGTGCAATCCTCATGGTAACCTCAGCCAGGGTGGGAATTGAACCCATGCTGTTGGTGCTACTTTGTATTAGAAACCAGTCGTCCGGCCAACTGAGCTAACCAACCCCTTTTTAAGGACCATGACTTGTCTGATGATTGTGAGAAAGGATGTAAATGAAAGTCGTTATTTTCTAAAACATCCTGTTGAAATCCCTTAAATGTGGTTTCTACACTGCTTAGAGGCCTGAGACAGGCTTGGCTAGAGGAATGGAAGACATTCTCCACAACTACTTCCACGATCTCTTTGAACACAGCCTTTCACACAGTCATTATTTCTGGTCTTAAGCTCCAGTGACCAGTCCTTACAATCTGCTCTCAAGGAGCATTCTTGTGCCTTTTAAAAATGATCATGGATCAATCCAACTCCTAATCCCATTCCAGATGGCAGTGCACCATTTAGTGATGCCTTCACAGAGACAATCAGTGCCTTCAGGATTGACAACCAATTAAGGATGGAAGGCTGGTTTATTGAGATGGCATTGGAAAAACGGTAGCGCCAGGGGGAGAGAAGGGGATGCTGCTGCCCGAGGGACAACATGCATGCACTAGTGGGCACAGCTAGGGGCTGCTGATCCCTGTGTCACTGCTGGGGAGGTGTAGGGCGGAGAAAATAAATATACAAGGCCTCAGGGGATTTTTCACCAGCCACTGGCGAACCGCCTTTCAAAACCTTGTGGTGCAATAATAGTGTCGCACCTGCCTCAGAAGTGTGTGATAACATCCCTGAACAGGTTGATTAAAAACAAATAGGTGAAGCAATTACTGATCACTGATCCTGGCAAGAGCCGGTGCTCCACTAGGATAATACTTCCAGCACGATCAATCTACCCACAACTGGCCAGTGAATTATTTGGCTTATCTAGAGTCACTGCTGGGCAGATAATTATTTGCAGTGATATTCTATATGAGAAAGAGGGTGCTGATCAATTGGTATGTGGTCTTAGATTGGTAGCGGTTTTACTGTGGAGAATGCACAAGTTTGATGATGACCGACAGTTAGCTGTCAAACATTGTTTAAATTTAAACCAGGCAGATTGAATATTGGTCTTGGTATCGCCCTGAGAAAGGAGAATGGCTGTTCCTATCTTGTTAAGTTGAACAAGGCAAAGTTTGTGATATGTGCTTTCTACCTGCAAAGAACTATGTATGTAGCCAGTACAAACAATAGTGCCACATTGGGGATACTATTGACTCTGTTTAACATGCTTGTACTTCCTTCACGTTGGTGTTCTGGCGAATTGCTCTGATGAATGCAGTATAAAAAGTTTCAACAAAATGGGATTTTTTTTTTCAGCCATGCCGATGTTCTGTACTTTCAAACAACTCTACAAGAGACATTGGCAGACCTCATCATCTCCAGTTCAACAAGAAGGAACTTACCTTTTAGCCATGAAAACAGAAAGTGCTAGAGAAACTCAGCAGGTCTGGCAGCATCTGTTGAGAGAGAAACAGAGTTAACGTTTCATGAACCAGTATGAATCTTCTTTGAAGTAGGATAACTCTAACATTAAGCATTAAACATTAACTGATGCTGCCAGACCTGTTGAGTTTCTACAGCACATTCTGCTTTTATTTCCAATCCCCACCCAGTGCAGTATTTTGCTTTCATCTTTTCACCAGAATCTCTTACTCTGTTCATTATTTTTCCCCTCTTGTGTATTTGCAGCCCTTTAGAAAGAGAGAAATTAACACAAAGTGGGAAATATGTAATTCCTGATTAAATTTGTGCGTTCTGTGCTAATAGCTGCTGTTAGCAATAATTGATCATTAATATTGAGCTTCAGCATTATTTGTGCATTTGTGATATTTTGTTACAGACTCATATTTAGCAGCATAGACAAAAGATAATAATTAATGCCAGTTTACTATGTTTCAACACATAAATATTTTCTAATCAACATGTTCAGTGATGTTATTACAACCTTCTGGAGCAGAGTGTGACCAGAACCCAGGCCTCCTGGCTTAAAGGTGGGGACACTGCCATTGTGCCATGAATCTCCTCCAAAACTAGTCAGAAGCTTGCAATACTGTGGCAAGTAACTCCCCCTCCTGACTCCCCAGAGCCTGTCCTCCATCTACAAGGCACAAGTCAGGAATGTGATGGAATACTCCCCACTTGCCTGGCAAGGTGCAGTTCGAACAACACTCAAGAAAACTTAACACCATCCAGGACAAAGCAACTGCTTGATTGGTGCAATGTCCACAAATACCTCCTCCCTCTATCACCGGTGTTCAGTAGCAGCAGTGCGTACTATCTACAAGATACACTAGAAATTCACCAAAGATCCTCTCACAGCACCTTCCAAACCCACAACCACTTCCATCTAGAAGGACCAGGGGAGTAGATACATGGGAACACCACCCCCTGCAAGTTCCCCTCCAAACCACTCACCATCCCGACTTGGAAATCTATTGCTATTCCTTCAGTGTCTCTGGGTCAAAACCCTGGAACTCTCTCCCTAACAGAATTGTGGGTCAACCTACAGCACATGGACTGCAGCTGTTTAAAAAGGCAGCTCACCCCCACCTTCTGAAAGGGCAACCACTAAACTCCATTGCAAAGAAGGTGAAAATGAATACTGATGCACCCACATATGGGGTGGGAATTATCCATCATTTATACATAAAACAGTGAACAATCAAGGCATTCCTATCATCTGGCTCATCTCAGTGTTGGTGTAGCACAGTGGTAGTGTTCCTATCACTGGACAAGGAGGCCTGAATTCAAAGCCCACATGCGCCAGTGGGATGTCTTACCATCTCTGAGCAGGTTGATTAGAGAATACCTAGACCAATCAGCACACCTTATCCATTTTTAAACTTAATAACCCCTTGCCTCTTGCACAAAAGGAATATTTTCTTTGTCCTTTCATGGGATGTGGGTTAGCTGGTGAGGCCAGCATTTATTGCTGTCCCTAATTACCCTTGAACTAAGTGGCTTATTTAGACATTTCCGAGGGCAGTTAGGAGTTAACCACATTATGGTGGGCCTGGAGTCACCAGTAGGCCAGGATGGGTAAAGGTGACAGTTTCCTTCCCTAAAGGACATTAGCGAACCAGATGGGCTTTTAATGACAAAATTGATAGTTTCATGGTCACCATCACTGACCATAGCTTTATATCCTAGAGTTATTAATCTTGAATTTAAATTGCACCCACCACCTGTTGGACAAAGCTGTAAGGTTCTAAAAGGATGAATACTGAGGTGTGTTCAAAGCACCACCTGGTATGATCTTGTCATATAGAGCTGGTGGGAGAATAGTTAGAATCTCGAAGGAGTGAGATCTAACATCTCAAAGGCTCTGTAATAGTCACTATCCTGTCAATGTAACCTGTAACTAGTTGGTAACATACAATAGCCTAATACAAGAGCCCCTTCTAATTAGGCCAGGAAGCAGTTTTCCTCTATCACATCAGTCTACAGGCTCTTCACTTAAAGAGGATGGCAGCAGCAAATCTCCCACATGATGCCAATAGCTTCATATAGCCTTGTGGTCTGCAGTAACACCGTCATGAACCAGTGTCCCTGAACATTTAACTGTAAGACATAGGAGCAGGAATAGGTCATTTAGCCCATCAGTCAGTTTGCTATTCAATGAAATCGTGGATAATCCAATATTTCTTAACACCACTTTTCTGCCTTTTCCCTATAACCCTTGAATCACTTCTTGATTAAAAATCTGTCTCTCTCAGACTTATATACACTTAATGACCCAGCCTCAACAGCCCTCTGCGGTAAAGAATTCCACAGATTCACTCCCCTCTGAGAGAAGAAATTTCTCCTCATCTCTATTAGTTTTAAAATAGTGATGGGAAAGGATAAACTGGATCAAAAGTTAAAGTTCTAAATTGGAGGAAGGCAAGTTTTAATAGTATTGGGCAAGAACTTTCAAAAGTTGATGGTGCGGTGGGGTGGGGATTTGGAGGCTGGATGCTCGCAGGTAAAGGGATGGCTGGTAAATGGGAAGCCTTCAAAGATGAGATAATGAAAATCCAGAGACAGTATGTTCCTGTTAGGATGAAGGGCAAGACTGGTAGGTGTAGGGAAGGCTGGATGACTAGAGAAATTGATGTTTTGGCCAAGGAAAAGAAGGAACCATATGTCAGGTATAGCCAGCAGAGATCGAGTGAATCTCTAGAAGAATATAGAGGAAGTAAGAGTATAATTAAGAGGGAAATCAGGAGGGCAAAAATGGGATTGAGATAGCTTTGGGAAATGGGGTTAAGGAGAATCCAAAGGGATTTTATAAATACATTAAGGACAAAAGGGTAGCTAGGGAGATAATAGGGCCCCTTAAGGATCAGCAAGGCTACCTATATGTGGAACAGCAGGAGAGGGGGGAGATACTAAACAAGCATTTTGAATCAGTGTTTATTGTGGAGAAGGATTTGGAAGATAGAGAACGTGGGAAAATAAATAGCGATATCTTAAAAAATATCCATATTACAGAGGAGGAATTGCTGGACGTCTTAAAAGGCACAAAGGTGGATAAATCCCTGGGATCTGATCAGGTGTACCCTAGAACTCTGTGGGAAGCTAAGGAAGTGATTGCTGGGCCCCTTGCAGAGATATTCGTATCATCGATAGCCACAGGTGAGGTGCGGGAAGACTGGGGGTTGAGTAATGTGGTGCCACTATTTAAGAAAGGTGGTAAGGAAAAGCCAGGGAGCTATGGACCTGTGTGCCTGATATCACTGGTGGGTCAAGTTGTTGGAGGGAATCCTGAGGGACAGGGTTTACATGTATTTGGAAAGGCAAGGACTGATTAGGGATAATCAGCTTGGCTTTGTGTGTGGGAAATCGTGTCTCACTAACTTGATTGAGTTTTTGAAGAAGTAACAAAGAGGGTTGATGAGGGCAGAGCAATGGATGTGATCTGTATGGACTTCAGTAAGGTGTTCGACAAGGTACCTCATGATAAACTGGTTAGCAAGGTTAGATCATATAGAATACAGGGAGAACTAGCCAATTGGATACAGAACTGGCTCAAAGGTAGAAGACAAAGGATCATGGTGGAGGGCTGCTTTACAGACTAGAGGCCTGTGACTAGCTGTGTACCACAAGGATTGGTGCTGGGTGCACTGATTTTTGTCATTTATATAAATGATTTGCATGTGAACGTAGGAGGTATGTTTAGTAAGTTTGCAGATGACGTTAAAATTGGAGGTGTATTGGGCAGCAAAAAAGGTTACCTCACAGTACAACGGGATCTTGATCAGATGGGCCAATGGGCGGAGGAGTGGCAGATGGAGTTTAATTTAGATAAATGTGAGGTGCTGCATTTTGGAAAGGCAAATCAGGACAGGATTTATGCACTTAATGGTAAGGTCCTGGGGAGTGTTGCTGAACAAAGAGACTTTGGAGTACAGGTTCATAGTTCCTTGAAAGTGGAGTCACAGGTAGACAAGATAGTGCAGAAGGCATTTGGTACGCTTGCCTTTACTGGTCAGTGCATTGAGCAAAACAGTCCCTCCATAGCTGGTATCAGTCTAGTGAACCTTCCCTGGACTGCCTCCAATGTCAGTCTATCTTTTTTTAAATAAGGGGCTCAAGATTGTTCATAATATTCCTGCTGTAATCTGAGTAGTGCTTTGTATAGTTTTAGTAAAATGCTCCTTACTTTTTCTACTCCATTCCCTTTGAAATAAGTGAGCTTGGGCCCTTGGATGACCAGATCACCACGAAGCCACCATTTCCCCTACATGTACAGTTTTGATGGAGAGCATTGACGTTTGTCGGTGGTGGAGTTGCAGGCGAGGCATAATGGCCGAACTCATCAGCGGAATAAAAAGAACATTTGAATATTCATCATTGCTATCACCTCTTCATGTGCTTTGCTCTCGAGGTGTTGCTTGAGGGAATAGTGTGAAAAGCAGTCACAGATTTTAACTGGTGATAGACAAAGCAAAAAGAGCGAGATAGAATCAATGTGCATCATAACAAATAATACGATGCCATCCTGACTTTTTAAATTAATGGCACATTCATATCTTGAAAGATGGAAACACATTACTTTCACAAGCAGTTCGTATTCACAATGTATGTAAGTGAATGATAGATTTCAAATATGAGACGCAATGACTAGATTGAGATTTATGTGCAATTATGGGAGTAAGAGCTAATAAGTAATACAAAACATGTTCCGTTGTTTGAACTATTTATCTCACTAACCTTTAATGTTTTCTAGAATTAGCTTTCCACAAACCAGGCTTTTGATGCATTTGATTGTTCTCCAGCTACTGAGCCAAAACACCCCACAGTAAACAGATGGGTAAATCATGTG
Organism: Ginglymostoma cirratum; assembly: GCA_024137785.1. Lineage (NCBI taxonomy): Eukaryota > Metazoa > Chordata > Chondrichthyes > Orectolobiformes > Ginglymostomatidae > Ginglymostoma > Ginglymostoma cirratum. Next base: position 25,898,560 of record JAHRHZ010000059.1, on the reverse strand, counting down.
AATATTAATAAGTCCCAAGTGTGTTCATCAATCATTTTTTTGATCTGCTAGTTGCTTTTGGCAGTTCATTCTAATAGTTTGAGGCTAAAACCAATGGTGTTATAATGTGAGGCAAACTAGCTGACACTGTGTATCAGGTCACATTGCTTTTCATTAACATCAGAATTACTGGTCGACAGCACAATATCAAGATGTAGGTTACCATGGAAAGAATTAAAGGAGATGGGGGATGTTTAGTTTATCTTAGCTATCTGTAGTCGTCTGTAGACACAGAAATTATGAACACACAGCCACTCCAAACCTACTACCTCTACTATGTGGAAGGACAAGGGCACTAAACACACGGGAAGTCACCCCCTTCAAGCAACTTCTAAGTCACTCGCTATCCTGAATTGGGACAAAATTGCCAATCCTTCACTATCACTGAGTCAAAATCCCAGAAACCCCTTCTTAACAGCACTGCGAGGATACTCACACCAAATAGACTGTGGTGGTTTAAGGAGACAACTCATTGCTAACTTCTTCAAGGGCAATTAGGGATGAGTAATAAACGCTAGACCAACCAGAGATGCTTGTGAAATAATGTTTTAAAAATTTAAGCAGGATTTGAAAGTTGATTGCAATTAGAAAATATGAATTGAGTCATGAGAGTGAGAGAATAGAAAATTGTTACAATAATGGCAAATGTGGACTATCGATTGCAACATTCAATCATTTGATTTTAAAACCTGACAGCTTCATGGAGTGAGAGATAGTAGGAACTGCAGATGCTGGAGAATCTGAGATAACAAGGTGTAGAGCTGGATGAATACAGCAGGCCAAGCAGCATCAGAGGAGCAGGAAAGCTGACGTTTCGGGCCTAGGCCCTTCTTCGGAATTTCTGAGGAAGGGTCTAGGCCTGAAACATCAGCCTTCCTGCTCCTCTGATGCTGCTTGGCCTGCTATGTTCATCCAGCTCTACACCTTGTTATCTCAGATTAATGGAGTGAAGGGAGTTTTGAAAAGGACAAATACTGACCTGATATAAGGGTGGTGATGGGGGAGAGGAGAACATGTGTGGTTGAGGGGGGTCTTGTTTGGTGGTTGAAATTCAGCTCCTCACCCACTTTGTGCAGAAGATCCTTGAGCTGCTGTAAAGAGGGGACATGCTCCACAGGGAACTAATGGAGTGACCTCCATTATGTTGAGCTGGAGGGTTAACTCCCTCTCAAGGTGCCACTTGTACTGTGTCCCCAGTGGCCTCTTTTCGCCCATGCAGGCATCAGCAACACCCATACAAGTTCCATGCTGACGGGGCCAGCACCTGAGTGCATCAGTTCCTCGTTGACCTCTGAATGCCCCCCAAGCACCCCTCCCCGAGCATACAGCATCACACCAGGCTCTTGTCTCCTCCACCAGCTCAGAGATTGACACTTCATTCTAGGTCAAAGCCAGGAGCACCTCCACACAACCACCCAAAGAAGGAATGGCCCAGGTCACAGGCACTCAGAGTGCTTCCAGAGACCAGGCAGCCACTGAGGCGTAGGCAGAAAATGATTCCAAGCTGTTGGCCTTTAGTAGCTTCACATAAAAGTGCATTGGTCAGAGGCACTCGGTAAATTGGATCAAAGGTTGGAGAAGCCCACCACTAGACCTGAGGCTTACTGCATCGGCCTCCCAGGGCTGTGATAGCAACAATAACAGGCACCCATTTGGAATTGGGGGGCGGGGGGTGCAGGGGCATTAACACCATGTGGGACAGAACGGTGGCTGAGTGGTTAGCACTGCTACCTCACAGCGCCAGGGGACCTGGGTTCAACCCCAGCCTCTGGTGACTGTCTGTGAGGAGTTTGCACACTCTCCCCATGTCAGTGTGGGTTTCCTCCAGGTACTCTGGTTTCCTCCCACAATCCAAAGATGTGCTGGTTAGGCAGGTTTGTCATGTGGTATGCGGGGTTACAGGGATAGTGCAGGGTGGTGGGTCTGGGTGGGACGATCTTCAAAAGGGTGGTATAGACCTGATGGGCTGAAGGGCCTGCTTCCACACTGTAGGGATTCTGTCTTATCAGAACCAGAGTAACTTTTTCTGTGATGTGACGTCATAGCAAATACAAATCAGGCCTCTCCTTAGGCCCACAATACAAAAAGGCACGGAGACCCCCTGGAAAGAGGAATCTCTGAGTTATACGGCACTCAGATGTACATACCACAAGCCATTTCGCCTAACAACATTTTTTTAAAAAAATGTGTCATTGCGATGTGACTAGGCCAGCAGTTATTGCCTAAAAGTCAAAAAAGAGTCAGCTGTATTGCTGTGGCTCTGGAGTCACATGTCGACTAGACTGGGTTAAGATGGCAGATTTCTTCCTCTGACAGGTGCGTTGGTGAACCACATGGGCCTTTACAATAATTGCCAGGGGTTACATGGTTTCCGCTAGGCCGGCTTCTAATTCCAGATTTTGTACTGAATTCAAATTTCACCATCTGCCATGCTGAGACTCAAGCACTTACCACCAGAACATTACCCTAGGTGTCTGGTTACTAGACCAATGACATTAACACAATGTTACTTCCCACCCTCTGGCAGTACTATATCCTAATTTCACCCTTGCCCCAGTGCCAACACACCCAGAGACACACCCTTGACTTGAACAGACCATGTTCTCGTAGACTTACAGTTCAGTATGTGAAGGTAGCCACTCCAAGACCTTCTGCAGCAATGAGATCTTTGGAATAAGCTTCTGAATTGCCAAATGTAGGCAACACTTGTTTGCTTGTGATCACATCAGCTTCACAGAGATGGCAAGGATTCAATTATTATAAGCAATGGAATGGTCATGATTGCTTCAGACCATGATTTTTAATGTGCATGGTTGGTCAATGCATGTTTGTGGATATGGTGCCAGTCAAGAGGGCTGCTTTGTCCTGGATGATGTCAAGTTTTTTGACTGTTGTCGGGGCTGCACTCATCCAGGCAAGTGGGGAGTGTTCCATCACACTCTTGACTTGTGCCTTGTAGATGGTGGACAGGCTTTGGGGAGTCAGGAGGTGAGTTACTTGCCACAGTATTCCTACCCTCTGATCTGTTCTTGTAGCCACTGCCTTTGGATGGATAAATCAGTTAAATTTCTGGTCAATGGTAACCTCCAGGACTTTAATAGTGGGAGATTTAGCAATAGCAATGACATTGAATGTCAAGAGGCGATGGTTAGATTCTCTCTTGTTGGAGATGGTCATTGCCTGACACTTGGTGTGGCATGAATGCTAGCTGTGATTTTTCAGCTAAAGCCAAGACTTTGTCCAGGTCTTGCTACATGTGAACACGGACAGCTTCAGTGTTTGAAGAGTCACGAATGACGCTGAACAATTAGCACTGAACATCCCCACTTATGACCTTATGATGGAGGGGCGGTCATTTTGACGAAGAAACTGAAAATGGCAGGGATGAGGACAACATTGTCCTCAGATCCAAAGCAAGTTCCTTAGTCCTCCATTTATTTGATCTAGAATCTATTGTATAATATTAGGTATGTTCCTTTGAATTCCAAACTGGACTTAAACTTGATATTGGAACAATTTTCCTTGGTGACGATGCACATAGTTCTTTCAGAATGAATCATATTCCATAGTGTCAGTTGTGGCTCTCATCAGAATGTTATGACCTCCTGGCCCCATTCCATAGGTTAATAAATGGCCTCTGTGCTGACACTCCAGTGCTGCAGGACAGGAATGCTGTTCTGTCAGAAGTATCATCTTTTAGAAAAAGCAGGCCAGCATCTGTGCTTTCAGGTGGATGTAATAAATCTGATGGGAGGAATGGGTGAACAATCTCAGCTTCTTTGCAATACTGAGCTTCCAACTAACACCTCTAAAACTGATATATGGTGATTATTGCATTGCTGTTTGTAGGAACCAAGGAATCAGGAGTAAGAGTTGGCAATTAGTCCTTCGAGCCAATCCCATGGCTGATCTTGTTGTGGGTTCCTATCTGCATCTCCATGTGACCCTTGTCTCTCAAAAACCTATCCAACTCAGTTGAGAACAGACCCAGCCTCCACTATCTTTTCGGGAAGAGAATTCCCCTCTTTAATGACCCTCTCAGAGAAAGAAATATTCTCCACAACTCTGTTCTAAAAGTGGGGGTTGTCTCTTATTTTTAGATTTCCTTCCTACAAGAAGAAACATCCTTGGGGTCTCTACCCTCTCCAGTCCCCTCAGGACCTTGTATGTTTCAATAAGGCCACCCCTCATTCTTCAAACCCGAATAAGTACTGGCTCAATCTGCTCAATCCTTCTCCATTAAATAAACCCTTCAAAAAGATGTTTATTGGATCTTGCTGTGTTCAAATTCTTCATCACATTTCCCACAGTACAGCAGTGATTATATTTTGAAAAGCATTTTGTTGACTTTAACGGGCACTAGGATAACCTGAGGTTATGAAAGGCTGTCTATAAAGGATTTCCTTCCTTTGTCTCATGTTGATTGATTTAATATTGATTGGCAATCCCTATCTATGCCTACTTCCGTGAGGTGCATTCTTTGTCTATAAGGCAACAATTCAAATGTAGGGATCCAAACGGATTTTATATGGAGTCCCAGAAAGCTTTGTGCTCTATTGGGTTCAGTGAAGAACTGAGTGAATATCCAACAACATCTTTTGCCAATAGGTTTGGATTTCTGAATACATCCAAAATATTTACATAATTGTGCCTTCGATATCATATCTCCTTCAGTATCCTTCAGGGTTTCATTTATCTGTACAATAGGTGCTGTGGATCTGTTTCTTCATCTTCTACAAATCTTTTCTCTGAATGCGGATATCTTGGATATATAAAAAGAAATGAAGCTGTAAATGTACAATCATACTAAAAGGCAGTGAGAAAAAGGAACAAGTAAATTACGTAAGAATTTCCAAACGTGTGTTTACTGTGAATGCCGTAACCCATATGGAGCAATGGACATCATGTGTAAGGAGACAGTATGTCAGTCACTTCACATGCCAGCCCCAATGCACATTGCCTAAGTGGAAGATGAAGTGTTGTTCCCCCAGGCTGCATCTCACCATCCGCAGAGCGACCTCACCGCGTTCAGGACTCAACATTGAGATTTAACAATTTTAGAACATGAATACCCTGTTCTTCATCTATCCCTACCATCCCATGTCCTGTCATGACATGGTTTTCTTCCAGGAAATCCATTTTAATCCACTGATAGGCCCCCATTATCACTCAATGAGTTTCAATTCTTTAATATAATATGCTGAAGACGTGATACAAAAAAACAGAAATTGCTGCTAAAACTCAGCTGATCTGGCAGCATCTGTGGACAGAGAAAACAAGTTAATGTTTTGAGTCCAGAAACCCATGTTCAGTTCTAATGAAGTTAATAGTTTCTTGGCCAAGTTTCTGAAAATAATGCTCTATCTGATTGTAGTTAGGAAACCAGATTGGCTGCAATGGATCTAGCTTTTCTTGATCTTATATTGGAGTTTATGTTACAATCTTGTTTTTACTGCAGCTGTAACCTGGTCTTCTACCTATAAATGACATTGTTGAAACATTGAAAATAGTAACAGTAGACTATTTGGCTCTTTAAGCCTGGTCAACCACTTAATATGTTCATGGCTGGTCCTCTATTTCACTTCCTCTCAATATCCTTTCAAACCTTTTATATCTAAAAAGTCAACCTCTTTCTTGAATTTACTCCATGACCTACCCTTCTGTGGTAGTGAATTCCACAGATGGACCACCCTCTGACTTATGTTTCCTCATCTCATGACTAGGAAAGGTTTAGAGGGATATGGGTCAAATGCAGGCAAATAGGACTAGTTCAGTGTAAGAAACTTGGTCAGCATGGACAAGTTGGGCCTAAGGGCCTGTTTCCATGCTGTATGACTCAATGACTCAGTCCCAAATGGTCTGCCCCATATGCTGAGAGTGTGTCTCCTGGTGACCAACCAGAGGAAACATCCTGCCTGTATCTCGTCTGTCCATCCCCGTTGGAATTTTATACATTTCAATTACAGCCCCTCTCAAACTTCTGAACTCTAGTGAATATAAAGCATGTTGAATTGATTTCTCCTCATACAGCAGTCCTGCCATCCCTGGTACCAGCCTAGTAAACCTAGGGCTGAGCTCCCTCTGTACCAAGAGTCTCTTACGTTGGGAGACCAAAACAGCGTGCAATACTACGGGTGTGGACTCAGCATGCCAGACAAGAAATTAAATCCAGTTGTTTACTTTGAAACCCATAAAATGTTGGACAATTAAGGACTGCATGTTCGAATTCTAGTTAAACGTCTACATTTTCAGCATGGGTATCCCATTAGACACGAAGATAGACAGACCATTTGAAATCGCTGCGCAATTATATGTATTGACTGCCTATTTCACCTTCTTTTTTAATCAAAGCACATATAATGATGTATTTTATAATGGACTTCACTGTAGTTCTAATAATATATACATTTGAAAAATTTTCTTGGCACAGAGGTTATGCAGGGAATATAAATTTTGGAAACTACAGAGTCTGATCAAGTAGATTATGTTATAATGTTTAAGGTTTCAGTCAGCTTCAGGTTTTTGTTGTAGTGTTAAACCTCATCTTTGAAGTTTAATATTAACACTCCTAAACGATGATAGATGTGTTCATTAAACTAATACCACTGCGTTGGATTGGATTTGTTGGACATGAAGGCAGAAAGCAACTTATTGAAAGCTGAATAATGTCTTGGGATTTATAACCAAGGGTTCGTTGTCCTCTACACATTATTGCACAGGATGTAGATAAAGCACCACTCTAATTTGAAGAATTACGCTGCGCTATTGTTCAGAGTGCCCTTTGTAAACAAAGGTTTTCACACACAAGAAAGCATTGTGAAATGTTTGAATGCTGAAGTGTAATTATTTCTCTTACCTTTCATCTTCAGAATCCACTTAAACTTTAGCATTATATAACCATTAGATGGTCATCAGAAGGCAGCAACTTTGCAACAACACAATGTTTAACTGTTTTCATATTTCTTTACACAGCAAGAGAACCTCCTTTCATGAATCAGTAGAGTTGTGTGTTCACTGTCGTTGGCATGCAGGATGTGTTGAAGTATAATATTTAACCAGGGAAAAATATCAATTAATCAATGTCACATCTTACACAATTATTGATAGCATGCTCTAGTTCTCTGTACTTTGTATTGCTTTTGGTAGCATCTTGAGTTTCAACTGTGTGGTATACCGTGTGTTGATAAAATCAGTGTGGTCAGAGGCTTTTTTAAAGAAAATTCTTTCCTAGGATGTGGGTGAAATAACTCCACAGTGGTTGGTATTCCATCACCAAGTCACCCTTTATGTACGCATGGAGAGTCATAGAATCCCTACAGTATGGAAGCAGGCCACTTAGCCCATCAAGTCCACACCAACCCTCTGAACAGCATCCCACCTGGACCCACCCCATACCCTATCCCTGCATTTTCCACCCTAGACACTATAGGCAATTTAACACGGTCAATCCACCTAATCTTTGGACTGTGGGAGGAAACCGGAGCACCCGGAGGAAACCAAGACAGACAGTGTGAGGCAGCAGCGCTAACCACTGAGCCACTGTGCCACCCCTAGTTCCTTGACACTGATCCAGATCCCTCAGAGCCAGCTCTCAGAGTGAACAGGATGTCTGACACTCCTGTTTATAACTGTCAGCCAGGGCTCCCTGTTTGGACCAGATTAACTGCCATAATCAGGGAAATGATATTTTATGAGGTCTACCTGGTCAATCTTGTTATAATCATATTGCAAGCGAAGCGAGCATTATTGCCTACCCCTAACTGCCATTGAACTAAGTGGCTTGCTAAACTATTTCAGAGGGCAATTAGGAGTTAAGCAGTTTGTGGGTCTGGAGCCACATGTAGGCCAGACTTGGTGACGACGGCTGATTTCCTTTCTGAAGGGACATCAGTGAACCAGATGGGCTTTTACAACAATCAATCATAATTCTCATTGTCACCGTTACTGACACCAGATCTTTTTCAATTGGTTGAAGTCATGTACTTTCCTGGAACTGATGTATTTAAGTCACTGTTCCACATTGACTTTCTGACCTTAATAAAAGTTTTCACTAAACTGATCAAAACTTATCTGCCTCTATCTCTATGCTGAAAAAAAATTCAAAATTCCAAAACTACGTTACGTAAGTTTAATCATATCTACAATGGCTAACATAAGCACTCCTACGTCAGTGAAATGTCCTGCTAGATGGAAACTGACATGAGTGCCTGGAGGGGGTTTGAAGTTGCATACACAAAGCATTAAGCCTAGGCTTCTGGAATAGCAGTCCAGCGATAGAACCATGACACCATAATCTCCCTCAATTTGCACTGCTTTCTGTGACATGGCTGACTCATTGATAATCTGGTTTTGTTAGTCAATGACTAGGTTCTCGACAATTGGGTCGTTGCTGAATGAAATCACACAGTGGCTATTCTATCCACATCAAATGTCCAGGCACCACTCAAACCTTATCCAATTCCATCCAAAACATTAAAGATAAAGGGAGTATGAGTGAGGGGGGGGTGGGGTAAGTGCACCAAATATTGAGACCTGTCATTTCAAGATTACATTTGATACAAATTTTAGGCTTCAAATAGACTAAGAAGCAGGGGAGGGCTTTTTCTTGTCTCGTGCTCTATTTTACAATAACTGCACAAGATCTGATTGTTGAACGCCAATTGTGAATACATTGCCTAACCTCACCACCTCAGAAACAAGAGGTACGTCATCCTCAGAACATTACTTCAAGATCCAGTCAGGAAGAACTCAATTTTTACATTAACTTTCCCTTCAGATTTGCACAGTGTATTGACGAGAGCTCTGAGCTGTGGTACATCAATGATGTAATTGCTGATCCAAGATGAATTTAGCATCATTCATTATTCTCACAGCCAGTAAACCTTACATCATTCACACAGGGGATAATTTTGTTCTCTCCGGTGCTTAGGATCATTGGAGATTCATGTATGCACTGTCCCTGAGCCACAAGCAAGCCAACCAGTTTGTCTACTTGAAATTTAAGGAAATGACAGGTCACTCACTCAAACCGCTTGCTTCATGTCACTATGTAACCACTCTTAGATTTCTCATGTTCGCCTTGATGTATCTTTTAAACTTTAATTTATTGCACTGAATGCTTGAAAGATCTGTTCTTACCATTCTTTACTCTTTTCCTCCCTGTTCACTGGAGAATTGCTTGTACTGCTTCAGTACACAGGAGATGTTTAGACCAGCATCAGAGAGAATACACGCGCTACGGGGGAATATTGTATTCTGTACTGTTCTACTCTGTAATAAATCTCACACTAAGCCCTGTTCGTCCATCACCACTATGTTTGGTGACCTATACTAAAACCCTATCCCAACAACGCCTCAATTTTAACACTCCCTTCCTTGTTTTCAATTCTTTCTGTTCTTATTAATCTCTCCAGCTGCAGTAAGGCTCTGAGAAATCTACATCCCGACAATTCTGGTCCCTACTTCATACTTGATTTTAATTACTGCACAACTAGTGCTGTGAGCCTTAAACTCTAGATTAACCTTCCTAAACTTCTCCATCACTAATTTTATCTTATGCCCTAGGGTTGATTCCTGGGCTGGCAGCACTGTATATACGAGGAGAGAATGAATTAGCTAGGATTGAATTCACTGAAGTTTAGAAGAGTGAGAAGGACCTCATAGAAACCGTCAAAATTCTAACAGCGCCAGGGAAGTTAGATGGAGAAAGGATGTTCCCAGCGGTGGGGGAGTCCAGAACCAGGAGTCAAAGTTTAAATGTAAGGGGTAACACTTTTAGGACTGAAATGAGAATTTTCTTCATTCAGGGAGTGGTGAGTCTGTGGAATTCACTACCACAGAAAGTGGTTGAGGTCAAAACATTATTTGTTTTCAAGAAGGAGGTAGATACAGCTCTTGTGGTTAGAGGGATCAAGGGATATGGGGCAGGGCGGGATTAGGGTATTGAGCTCAGTGATCAGCAAAGATCATATTGAACAGTGGAGCAGGTTCAAGTGGTCAAATGCTCCTGGTACTATCTTTTATGTTTCTATATTAAAATCTTTCTCATTGACCAACTTATTGGTCACCTCTCCTAACGTCTCTTAATGCGGCTCAGTGTCAAACTTGATTTGCTAACTGCTCCTATGAAATATTTTGGGATGTTTAATGGCGCTAAATATATGGAAGTTGTTGTCGTTCCCAAATATAAAGACTAAATTGAAAATAATTGCCTGCAGATATTCAGAGTTAGAATTTCCTGTGGAGATCTGACGATACGTATGTCCAGACCATCCAATTTGACACTTGTGCCAACTTCCAGGAAGTAACCTCCTTATTGGTTGCCTCTGTAATCCCTGTATTATTAAGGATGGTGGGTGACACCCTGATGCCACTGCTCACTCAGAGGTCTCACTGTGAAATCGGGCCAGCCATGCCACTGGCGCAGCTCGCAGCAGTTGAGGCAGTTTGGCAAACCGAGGTGAGGGCACCTTGACATGAAGACACTCGCCATTTCCTTCAAAAATTGAATGAAATAGAGAGGCCTAGAGCTAGCAGAGCCATTGAAGGGCAGGAAAAGCCCTCCATTAGACTATCGATAGACCAAACTACAGCCTACATTCTCCACAATTATGTCATTGGGAAATACGCAACCTCTGCTGCCAATGGCCACTTAGCCTATTGTTGGGACGCTGATACAGGTTTTCAATTGGGCATGGTGGAGGGGTGGCATCGTTCATGTGAACTGTGTGCTAGGAAGGGCTGGGGCTGCCATGATGGTGGAACCAATGAAAGAGTTCCCTTAATTCCCCTCATTACCTGCTAGCCTGCCTCTGTGGAACAGGCAGCTAATCTATTTCTCTTTCCAGTTCTGAGGAAGGGTCACCGGACCCGAAACGTTAACTCTGTTTTCTCCTTCACAGATGCTATCAGACCTGCTTTGTTTTTGTTCCTGTTGTAATCTATTTCTCTGTCCATCCTGGAAATGTCTCCCCAAGGCAGGAATAAATCAAGGATCCATCCCAACACAGCTGCTCCCATTTTATTCATTCATGGATATGACCACCTGTGCTGCACCATCAATTGTTGTCCATCCTTAGTTGCCCTGGTAATTGTATGATTTTATTTGTAGTAGCAAGGCTTATCAGCAATAGCTAAACTTATTAAAGATAGTACGGTTGATTCACTAAAATAGATTAAGCCAAAAAAAATAAGTTAACACACAATGAGGATGAGAGGGCAGGTGATGTGTTGTGGCTGTGGTATGTTGGAGCTGATGGCTGACAGTCTGATCCAGGGCAGGTACATCTGCAGTAAGTGTTGTACGGGCTTCAGCTTAGAGTCAATTAAACTGGAACTTGAGCTACAGACACTGCAATCCATCAAGGAAGGGGAAAGATAACTGGATGCTTTGTCTTTAAGGGTAATCACATCATTTAGGATAGGGTCATCTGATTTGTGATGACACAATGGCTTTAAGAACTGTATTTTGTCCTTTTTTTTCTATGAAGACAGGTTGAGACAGAGGTCCTGAGCAGTCTGCTCCAAAGCCAAAGAAGTAAACAGCTTGTGAGGCCTCGGAGCTTTTTAAAGTTGGAACAATAGAAGCTCCCACAGAACCAGAATTTTTAGTTTTAGCTTTTGGCAGTTGCTGAGGTCTTGAAAGTGGATGTGGAAGCTTTTATTCCTCCCTCTGTTCCAGCTAAAACCTGGGATTCTCTTCTTGCTGCTAGAATTGCATGTGAGATAATCTATTTTACTGAACTTGCCTTTGCCAAGGGTGTGTCTATGAGATGTTACTATACTGGAACAGTTAATTCATTGCAGTTAATATAAATATTATTTTGTTAAGCATTTTGATAGAGTTACAGTTATGCCAATTCTTTTCTTTTTATTTTGTCTGTATTTTAATAATAATGTATGAGTAATGTGTGTTTTGTTTTAAATCTGATGTTGAGTTGAATTGCGTTCGGAACATAACACCTTACGCTTGCCTTTAAAATATGAAAAAGTTTGGGTTTGAGGAAGGGTCACTGGATCCAAAACGTTAACTCTGATTTTTTTTCTCCACAAATGCTGCTGGACCTGCTGAGCTTTTCCAGCAACTTCTGCTTTTGTTCTTAATTTGAACAGTGCCGGGATCAGTGTTCTGTTGAATTTTATAACTAGGGTAGTAGAGAGGGCTTTAGCCAAATAGTGGTGGGGAGGTTGTGTAAGATGGGCAGGGAATTGTGAGAGAAGATGTCGTAAATCAAAGGAAGAAAAATTGGGTATTGGAGCAGGGTAGTTATTTGGGTAATGACAGTAAGGTAAGTATAGTCACCATAATCCCAGAGGACCCTAAGGCTGCTCTCTCATTAGGGAGGGAAAGAAATGACTGGTGGTGAGTTTAACCTGAGCATCACCATGCCTCGGGTGAGGGATGAGGTTGAGAAGGCAGGATCTTCATAGTAACCTCAGCAGATGCAGGAATTGAACCCACACTGTTGGCATCACCCTGTGGCACAAACTACCCATCCAGCCAACTGAACTCTGGGTGATGATAACCACTGTGCAATAGGCAATGCACACTTTGAGCCCAGTACAGTACTGAAGGAATAAAAATGCAGATGCTGGAAAGCTAAGACAAAAACAGAAAGTGCTGGAGAAATTCAGAAGTCTGGCACATCTGTGGAGAGTGAAACAGAGTTAATGTTTCGAGTCCAGTGGAAGTTATGAGGAAGACAGAGAGAAAAGATGCTGTACACTATTTCTGGAAAGTGTGAGTTGTTTCTGGTAACCTGGTTCATACTTATCCCTTAACCCCCAAAAACAAACAATCTAACTAGCATCACTTTGCTGTCTGGCGGGAGTCTGTGCACAAATTAATTGCTGCGCTTCCTACAATGACAGCAGAGGCTACACTTCACACATTGCCTGGCTATAGTGCCATTTGAAACATCCTGAGCTGGTAAAAGGCTCTATAAAAATGCAGAGATCATTGGAACTGCAGCTGCTGGAGAATCTGAGATAACAAGGTGTAGAGCTGGATGAACACAGCAGGCCAAGCAGCATCAGGGGAGCAGGAAAGCTGACGTTTCGGGTCTAGACCCTTCTTCAGAAATTTCTGGAGAAAACACCTTG
>JAHRHZ010000059.1:25848854-25885020 GCA_024137785.1 Ginglymostoma cirratum | reverse complement strand
CTTGTTATCTCCATAAAAATGCAAGTTTTTTTTTACCAACTGCATACATGCAGGTCACTTCGAACAAAAGTAATGAAGAAATACGCAGATTCATTATTTAGAAAAATTGGTAGGTTTATATCTGTTGAAGATTGGTTTGAAGACAATGTGACTAAAACAGGAGCATGACCAAGTGCTCTGTGGATGCAATGCTTTCCTGCTATAGTGGTGATAAATATATCATCTGTGCAATAAATAGTATTGATTTTAGAGTTGAATTATATCCTGGAATGTTATTCCCTCAGGGTCTGAGAAATTTCAAACTATATCCAAGCAAAGAGAATATTGCACTTGCTTTATACAGGAACCTAATTTGATAAATTAAGTAATCACATCCTGTTCCACCCAGGTTTGCTCTGCAAAATTGTTTAAATGTAGTGTAACATTTGGGTGGCATACTATTTAGACAGGGACTAGCTGCTGTTAAATGTTAAGATTTATAACAATGGCAACAAAGGAGATATAACGAATTTAAAATCCATGATGCCTGATGCAGCTGTATTTTTTTAAGGTGACAACCAGTGCACTGTGCCAGAAAATAATACATTGCAATCCTGCTTTAAATACACAAACACAGATTGAAACCAGAGCAATTCCAAATCTCTGGAAGCTACAATTATTTATTTAAGAGAACTTAATTTGTTGAAATTTGAGTTGTCAACATTATGAAAAGGATTGAGTTGAGGCTTTCTCTTGCTGGGGGATAATCATTTGGACTGAAACTGAAAGGCAGAATGGACATTAACAATGAGATTGTCCCAGAATGTGTGTGAAGTGGCAATCCAAAGAGAATTTCTGCTCTGCTTAAACCTTTGGCCAGGCTGATGCTGCTTTGCATTTCTGGCAGTGATCTCCCAGCCCAGTGTCCATAGAAATATGGAGCATACAGTCACTCAAAGATCTCCATGGCACCACTAAAGCAGCAGGGGGAAGAATGGACACATTTCCCCTTTCTTTTAATGGCATTAACTGCTGTTAGCTAAGGTTACACATCTTCTTTTATTTACTGCTGAACCTTGGATGTTGCTGGCTGGGCCAGTATTTATTGCTTATCACTAGATGCCCATAAGAAGGTGGGGGTGAGCAGCCTTCTTGAACCGCTGCAGTCCATGTGCTGTAGGTTGACCCACAATGCCCTTAGGGAGGGAATTCTAGGATTTCAATCCAGCGACAGTGAAGGGACAATGATATATTTCAAGTCAGGATGGTGAGTGGCTTGGAGGGGAACTTGCAGGGGGTGGTGTTCCCATGTATCTGCTGCCCTTGTCCTTCTGGATGGAAGTGGTTGTGGGTTTGGAAGGTGCTGTGTGAGGATCTTTGGTGAATTTCTGCAGCGCATCTTGTAGATAGTACACACTGCTGCTACTGAGCGTCGGTGGTGGAGGGAGTGGATGATTATGGATGTGGTGCCAATCAAATGGGCTGCTTTTTCTGGATGGGGTCAAGCTTCTTGGGTGCTGTTGGGGCTGCACTCATCCAGACAGGTGGGGAGTATTCCATCACACTCCTGACTTGTGCGTTGTAGATGGTGGACAAGCTTTGGGGAGTCAGGAGGTGAGTTACTCATGGAGTCATAGAGTAATACAGCATGTAAACAGGCCCAAACTGGTCCATTTGACCATGGTGCTCACTCAGCTAGTTCCAATTACCTGCATTTAGTCCACATCCCTCTAAACCCTTCCCATCCTTGTGCCTATCCAAATGTTTTTTAAATGTTGCTATTGTACCTGCCTCAACCACTTTCTCTGGCAGCCCATTCCATATATGCATCACTCTCTGTGTGAAGAAGTTGCCCCTCAGGTCCTTCTTAAATCTTTCCCCTCTCACCTTAAACCTGCGCCCTCTCGTTTTCAATTCCCCATCCCTGGGAGAAAGACTATATGCATTCATCTTATCTATGTCCCTAATGATTTTATACACCTCAATAAGGTCACCCCTCATTCTCCTATGTTCCAAGGAATAAAGTCCTGTCCTGGCTAACATATCCTTATAAATCAGGCCTATTAGCCCTGGCAACATCCTTGTAAGTCTTCTTTGCACACTTTCCAGTTTAACTATGTCTTTCCTATAACAGGGTGACCAAAACTGTACACAAAACTCCAAGTGCGGCCTCACCAACGACTTATACAACTGTTACATAACTTCCCAGCTCCTATAGTCAATGCCTTGACCGATGAAGGCCAGCATGCTAAATGCCTTCTTCACCACCCTGTCTACCTGTGATGCCGCTTTCAACGAACTACGTACTTGTACTCCTAGGTCCCTCTGTCCCACAACACTCCTCAGGACCTTACCAGTTACTGTATACGTCCTACCTCTATGAGAACCTCTAAGTCCTACCTGTGATGTAAAACACACCATACTTATCTGTATTGAATAATATTTGCCAATCCTCAGCCCACTTTGCCACCTAGTCATAGAATTCCTACAGTGCAGAGGCAGGCCATTCAGCCTATCGAGATCACATCGCCCTCTGAAGAGTATCCCACCCAGACCCACCCCCTATCCAACCCCCGCATTTCCCACCCTAAACACTATGCACAATTTAACACAGCCAATCCACCTAACCCACACATCTTTGGACTATGAGAGGAAACCCACGCGGAGAATGTGCAAACTCCACACCCCAGTCGCCCGAGGCTGGAATTGAACCCAGGTCCCTGGTGCTGCGAGACAGCAGTGATAACCACTGAGCCACCATGCCGTCCTGATCAAGGCCCCTCTATAATTTTTGATAACCTTCCCCACTATCAACGATACCTATCACTGCAAGATTCCCAGCCTGTGATCTGCTCTTGTAGGCACTGTCTTTATGTGGATAAATCAGTTAAGTTTCCGGTCAGTAGGAACCCCTTGGATGTTGATAGTGACGGATTCAGTGATGGTAACACCACTGAATGTCAAGAAGTGGTGGTTAGATTGTCTCTTATTAGAGATATCGTCGCCTGGCATTTGTGTGGTGCGAAGGTCCAGTGTGAATGTTAGTGATTGCATGAATGGGTAAGATAGACATGATGGCAAGTGAGTGTGGGTAGGTGAGTTAGGGACAGGCCGATCAGGGGCTACTCAGGTCTGCTCTGGGCATTCACACTGTTGGGAGGGGAAGTCCAGGCCTTGGGGGAGTTATTGGAAGAGGCAGTTTGAGTGATTGCTGGAGTTACCCAATGTACCTCCATACACCCCCAAATGACCCATAACCTCCCCACACCCTAGGCCCTTCACACATCTCCTGAGCACACTTGCCACTGACAATCCATGTCACACACCAGTGCTCGCAACAACCCTGCACACCATGTCCCCAGCACAACACGTCCTCTCCCCCGACTCCTCCCTCACTTCCAACACACCCCATACCCTGAACACCATGTACACACCGCCACTGCTCTCACAGCATGTGTTCCCCCAACTTACCATCAACACTATCCACACCCAAGCATATACCCCCACACACTCCCTCCAGTCCTAAGACCTTCTCACTGCACCAGCACACATCACCACACACCACAACACCTCCCCATATGCCCAACACTCCTCCAGCTAACTCATCGTACCTCCACACTGCCACACACAGCCCCTCACCACCTCAATATCACTCCACAGACTGGGGCATTGCAGCGCAGATGTCCTGATGGTGCTGAAAGATGCTATACAAATGGCGATAAAAGATGTTCTGTACATGTAACAAGAGGTGATGCAAGCTGATGCATAAATGACAAAATGACTAATGACTAATGACAAAAGATGTTATACTTAGGTAACAAATGGTGATAAAAGATGCTGCATCAAAGCAACAAGTGGTGATAGAAGATGCCATATAAATATAACAAGTGTGATGAAAGATGCTATATAAATGCTTGAACTAGTGATGAAAGAGGCGATATAAATGTAATGGGCTGCGATATAAGACGCTATATAGGTCTAACAAGTGGTAATGAAGGAGGCTATATGAATGCACTTGATGGTGACAGAAGATGCTATATAAATGCAAGACTTTTTTCCCGCTCAAGCCGAAATTGCTGGTAAAACTCGGCAGGTCTAGCAGCATCTGTGCAGAGAGAAAGCAGAGTGAACATTTCGGGTTCAGAGACCATCCTGCAGAACGTGGCCCTCTCCTCCTGGGGAAAGGTCCCTTCCAGCTTTGATGGACGGTTACTAGGGGGCGGGGACCGGCCCTAGCAACAGCGCAGCCAGTAGAAGGCGGGGATGACGTCATCCTCAGCCAATGGGTGAAGGGGGAGCGGCCCTTAAAGGGGTGGGGGAGCTGTCGGCGGGTTTTTATTTTCATCCCAAGGCAGCGGCAAGATGGCGGTGGCGAGGGCTTGGACTGTGTCGGTGGTCGAGGTCGAGTGAAGGATGAAGAAGAAGAAGGAGGAGGAGGAGGAGGCGAGCAGCGGCAGCACCAACGCCAGGCCGAGGCGGATACGGCTCCACCCCAGCCCGGGGCCTTCCGGCGAGCGAGGAGCCGGCCCTGGGTTGACTCCCCCGACACGGACCGGCAGGCTGAGCCGAGGCTCTAGGTCCACCGCTAGGCCCCGGGCGCCTGAAGGTGAACGCTGGCCCCGGCGTCCTGACTGTCTCATTTCCCTCCGCCGCCGCCACTCACTCACTAACTACCTACCTCCCTGCCTCCTCATTGTAGAGAAACTCAGGGCCATCCCAAAAAAAAAACTGTCTGCTACAGCCACAAAATAAACCCCAAAAACTGGGAACAGAAGAACTGTATTGGCAGTAATAAAAACTGAGCACCAAAACTGGAACTTATCAAAAAAAGGTTGGGAGCATAAGATTAGGTCTAAAAATAATGTTGGGAGCATAAGATGTCAAAACAAAACTACGACAACAAAATCAATAAGGGGGGGAAAAGATTTGGAAGCAACAAATATTGCAAACATGCAAAATCGATTAGGAATAGTAATGGGAATTAAAAACAAACTATATTGGCAGGAAAACAAAACAGCATCCAAAGCTGGGAGTAACAAAAAAAAACAGGATCAAGGAACTGGGATTATGAATCTCTGAGTGAAAGTGTTAAAAATAAAACTTGGTTAGAAAAAGTGCTGAGCATTAGGAATAGAGAATAACAAAAATAGGAGCAAAAAGCAGAAATGTAAGAAACATCGTCATCAGTAAAACCTCTGGGTGTCAAAACTGGGAATAAAGATCTCTTGGAGCAAAGACAAACTAGAGAAAAAAGGCACTAAAACCCATTTAAACAGCCAAAAACAAAAATAAGACCAGCATCAAAACTGAGAGTAAAAAGAATAGGAGAAAGTTGGGGTGGGGGGGATTAACAAGCTTGGAGAAAAAAAAGAGAAGAATCAAATACAAAGAAAACTGGCAAAATTTAAATTAAAAACCTCAGTCAAAAACCAGGAGCAAAAGAGAACTCAGGAAGTCAAAAGCTCAGAGTAAAAATACTGCTTTGGCAGCAAGAATATAAAGTAGAAAAACCCAGGGCAGCAATAATTGTACGGGCAAGATGTACATGTATATTTATTTGGACATATCATTATATCTTCCCTCCACAAGTCAGATTAATTGAAAACTCTGCTGCGCAGACAGTTTTTTGCACCAAGGCCCATTCACCCATTGCCCTTGTACTCTCTGGCCTACATTGTTCTCCTGGTTTAAAACACCTTGTCCTTGACTTCCAATCTGTCCATGATCCTGCTCTTTTCTCTGTCTTACCTCCTCTAGACCCACAACTCCCTGAGATATCTCTGCTCTCCAGTGTATTTTTCCAGTGCTGGCCTCTTCAGCTTCCTCAATTTTAATTGCTCCACCATTAGCTGTCGTGCCTGGATCCTATGCCAAGGAATTCCCCACCCCCAAAAAAACCAGTTATCTCTACTCTTGTAATTCTTGTTTTAAGACCCACCTATTTGCCTTGGTCACTGTTTTTTATGACGATGCCAGATGGTGCTTCTCTGAAGCAGCTTGAGGCATTTTAGCATGTTAGAGTACAATATATAAATGTTGTTTACACAGTACCAAAGGCCAAAGTAGGACATTGAAGGGAGAGTGGTGGCTGTTGGGCAAACTATCATTATAGGACAAAAGTAAGGGAAAATGCAAAGAATAAGAGAGAGGTCCAAGTCTAGATTGAAATCAGGAAACATTACTTCCTGATAAGGGTGGTAGAAGGGTGCGAAACACACTCCCACAAAAAAAAAGTAGATGCTGCTTGAATTAATAACTCCTTAATTTTGACATTGCTAGATTTCTGCTAGCCAGGAGTGTTAATGAGATTAGAGGGAGCTAAGATATGATCTCATTGATCACTGACTGATCAGTCTTGAGGACTGAATGGCCTTTCCAGTTTCCATTTGTCACACAATGCACTGTCAAAAGGAGGGATTTTTAGTTTTAAAACTGTGGGAAATGTGGTAAGGCGATTCGGTGTGAAATGGACAGAGTCATTGTAACCATTGAGTAGGGGTGCAATGGGAATCGAAGGGTAATTCCATACAGTGGAAAGGTGAATGTGAGCCCTTAAAATCAGAAGTAATCATCTGTGATAAGAGGGGATGAGCCCATGGAAAGATTTCAAAGCAACTTGTCAGGGTTGACAGTGTGGTTTGTAGGATGTTGTGAGGGTAAGGACAGAAGTATGTTTTGTATGAATTGAAGCTTATGATTGAGGTGGAGAAGGCTGGTGAGCAGAGCAACAGAAGTAAAACCTTGGAGATAGTAGGAACTGCCAATGCTGGAGTCTGAGATAACGAGGTGTGGAGCTGGAGGAATACAGCAGGCCAGGCAGCATCAGAGGAGCAGGAAAGCTGACGTTTCGGGTCTGGACCCTTCTTCAGATATGAAGAAACCTTAGACTGATGAAGGCATGTGTCATGGATTCAGCTGTGGGTGCCACACACATGATAGTGATGTTGTTGAAACAAGTGATGATGCAGAAGTGAGGAAAACTTGCTGTATTCATGCTTTGGTGATGTGTTGAAGATGTTGCATGTGACTTTTTTAAATTCAATTACAAAACAATCACTTAGTAAAGAAAGCTTAACAGTTTGCGATTTCTGATTCCCGAAACGTCGAGTTTTCCTGCTCCTATGATGCTGCTTGACCTGCTGTGTTCATCCAGCCCCATGCTTGTTATCTCTATTAACAGTTTGCGAGCTCCTTTGTCATGGTAGTAACTCAATCATCTTAATATCTGACAAGGGAGAAGCTGTAAGTGATGTATATACATAAGCAGACAATCACAGTAAATAAAGGAAGGTTTTATCTACCTGAATACCAGTTTAGGCATATTCATTAAGATTTTATCTAGACTTTCATTGTCCAAACACTTGCTGTATGAAACCTCAGACTCATCTGCAGTTAATCCTGTATCTGAATTACCTTCATCAGGGGAGGGAAGAAAAGTATGGCAGTGAATATTATATTGGCATACTTTTAGGGTGGTAGTGGTGTTTTTCTCTCTGGGCCAGAAGATCCGGGTTCAAGTCCCGACTGCTACAGACGACTATAATAACATACCTGAGCAGTTTGATTGAAATACCTATAAACATACTTTTCACTCTTTAAACTATAACCATTTGCTACAGGTGTCCAATTTTCCCCCTAAAATCAGTTGATCTCCCTTTTGACTTGGATTCAGGAACCTCTGAATTCAAGATCCATTCCCCAGATATAAAATCATGAGGGGTATAGATAAGGTTAATAGTAGATGTCTTTTCCCTAGAATGGGGGATTTCAAACTAGGGAGCGTGTTTTTATGGTGAGAGCAGGGAGATTTAAAAAAGATGTGGGGGAGTTTTTTTTAACACAGGGTGGTTCGCGTGTGGAGTGAACTTTCTGACGAAGTGTTGAATATGAACACAATTACATTGTTCAAAAGATATTTGGATTAGTACATAAATATGAAAATTTTCCATTCAAACAAGCCTTCAAATGAATCCTATGTATAAAATGCCATTGCATTTTAAAGACTCCTACCCTGAAAATGTTCTGATGCAAAAATGTGTTCCCTTGTTTAAGACGCTATCAGGAAAGGCTGAATAAACTGAGGCTTTTTTCCTTGGAGCATTGGAGGCTGAGGGGTGATCTTGTAGAGGTTTATAAAATCGTGATTGGCGTGGATGAGGTGAATAGCCAAGGTTTTTTCCCCAGGGTAGGGGAGTCCAAAAGTGTAGGGTGTGGGTTTAGGGTGACAGGAGAAAGATTTAAAAGGGAACTGAGCAAAAACTTTTTCATGCAGAGGGTGGTGCGTGTATGGAACAAGCTGCCAGAGGGGGTACAATTGTAACATTTAAAAGGCGTCTGGATGGGTACATGAATGGGAAAGGTTTAGAGGGATATGGGAGTTATTAAATGGGACTAGATCAGTTTAGGATATGTAGTTGGCGCAGATGAGTTGGACTGAAGGGTGCTTTTCTGTGCTGAATAACATTCTTTTTTTGGTTTTAGTGTTTGTGCAGAATGGTGGTAGAGGTTAGCAATTGGTTTTAATTTTGTGCACAGTTTATCGAAATCTACAATGAAATGCTGAAGAGCCATATGTCGTTCAGATGGGATTAGCTTTCAATTTCAGGATTTGTAGGTTGTGTCGTTCAATCTGGTTTTCAAAGGCAACACAATCCGATGGCACATATATCACTTTTGCATTTTATTCCCCCATTGAAGTTTAATGCTACTTTCAGGAATGACTCTTTCCTGTGATGCAGTTGAATCTGGAATAGCTGATGTTGAACCAGAGACTATAATCCATTCCTGACAATTGGAAGTTATTTTCTCACTTTGGTAATTCGAGTGAAGAAGATATTTGGGATTGTCATTTGGGCTCGTGTGTGGCACACTTGTGTATACTAGAAGCTTCATATATTAATGCACAGATGCCTGTACTCTTAGAAAGAAAGAACATAATATAAATGTACAGTGCCTGTTTCAACTCAACAAAGCAGCTGACGACCATTTGCTGGTTCATTTTTCAGGGCAATGCCTTGACCAATCTGAATCCACCTACCTGATTTAAAATATAAACATTTGGCAGTTAAGTGTCAGTCATTATTTGCTGTTAACATTTCCACAGCAGCAACTCTACCAAGCAGAGTCCACTTGGCAAACAATTTACACTCATCCAGTAGAAATGTTGGTTTTTGCCTTAAAAAGAGAACTACTACAGTCTGTTTTCAGCAGTAATATGTGTAGCAATTCAATGCTAAAAGTTATGAAATTCAGACATTTTGAATGTATCGACTTTGATCTAGGATTGCACATGGAAAGTTGAACGTGCAATTCTGAGAGCACAGGCATTTTCTCAAAAAAAATTAATATACATTTTCTCCATTAGTTTTGCTGTACAACCTCTGAAGCCAGTGGCTGCTCACTGTGCTCAGATGCTGTCCTTTACCAAACTCTGTGCCTATTTTTCACACATGCCTGTGGTTATTGGCAGCCTATTTGAGAAGGGTGAAGTTGGCCAGCACCATCGAGGCTCCTGGCCTCTGCTGACATTCCTGTGAGCACATTAAGCAGGAGTCTGTGGGCTGGTAATTAGGACTCGGATCGCAAACGACTCATTTCCTCATTCAGTGCTTTAGCACCTGTGTTGCATGGCTGAGATTAATGCACTTTACACCAGGGAGACCGATTCTTTGGGACCCTTTGGATCTCGTCATTCCTCAGGGAGTGCCCATGAAGATAGTTTTTGATAGTTTTTAATATTTAATAACTAAAAGAATAATTTCCCTTAGTGTGAGAGGTTTATTTGAACGTTTCTTATTAGCGAATCTTCGGAAGGTAGCAGGTCATCTTGTGTGCAGATAGTAGTTAGATTGTAATGATAGTGGTATTAAATTGGAATAGTGAATTATTCTGCCTAAGTGGAACATTTCTCCCCTAAGTATTTCATCTCTTGGGAATCAACAATGTATACCAAATTCACTATATAAAAAGTTACAAAATTATTTGTAAGTAGATACTTATTTATTTCAGATATTACTTTGTTATTCTGTGGTTGATGTCCTTTCCCATGTTTCTTTGTAAAGTTATTCATATTTCCATCCTAAATAAATGTTCTATCTAAATTGGGCGAATAACCTCTCCTAAGCATAGTTATTTTTAACTGCAGTCCCAATTTTTGCACTATATTTAAACCTCTGTTTTTATCTTTCAGAAATATTGTCAAATAAAACTCCTAAGAGGATATTGAAAAAACAACAGCTCATTGCAAACCACAATTCCCCTGTTAATGACAATGAGTTACAACAGGATATTTATTGGGACCAACATTCTCCAACCACATTTAAATTAGGTAACGTAACACACTGTCAGATATCGAAACTTGACCATTGAAAAATCCTTTGGACATTTTGCTGCATTTTATTCAATCTTTTATTCTTACTCCAATTTGATATATTTCTCATTGCTTTGTCTCACCTGTCTGACACTTCAGCATGTTTAGGTCTTGAATTGGTCACTGAATAAAAGTGACTACGTATTGCCTATCATGTCTTAAATAGCCTAATGGTTGCTAAAAACAATTTTATATACTTTACTTTCTCAGCCATTAATATTGGTGTGTTCTATCACTTACTGCCACATTTTAAAGGCAACACATCTATTATTTTAAGCTGTTATATATTATACAGAATTTTTTTTCTAGCAGAAAGACTTATACTTGTATGGGATGCTATTTCAAGTCGGAAGGCCAAGTAAGGGCTTTATAAAGCTCACTGCAGAACCTGGCCCCTGTTTCATTTTAAACTGACTAATGACTTTGCTAAAATACTTGAGAACAGTTTGTGACCAAGGTGTTGAGCATGAGTCTATCAGCACCCCACAGCATAGTCTTTAGGCTAGCAAGTTTAAAATTGCGTGGAATCACTTTATTTTTACCAATACATTACAAAACACTAGAGCCCAGCTTGTTTGAATTGTTGTGCTTTTCTTTAAAAAAGATTTTGTTTTGTTGACCTTATTGAAAATAAATAATAGAAGTTGAATAAAATAAAAGCCTAATGAAATATGGCTTCTCATTTTTGCTTATGCAGGCACTGAAAAGAAGTCTATGGCTGGGCAACATGCAGTGGAAATATCTGACATTGTAAAGCGTATTGCTCCACAGGTAACAAACTGCTTTGTAAACTTACTGTGACATATGATTCTGAAAGGGTTAATAATTGATTAAGTGCTGTAAGCATTACCCACTGTGATGACGTTGTAGAGACTTGGTCAGAGTAAAGAAGGAGATTATAGGAAACAGATTTAGAGCTTACTGTGCTCCTAACAGTCTCTGGCAATATAGTTTGTGTTCATGTAACCTGTAAATAATTATGTGATAATGAATTTCATGTTGTTTACTCAAGATAACCAGAAAGGGTATGCCGTAGTCCACTTTGGGCTTGAAGGAACCCACCTACTATATTGAGCCTGAACTGTTTAATGTCATTGACACACATCCCAAACCTAGGGGAACTGGCTCATTATATTGCCTCTCGGCTGGTGTCCACTAGTTCAGAGTTACTTCTGAAAAAGGTGAAAGATCATTGACCTGAAATCTGAACTCTGGTTTTCTCTCTCCATGGAAGCTGCATGACCTCTGTATTGGTAGCTTGCTGGTCTATTTAGTTCCAATGTATCACTCATGTGGTTCAATTAACTACTTAATCATTACAGTTTGGGGCAGATGTAGTGTGCTAAATGGATCAAGAAATGCAATTTGCTGTGTTGCTCATGAGCGGATGGAATTCATTCTTTCTGAACTATGACTACCTAGGGGCTATTATCAGTTGCCTTTGATTTCAGTTGATTGTCATTGCCCTGCTTTCATTAAAGTGTTAGGGATAAGCCTTAAAATCCTGTCCGTATTGACTCGTGATGCTAGAGTATCTTTGGAAGATGAACAAATGAGGAGCAAAGTTGGATTACCTATCTCAGTTACTTTGACACAC
This sequence comes from Ginglymostoma cirratum, assembly GCA_024137785.1. Lineage (NCBI taxonomy): Eukaryota > Metazoa > Chordata > Chondrichthyes > Orectolobiformes > Ginglymostomatidae > Ginglymostoma > Ginglymostoma cirratum. The sequence goes on along the minus strand of JAHRHZ010000059.1, from coordinate 25,873,075 downwards.
TGTACATAATTACAACGTTCCTTCAGCAAATAGAGATCCTGATTTAAGTAAAGTTCTTGTTACCTATTTTTAGTATGTTGTTTTCTGAAATACATTTAGATGAGGTCGAAGTGTGTAAAGTGATTTGATAATTACTAACTTTTTTTTGGATGAGTAGCGATCCTCTGAAGTGCCTCTGAACATATGGCTGGGTGAAGATGCAATCCAGTGTAGCCCCACCATTTCTTTTCGAGAAAGGATCAAAGCAAGTAATTCAAGGTATGTTCTGCAAGCAGACTCCTTTTCAGAATTCATAGAGGTTATTGCAAGGCTGTAGAAATATAGAAATAATGCAAATTTTACCATGCTCTTATTATAAAACATTTGCATAAGCACTGATTAAAGAAATATATATCTTTTCATATCAAAAGGTTTATGTACAAATGGCTTTATTATGGGAAACTCAAATTTTATGATGATGCTTGGCTAAAGTTGACGTATTCAGAATTTATTGAACAATTTTATGTTGTGCTTTCGATGATAATACTACTTGCCAATGTCATGATGGTTCAAGATTATGAAATATTTCTATGAATTCAAGAGGAAATGTTCATATTTCAATCTTGTTTAATATCCTGATGATATAAACAGAATTAGTCGCTAAGAAGCATGTACCTGACAACCGTTGATGGAGAGTCTATAGCAAAGATGTGTTAAGTTTAAGTGGAAGAAAGTTGTGTACATGGTGTTCCCTCACCTGAGTGTGTATGACACTCAAAATTGATAACCATTATACATTAGTGTCAACCATTGAATAATATTCTAAGATTGGCTATTCGCAAAGCTGGACGAAACTACTTCATGTCAGATAAATCACTGAGCTTTACATTTCTTTTCCAGGACATGCTGACCTTTTTCACTTGAGTTTCTGGGGGCATTCATTTAATAATATAATTTCTTCATTGAACTGTTATCAAGTTTGAAAGAGCTTGAGTAATACTTTCAGTTCAAAAACAGAGCTCTAAACTTCCTTACTTGCAGGTTACCACTTTGACATTCACTCATTCAGAGTGTTACAAATTTGACTTGGCTTAAAACAGATCAATATTCTCAATTTAATGTCACCATCGGCTCCGTTCCTCTCCCTGGCAACTGCTAGAAGTTGAACCAAACAGTTTGCAGACTTGATTCTCTATTTTGGCTTGTGGTTCAATCACATACTCACCACATTGCAGCATGTTGCATGAACCCCCTATTTCCACCTCTGAACATTCTTCATCTTTGCACCTACCTCAGTTGATCTGCAGGACCTCACAAATGCCTTTCTCACCTTCAACTGTGACTATTCAAGAATACCTGGAATGAGCTCTCCCACATTTAACCTTCTATGAACTTTAACATAAGAAATTAGAGCAGGAGGAGGCCATCTGACTTCACAAACTTACCAAATCATTCATAAGATTGTGGCTTTAACTCTACTTTCCTGCTTGCAGACACCCTTATAGATTAAAAATCTCTGTTTACTTTGACTATTTTCAATGCCCCAACTTCCACTACTGTCTGAGGTAGTGAATTCCATAGATTAAGAACTTCTGAGAGAAGAAGTGCTTCCTCGTCTCCATCTAAAATGGGAGACCCCTTGTTTTCAACTGTACCCTCAGGTTTGAGATTCCTCCACAAGGGGGAACATCCACTCAGCACCAATCCTGCTAAGCCCTCTCAGAATTTTTATGAAATTATCTAAAGCTGCTCTCATTTTTGTTTTCATATCACCGTTGATTCACCTCCCTGTCTCTCATCTCTTTGGGCCATATAACTCTCCAAGGTATCGGCAATCCTTGAATTCTGGCCTCTTGAGAGTCTCTGATTTTAATTGTAGCACTCTTAGTGTCTATGCCTTTGTTTGTCTTGGCCTTACACTCTAGAACTGCCTTCCTAAACCTCTCCACTTCTCTGCTTTTTCCTTCCTTAAGGTATTCTTTGACCAAGCTTTTGGTATCTGGCCTGTGTTTCCTTTTGTTGCTATGTCCCCGTGAAATACTTTGGCATTTTTCATTGCATTGAAGATGCCATTTAAATAGAAATTGCTGTTTAAAATTCTCGACTGTTTTAGCTGGGGTGCTGTCTGTTGGCAATATGTTATGCATCGCTTTATTTTGATATGGCATGGGAAAGAAATGAAATCAGGTATAAACTGGAAATAGGCCAATTCTGATGCTTGATCTAAATGTTTAGAAATTTAATTCTGAAGATTTAGACGTGCAGGTTTTAGTACTTTGGACAGGTCTATCCAGGTGCTTTGACCCAAGGAGAGATTGCTTTCTCCACTGAAATGAGGAGTTTATACTTCACTCCTGGTTTCGTCCAGTGTATAGATCTGGTTACTTGCAGTGCATGTGCACAATGTAAGTTTTCCAATGCCTGCTTGCATTATTAGTGTTACAATTTGAATTATCTTTTATCTCAGCTCCATCTTCCTGCTTTTTTCATATCCCTTGATGCCTTTAATATCTAATAAACTATCAATTTCTTATCAATGTGAGAAACTGCCCTCTGGGCAATAGGGGATGGGCAGTAAGTGCTGACATAGCCAATGATACCCGCATCCCATAAATGAAAAGAAAAAGTTCAAAATTTGCCTTCTTTCAATATCTTTGATTCAGAAATAAGAGTCTTTTTCTGATGCCAATTAATTACTGTTTTACTTTTGGCAGAAACCTACTGATGTTTTAACTTTTACATTCTGAAGGGTCATATTGGACTCAAAATGTAAACTCTGTTCCTCTCTCCACAGACGCAGGCAGACCTGCTGAGTTTTCCCAGCACTTTGTTTTTATTTCAGATTTTCAGCATCCCCAGTATTTTGCTTTTATTAGGCATCTTTGGGAATGTACTTGCAGCTTGTTATTATTGATTTTAAGGTGTTTGTTAATGAAGTTCTTAAAATAGGAAGCAAAATGTTCGTGCAAAGAAATTCCATTTTTCTTTTTAAAACATAACACTTTAATTTACAAGTAGCTTGTGTGAATTTGACAATTTTTAAATTCATTTTAGATTTCAAAGGAGCACAGATGAAGAACTGATGAAGTTAGCAAAAGAATTTGACCGAAATATGGTGGAACAGGATATTGGTTATGGTCAGGAAGCTAGTGAAGTTAACTGGACTTCAGAATGTGCAGATTTGGAAGAGACACCAGAGGCAGAACAACTGAATTGTGACCTTCCAGCATTGAGACAGATACCTGTGACTGGAATCACTGGGCCAGTTAAAGATTGTACAAGCGGCACCCTTCCTGTAATTGAGCTACACAACCAGAATAGTAGCCAGGAGGCACTAGATTTAGAAGCTGAAGCTGCTGTTAATGCCTTGTTTGATGGACCCACCCAACATACTGGTCGACCTCTGAGCCAGGGCCTCTCAGGCAATGACACTTCAAGTCCAAAACTGGAGGAATCCTGTGTTTCCAAAGTAATTTCCGCACCTGCGCAAGGTGGTGTAGACCCTGACAAAGGCACTAATACAGCAGTAGTCAATCCAATGTCTTCCTGTCTGACTGGTAAACTACCTAGCGCCCTTCAAGCATCGAAGCTATTGGGAATTGATGCAGGTAACAGCACTTTCTTTGACCAGGCTGCAAGCTCCAAGCATGACAAAGGTTTTGCTTACGAAGCCATCACCACAGTTTGTGAATTGGATCAGCAAAGAGGTACTAATGCCCAATTCATAGGTAAGGCAGCAGCAGTTTGCACGTCTGAAACCATTCCAGAGGATGATGGATTTGATGACTGGGAGAATGATGACTGGATGGCAGGGGACTCTTTTATAATGCAAATTACACAGAACCCAGAACTTATAGCCACTCCCAAGGAATGCAGGCATTTCCCAAACCAATCAAGTCACACCTTAAATGCTGCTAACCAAAATGGTACAATCAAATTCAATGCTTCGACCAATTTGGAGGCTGCCCTTGGTTTTGTACCATCTGTGTCATTTGCTCAGCAGGTGTATGGTTCTGTTCACAAACCTAAAGACTCTGAAATGATAGCTAAAACCTTGCAGTTTGAAAAAGGATCTGCGAGACCAAAGCCAAGGGCTACATTTGCGTTACAAAGCAAATCTATAGATGAGGTGAGTGAACAGGCACCTCGTGACAAAGTTCAACAAAGCAATGTATTTAAACCTGTAGTTAATGCCTTGATAAAAAATGAACAGAGGAATTCTGAAGTTCCAAGACCTCAGTGCAATTCTCATCTGTTTAACGGATCTCGAATAGAATCAACTTCCTTTACTCACACAATACCTTTTGATCAACAGACATTGTACAGTGTTGGTGCACAGAAGAGTACAAAGGATTCCTTTGTTTCCGCTAGCAGTTCAGTGCTTGCCAAATCCCTTGATCAGTTGGGATCTGGAAAACCCCCTAGTGCTGGTTCACCAAGGAGGGATGGTACCTCACTGCAGAGTGCTCCAGCTGCAGTGCCAGCTGACGACTGGAATGATGAAAACTTCTCTGATGAAATTCAGAATATGTTTACTGAATTGGACAGTCAGTGGGAAACTGGCGATGATGATGATGATTTGAACAGGATGTGTGATGATGTAGAAAAGCTGATTCAAAGCCAGGACTCTGGGACAGCTATAATCAGTGAGGCTACTGGACTAAACATAGCAAACAGCAGCCGGAGTATAACAAACAATGCTATCTTGTCTTTGAACATGCAAAAAAATCAGTTTATTGAGAGGTTGGAGGGACAGCGAAAGCATTTAAATTATGATCAGTCTGCTCTCGTATCAGAATGCAAAGTCTCTAGAGGACAGTTGGCAGCAAAACAAAATAATGCACCTTCCACGAAGCATTTGCTAAGGCCCACAGATTTGACATGCTTGGTGTGTTCTGCAGCGACACTCCCTATGCAAAGCCACCATTTGAATTCCCTAAGCAGTTTCCAGGATAGTTCTTCATCAAGCACTACCACTATGTGTCCAGTGAATTTGAACAGATCCAAGTTTGTGCCTGGCTCTAGAACTGGTGCTGGCATTTCCAATTTGCTTCAGGCTTCAGTCAGTACAAACCTTGGCCATAGCCGCAAACTTCCTGCATGTACTGTAACCGTGAATCACACAGCCGCCAAATCACAACATACTGCTGGCACTCCCAGGACTCCACAATTTAACTTCACTAAAATTACAAATTCTTCTGTGATGGGTACTCGGGGAAACACCAGCAGTCATATAATGCAAAGGGCAAAAACTTTTGGCAACAAAGATCATGTGAAAAGCCCTATGGAAAGAAATGTTCAGTCAAGTACATTTTCCAGAGCAACACAATATCCAGCAGCACCTCTAAAGAGACATTTTTCTGATTCTTCTTTACAGACCAAAGGTGAGAACGTGTTCTCAACATTTTGCGTGCAATTCTGGTAAAATGTTACTCATGCCCTGTTATGTTACATCTGTGATAACTAATGTTTTGTTTTGCAGCACTACAGTAATTTCAGATAGACAGTATTAGAGTTGTGATAATTTTCTGAATTTGCACATTGAGGAGCCTAACTACTCAGATTGGGTTGTGCGCCTAAATTTTGGATGTGTGCTCCTAGGCACTAAGAATTCCTGAACAGGACACAAAATGAGGAAAGATAATCTCCTGGGACTTTGTGAATTTCTTTTGATCTATGGTCAATAGTTTAAAAAAGTTCCTCATTAATTAGCTTCCGGTATTGCAATTAATCCCTCAGTCACTGAAGGCCCATGGATGTGTCTTGATATTGTGACTGTAGTAATAGGAATTCACTGTTGCCACCGAGAACATGTCGTTCATGTGCTGGCATTTTTAATGTAGATGATCAGTAAAGCATGCCTACTTTTAAAAAGGGGGACATAATAACTGAGGCCAGTCATTTTGAAAGTAGTTATGGAGAAAGTCAAGTGTCTCCGAGGTGACACATGGGACTATGGCGAATGGGGCAGCAAAGCTGAAGGAGATTCATGAAGTTAGGATGAGGAAGGTGTGAGGGCAGGGTTTTAAATTAAATATGGTACCATGGAGGCATAGGTAACTAGCCTAAATCACAAGGATGAGGTGAGAATATTGAGCAAGTTAGATTCAACATAGCATGGAATGCAGTTTGCTATTGGACTGTGTTGAGGTGGCAGACTGGTTGAAGATATTGGAGTGCTCTACAGAGGTGACAAAATTAAGGACCTGCTCTTTAAGGTTCTGGAAGGCGGTACTTGACAGGTGGATATAATTTTTAGTAACTTCTGTACAGTGGATTGTACAGTTTTCCAGTGGTGGAATAGGCACGACTGGGATCTATGTCAGCTCACCATTTCAAAATTCTGTCTGCTAAACTTAACTTTTATATGACCTTTTATATAACTGGTATATGAAATGCAAATTATATATTTATGCTATTGTCCCAAAGGATATTTCTTGCTATGCTTTCCGTTTGTGCAGTTATGGAGAAGCCAGTAGCAAAATGCTCATTGCAAGAGATTGAACAGAAGAAATTGGCAGCGTTAGCTCGGAGGAAGATGAAAATGCAAGCCAGCGATGCTCGTTCATCATTTACGTGACTTCGCAGATCCAAAGGATGACTGTTTATTATAGGAATGTGATGAACAAAGTCGCACTTGGCTGAAAGAGTATACATTTTCTTCCCAGAGAATCAGCTCTGCATTTTCCTTTCTGCAGTGTAGCTGGACAAGTGAATGGAGGCTTGTGTTGACTTATGAAAAAGCATATGTGTTTACATTATAATTAAGTTATTAAAAAAGTACATTACAATATTTATCCCACTGGTGTGTTTCGAATACCGTGACTTAAAAGTCTTTGTGTTTTTAGTCCCACTTTTTCTTTTTACTCTCCTTTGCCTCAGTTCGAGACTTTGATCTGTGTTAGCCTTGTGATTGTTGGACTGTGAAGAGCATTTCATCTGATCCCAAACTAGTCTGAGGCCAGTACATGCAGTTCCAACAGGAATGGGGCTCACCACTGGTTAGGGAAGGAAACCCTGGATATTTTCCCCTTTCACTGTGAGGATTTTAGAGCCTTATTGCCACCCACATGAGATAAGCTAGTTTCATGAAGGCTCTGGATTGAAGCTGACACTACCTTGACGATTGTGGCTGAATCACCAAAGGTCCTATGTGAAAACTTTTGAGAACCATTTTGTATTTTGCTTGAAGTATGAATGAAACCCTAGGGTATGGTCTCATAGAATTATAACCAGTCATTGGAATCCTCTGCCACTCTTTAATTCAACAATTGACAGCTTCTCCAACCATCATTAAAATAGTCTAATGCAAATTTCTGTTTCTTTGCAAACAAGCGACTTGTTATAATAAAAGGGATTCTTATTGTAAAAAATTTGCAATGCTTTGTACTGGTTTTAATTTCTTTAAGTTTGCTTTGCAAATTTTGTTTTTGCTTTTAAACTTTTGGTTTGGGGGTATGAACTTTGAACATAGCTGAAAAAAGACACATTTTATCAAAGTTTGTTGGCTAGTAGTCATCAGAACCATTTGCAAGAATGTAACACAGAGTAACATTTTATACTGTATGAAAAGAGCATGCTGATTGGTTGGAAAGAGTCTACTTTCCAGACAATCAGGACTCTATTCTTATTCTATATATAAAACGTTATTGCCCTTTGCGTTTATATTTCTTGTGAAATGCCATGAAGAGTGCAAGACAAAGTCTTCAGTAAATGTGTATTTTCTTTTGGCAATTATGTTTTAAACTACCTTGAATTCATGTTCCTCATGCAAATGAACAGAACCCAAACATTTCCTTGTACTCCATTTGAATGTTGCCGTTAACCCATTATTGGCCCACAGGTGTACTTTGACGGATCATGCAATAACGCTATGTCTTTGTTCTGGATTTTTGCTAATGTGTCAATTGTTGTCCACTGCTGGAAAGTTAAACTCTTTCTGTTATACTTAATTTGCAACTGAGCTTAATGGGAAAGTGTTTAATTTAGTTTCAGGATGCCACATGAATGAAGCTCTTGTGACATTTTAACTCTGTCTTTATTACACAATGTGGCTTAGATTTAGTAACTTTGCCAAATCAAGATTTTGCTGTATGAACAGTTTCTATTTTTTTCTAACCTACCTCAGAACATGAACATTTTTTCTTGATTCTAGCCCGTTGTTGCTTTGCAGTGCAGTTGACAATTACTGCTTTCTGATGATGTACTTATCAGATATTATATAGCACACCTTTGTAGTAAAATTTTACTGTTATTTTGTTTAATATGTTTGCACTACACTGTTAATGTTAGAGAACCAGATCTTAAAATGACATGGAGTTGAATAGCATCGGTCTGAATCTGTACCCTTACTATTTTTAGGTTGTTTCTATTGGCCTATGTACATTCTGTAATACTTTGGCAACTGTACATATGTAAGTGTTTATGTATACCTGGTGCTTTTTAACCAGTGTCTAGACGTCTAATTAAAAAGAATTGAAGGACTCATTTGGTATTATAAAATGACTAACTAATGTACGTTGGATTCTTCTCATGTAATTCCATTACTATTCTTAAGGGAATAATCTAGTTAAGTTTCTGTATTTGGTTGAGTGCATGATAAAAGTATAGCGTACTGTAAAGCAGTGGTGATGCTATGCCAAGGGTGCAGTACACTTCCTATTCCTGTCTAGAGGCATACTTTCTTTTTAAAGAAAAGGTTCAGTTGCACTGGGTTTTAAATTGCCTTAACTTTGAAATTTCAGAAAAATCGTAATACAGCATTTAAAAAATCAAGAATCTGTTTATTACAGACACACCTAACTCCGGCACTAATCATATCACAGGTTTCACCTAACATCCCTTTTAAAATGTAGTAATTTACAGACTGTTTTTGTCAAAGGTGGTTCCTTTAAGTTTTCCTTTGCACAGTCTGAACATGAGCTAAGTAATGAAAAGAAAGACCTATGCTCGAATCTTTTGAACTGCATTGCATTCACGCATACACATGCTCAGAGAGCTTAGAAAGTACATTGGTTCCACCTTCTGCTCCCTGGTATTTGTTCCCTGTCGACTACCACTGCCCAGTTTCCTTTTGAGCCCCCAAACCAGCTGATATTGTAAATCATTCATGTTCAAATAATGTTCTCCCCACAAACCCCATTTTGAAACTGCAATACACGTCACCGCTCAAAACAATTCCCACCCTTTGACTTTCCTGTTGCGAACTATTTTCTGCTATTTCCAACCTCCTATTCCTCTCAAATCCTTGAAAGAGTTGTCTTTTCGCAAATCTCTAGCCAAGTTTCTTGCAGTTACCTGTTTAAACTGGTCCACTCAGTTTATCACTCCTGACACTGCTCCAAAATGGCCTAATCAACATCACAAATTACTGATTTGTGTAGTGATCTATCCCATCACATGCTCCTCCAAACCCCTCTCTTGTCTAGTTGAGTGAAACTCTCCTCATCTGGTTCCATGTGTGCTTATCCGAATGGAGTCAGAGAATCTCTGCAGTGTCATCTTTTGTCACCCTGCTCTGTTACATCTGGAGGTCCTGAAAGAGCCATTGTACGTCTGATCTTATTTTACAGCTACATGTTCTACCTTATCTCACCAGTGTGTTTGTGTGGTAGATGTCAGGTTAGTGGACAGACATGTAGTCCCAGATGAGGCACAATATTTAAGAAGAAGAATGCTTTTTACACAGCCATTGGTAATGATGTGCAAGTCACTGCTTACTGGGTGATGGATCCAGAGGTGAGCAATGATTTCAAAAGAAAATTGGGTGCCACTTGATGGAAATAAACTTGCAGGCTTACAGGTATAGAGTGGGGAATGGGACTGACTGTGTTCTACTACAGAGAGTCAGTGTGGACCTGATGCACAGAATTGTCTGCCTCTGTGGCATTATGACTGTTCATATAAGCATTGTGAAATTCAAAGCATTAGTCTTTGGCGTCTGCTCCAAATAGCATTTTTCTAGTCATTCATTCCATTCCCTTGCCTGGCTATTGTTGGACGAAACCCAATTGCACAACTGCATTATCCAATTTGACCATGAGGTGGGCTTCTGACTCCAAGCCCTCTACGTTTGCAAAGACCAGCTACTTACACTTGTGTAACATTGTATGTCACTTGCTGTTTCTCAAGTTATCTACTCATGCATCTCTCTTCCACACTTTTGTTCCTTTGGATTTGACTATTTATATGCACTGCTGGTTGGTCTCCCATTTTCCATTCTCCATAAGTTTGAATTCATCCGAGTTTTAGCTGCAGTATTCCATCCCGCACTGTATCTCACTCATCTCTCACCCTTGTATCACTCCAGATCCGATAGTGCTTCACTTTAAAAAATGAGCATTCTTATGTTCAATTCTCTCCTAGGTTTCACCCCCTCATGACTGTAACATCTTCCAGCCGTCTAAATACATCTGTACAACTCTGGGCTCCTATGCATTCTGCACTCCCTTTGACTCAAATGTTGACGGCTGTACCTTCAGCTATCTGGAATTTTCTCCCTAAACTCGACTGTGTCTCCATCTATCCTTTAAGACCATTCTTTGTGGGGAGCTGAGAGGAGGAACAAAGAAACTTTATTGACCAAGATTTTGGTCACCAGTCCTACTGTATCGTTTGGCTCTTTGTTCGATAATGGGGCACTGAATGCCCAGAGTATGTTACCTCTTGTAAGGGCAACTAGAACTGGGGGACATATTGTGTGAATAAGTTATCTGCTTTTCAAGTCAAATGAGATTTTGTTTTCTTTCATTGGCTCAGTAGAGTATATAATTTGTTTCCCAAAATTTTTTCAAGGCTGTTAAATTTTTTTTGGACAAGGAGGATGTGTCTAAGGTTTCCAGGTAGCAGCCAGGTCAGCAATGATCTTATTGAATGATAGAACAGGCTCCAAGAGCTGAATGGATCACGCGTCCTCAGTCCTGCATTCCTTAGATCAGAGACTTGCAGCCATTGTGAGATGTGCAGTGGTTTGTGTTTGGTGCCATCGGTGCATTTTCATTTCTCTAGGCTACAAACAGTAGCTGGAAGAATGTGAATTTTATGGCACTAACTCATGATTAAAGTATATCGTCTGGTCCAATTCTGCTGTAAACTTCGACACCGTGGAAGCAGCATTTATTGTGAAGGATAGGTATGTTTTGTATATTTGTGGTATGTCCATAAAGACCCTCGCCAACTTTTATTGATGCACCATAGAAAACATTCCATCTGGATGCATCACGGCTTGGTACGGCAACTGCTCTGCCCAGGACCACAAGAAGCCACAGGGTTGTGGACACAGCCCAGTCCATCACGCAAGCCAAACCCATCCATTGATTCTATCTACCCTTTTCACTGCCTTGGGAAGGCAACCAAAATCATCGAAGCCCCCTCTAACCCCAGTTATAATCTCTTGCAACCTCACCCGTCAGGCAGAAGATACAAAAGCTTAAACACACGTACCAACAGGTTCACAAACAGCTTCTTCCCTGCTGGTACTAAACTACTGAATGGGCCTCTCAAATTTCAAATCTATAGTTGATCTTTGCAGCTGTAACTTTGTGTTTCCCAGCCCTGTTCAATTACCCTATGATCTTTATAAGGTATGATCTGCCTGTACTGCCCACAAAACAAAACTTTTCCCTGTACCTAGGTGCATGTGACAGTAATAAATCAAATGGCCTGTAATTTCCCACCAAACTAAGGTTTGAGAGAATATTGATTTTGTTGCTTTCCAACATCTGGAAGCCTTGTGATGCGTGTAATGAGTTGATGACAGTAACAAGTGTTTCCATTTGATCCCTAATAGGCTGCTAGATAGGGTATAATAAAATAAAACAAAAACCGTGGATGCTGGACCCCTGAAACAAAGATGGAAATTGCTGGAGAAACTCAGCAGGTCTGGCAGCTTCTGGAGGAAAAAAAGCAGAGTTACAGTTTGAGTCCAGTGGCTGTTCATCAAATCCAACATTAACTCTGGTTTCTTTGCAAAGATACTGCCAGACCTACTGAGTTTTACTGAGAATTTCATGGTGTAATTAAAGTTGTCTACTCTCCTCAGTTAGAATAGGACTCATTTAAACACGTGGGCCAATTGCTGGGAAATGGGACTAGGAAAAAAATATGTGCATGATGACCAGCATGGGCGATGAACTGAAGGGCCTCTGCCAGTGCTATAATACTCTATGACATTTACCAGAATAAAACAAAGTAAAAGGGTTAAACAATGAGGACAGTTTGCATAGCCCTGACCTTTATTCACTTGAGAATATATGATTGAAGGATGATCTAATTACGATATTTAAGATGATTAAAGAGACAGTAGGACAGGTAGAAAATATTGTCTCTCATGTGATGAGACCGGAACCAGGGGGTGTAGACTGGAAATTAAACATGTTCAGCAGTGGGAATGTCAAATTCTCTCCTTGTGGGATCCTGAGGGTAAACTGAGTTTCAAAACCATCATTGGAATTAAAAGATACAGATCAGCCTTAATCTTATTGCATGATGGAACAGGCTCAAGGGGCTGAATGGCCTCTTCCTGTTCATATAAAGGCGACCTTTGCCAACAGCTTCAAGGAAAACGTGTTTAATCCCAAAACATAATGGTTTGTGGTTTGTTTAATAAGTTAGCTTTATGTTTATGATTCCAGTTGATGTTATTGCTGGACAAGTTACATCCCAGGAAAAATCTGGCTTGATCAGACATTGTCTTTTTTATTAAGTTAACATAGTGATCTTTCACTGCCACATCTGCAAAGCTGCAGATTTGATTTTAACAACAAAACAATTTTATCACACAAAGGATATAAAAATAAAGTAAACCAAACCAATGTATCTAAATATGATAGTTTGAAAGATTACAAAACACAGTGAACAAACAAACATTTATTTTCCAACACCATCACCTTATAGTTAATCAAAACCCAGAGAAATTTTCTTTCCTTATCCAGCCTATAGGTTTGACTTCACTGCTTTTGTTCATAATTCCTGTCTCCACCATGAAGTATTTGCCTTGAATCCTTGTACCACTGAGAGCTTAAATTTTCTCAGCTTTGAATAACCAAAACCAATTTCTAACCAAATGTTCCTAATCTGGAAGCTTCACAAACTGCACACTTTTCACTGTGGTAACTTATTTCTATAACTGTATCCATTCATGGGACATCGCTGGCCAGGCCATCATTTATTGCCCATCGCAGAGGGCAGTTAAGAGTCAACCCCATTGCAATGGATTTGGAGTCACATCTAGGCCAGAGCAGGTAAAGGTATTAGTGAACCAGATGGGTTTTTATCCGACAGTGGATTCATGGTCATCATTCATTCAAATTTTTATTGAATTCAAATTCTACCATCTGCCGTGGCTCCTTTTCCAGAAAAGACAACTACTGATATCTAACTTAAGTCCATTGGTCTTCCAACTGCCCAAAAGCTTTCCAATCCCTGTGTTTTTCTAGGCTCTAATCAACTTAAACCCAAAAGCAAGCAAATTCTTTCCAGCATTTTCTTTTCTGTTGTAAATCTCTACAATATCGACAAATTTCCATTAAGTCTCCAGGAGGCACTTGCTGGTTTAAAACCATGATTCTGGAAAAACTGACTTGGTTAACTGTTAACTGTATCAAAAAACCGGACCATTCCCATACGTTTCTATAAACACCTTTCATCACTTCCAGTCTGTGAATTGTCTATATTTCACACTTACAAACACAATTTCCAGCTCCAATTCGCATCCTCAACTGGATGCTGTGTTGTCCTTAATCTCAAATCTGTTGGGTGTTCATCTTCTCCCATTGTCACAGCCTGCATTTGTACCATCTTATATTAAATAAGGTGAAGTGACAGATGCCATGTTCAGATTCTGAGGTCAGAACTGATTGACTTTCATTTGTTTATCTCCCCTGTATTCCACACTATCTCAGGCCTTTTATTTTCTTTTCATTTTTCCCTTTCATTGGCTCTGTACTTATGCATATTCCATTTCCAGGTCTGATCGAAGGTCATTAACCTGAAATACTAACTCTCTTACCCTATCCCAAGCTGATTTTTTTCACCTACCCTAAGTATTTTCTGCTTTTATTTCGAATTCACACACGTTTTTGTTCCTTACCTGAGATTACTTGTGGTATTCCTATAATTGTAGGAAAGCTAAGGGACATATTGATAAGCTACTATTCCATCAACCATAGTTACTTAACCACCTCATGATTTGGTCTAAGTAGACTCCGGGGGTACTTTTTTTTTTAAGACTCCACCATTGATACGAGGTTAATTGGGATTTGCCTGAAAATTAACCAGTGCTTTTTTTTGTGATTCTAGACTTAATTCCTATCACTGCACAAATATAAATGCCTTACGTACCTGTTGGAAGCCACTCAGCGTTGAGAACATCTAAGTTTTAGTCCTTTTTATAAAAATTGTCGGGCTCCAGTTTAAAACTTTATGATTGATGACTGTGTTTCGTTAGATGGAGACATTTCATTTCATTGGCCCTGTTTTCTTATTTTTAAACAAGATTTTTTTTTGGCTGGTTATCAAGTGGAAAATATTTTCATCCTTTTAGATTGTTTTCAGCGTTCAAGCCTGTTGGTGTCAGTTAATGACTACACAGGGTTGATGCGAAAGTCCTCAAGCTAAAGCTCCTTTTCTCTTCATTAGTAACATCCTGCAGAATTCTTCGCAGTCACTTTAGTGTTCATCATTGCTTTTTACAAAGTGCGATCTCCATTCCTCAGATTTATGCATTTGCAAACTCAAACTGTCCTCTTAACTTTTGTGGAATTGTTCAATTTCTATTCTATTTATATTTTTAAAAACAAAAATAGCTTCAACACATCAGTCAATATATTTTTGCCCCCTGTATGTTTAAGAAAGCAGGAGAGAGGAAGGACTTTCAACTTGAAATTGTGCTGTGGTTTTGCAAATAATGTACAATTACTGTGAGTTTTTTCACCTTTAATCGCAGTACAACATAGAAATACACCATCTGCAAGTTTCTTTCAAGTCAGACACTATCCTAAGATGCAACAGTATCACCGCTCCTTCACTATTGTCAGATCAAAATCTGGAAAATCCCTAAGAGTTTTTTGGGTCACCACCCCATTCTCAAGGGCAATCAAGGATTGGCAATAAATATTTGCTTTCATCTAGTGAATGAGCTTTATTTAAAAAGTGTGTTTCTTTTTCAGTGCATCTCAGTGCCGTGTTTGTTTCTGAATTGCTTTTATTTTGCTCGGCAGCTGTCAATGCTAGTTACTGAGCTGCCTTCAAATCCCTCACTACAATCCATGCAAACACACATGGAAAATCCCCAAACGTTTCGAAAACGGAATCTGCACTTGTATGACGGATGATGCAGCCACTTAATATTCCGCAACATGTAACAAGTCAAACTTTTGACATTGGAGATAAATGAATGATAAATATTGGTCAGCTGGTGTCCAGAAATGTATAAAAGGGAAACAGTCTTGTAACTATTTTTTTAAAAAAAAATTTTTGGAGAAAGATTTGTCGTGGGTGCAATCACTTTCAGGTGGCTGTAGCTCAAAACTATTCAGATAAGTTTTGAACAGGAAACTGTGCTGCTGGAGATGCTCCAGGCCAGATATTTCCGTAAATGAAGCACCTGCAGACAATTTTGTTTCCAGATGGCTAAATTCTGAAGAATCAAACTGTAAAATTTGTTTAAGAGACATTTAAGTGCTGACCCAACGGCTTGGAGGCCCTGCTCCACTGAAGGTTGGAAGATGAACGAGGATTTGGAAGTGTGTTTGGAGTGACGACCAGGTATAGAATGACAATGATCCAGTGCAGAAATTGGATCAACTCGCTGGAAGGGAATTTCACTGACTGCCTTCTACTGGAGAAGCCAAGGGCTGTCCTGCTTCTGTTCAGTATACAGTGGTGACTGAAGGCAGTGTCTGTTTAGAATTAGGGGGTAGGAGTTTTTGGTCTGGGTGAAATGTGAGATTGTGACGCAAACTGAGCCCAAAATTACTTCCGTTTTGTTAAGTTTCTCCTTCCATGTATCTGCTCAAACCTACATGCGTATCACCAAACATAAAATCCGCCATCAACCAACGTTTGTGTCTCAAAATAAAACCCAAGAAAGTTGTGAAACTCAAAAGGGTGCAGAAAAAATTTATAAGAATGTTACCAGGGTTAGAGGGGTTGAGCTATAGGGAGAGGCTGAATGGGCTGGGGCTATATTTCCCTGGAGCATCAGAGGCTGAGGGGTGACCTTATAGAGGTTTATATAATCATGATGGGCATGGATATAGTGAATAGCCAAGGGTAAGGGAGTCCAAAAGTAAAGATGAGATTTAAAAGAGACATGAGGTGCAACTTTTTCACACAGAGGGTGGTGCGTGTACAGAATGTGCTGCCAGAGGAAGTGGTGGAGGCTGATACAGTTGGAACATTTTAAAGGCAGCTTGATGGGTATATGATGAGGAAGGATTTAGAGGAAAATGGGCCAAATGCTGGCAAATGGGACTAGATTAACATAGAATATTTTGTCAATATGAGTGAGTTGGACTGAAGGGTTTGTTTCCATGGTGTACATCTCTATGACTCTCATTTAAAAGCAAAATCCCTCCTTGATGTATTTAAGAGCAGTAACAAGATAATGTTTAATTAGCACAGTCAGAAATTGGTGTAAATCAAACATTACACATTTTGAAATTCTATTAATAAATCCCCGATCCACACTAATGTTACCTGATTTTAGAAGACTGAAATCAAATTTTCCGTTAAAAGTGTTAAAATTTTCCGGTCATTCTGGATCACTTTCTTAGGAATTTCATTTTTAAAATAAAATCACAATCCGTCAAAAAGTTCCTATGTTTCCTTGCGCCCAAAAAATCCTGCTAAACTTTTGGAATCTCCTCAAAGACTTGCAGAACAAGTGTAATTAATGGAAACTTGCACTGTCAAAGAATTCCTTTCAGAGGCCTGGCCAGATCTGTGGACGGACCAAGTCTATTAAGGTGATTTTTTAAAAAAACTATTGCAACAGATCACAGAAATTCAGTTGGATGGAACTCATCTGTAAAATTCTGCGGTGCCTCATTGTTGCTTATTGGGCAATTGAACCAAAAAGCTAACAGGGCAACCTAATGTGAAGTTCAGACTCGGTTTTGAGTTGCTTGCATGTCAATGAAGACCAGAGCCCCACTTTCCAGTTCAGGTCGGACAGTTTGAAATTCTGCTGACGCTAATGTTCCTTGTCTTATGCCATTCTATTCAGTTATATTAATAAATATACCTACTGCATGTTCTGATCTGTCCTCATGATCTGATGTAGATCTGCAGTTCGCTGGAACTGTAAAACACAGGTTAGACCACAACTAAAGTACAGTGTACAGTCCTGATCACCACATTATAGGAAGGGTGTGAGTATATTCGAGAGAGTAGAGAGGAGATTTACCAAGACGCTGCCTGGGCTGCATGCTCTGAACTGTGAGGAAAGTTTGGATAAACTGGGATTACTTTCCTTGGAGCAGTGAAGGTTGAGAGGGGAATTGATAGAGGTGTGTAAGATTATGAGGGGCATGGATGGGATGGATAGGAAGGGATCAATAAGCAGAGGGCATCAACATAAGGTAATAAACAGAAGGTGAAGAGAAGAGCTGGAATGAATTTCTTTCACTCACTGAGATATGGAAATCCGGCACTCACTGCTTGAAAGTATGATTGAGTCAGAACCTCCCATCTCAGTTGAAGCATTATTTAGATATTGACTGTTATTGCCTCCAGGGCTATGAGGCAAGAACTGGAAACTGGGATCTTCGTTGCCAAGCATGGGCACAAAGGGCCAAATGGCCTCCTTTCTGTGATGTAATTGTCTATGCGTCTGAGTGAATCAAGATTCTATCCTGCGAAGATAAAATTAGGCCAAGCTAAGATAAAATTAGGTCTATCTACATTGAAAGCCGTGGAGATTTAGGAAACGAGTGATGGCAACAATTAGGAGCTGTTTTATTCTCCCTTGAAATGCCATTCACTACAAATTGCCAAAATATCTAAGCAATTTTCAGAATCTTGTGTGAGTCTAGGAACTCAGAAGGTGGGTATCATAAGTATTTACACCATTTGTGTTGCAATGTTTCACAACTTACTGTGTGATCGTTATTTAGTATTAATTCTGCTCCACTGAGTTCAAGGGTACAGCAGCATGTATTGAGTACGCCCTCTTATAATAATCATTCGGTTATACTGATTTAATTCGGACATGCTGCAATTGATCAGAACAGAATCCCACTATATACCATGCACCCTTCATGAAAATCATTATCTGTTTCATAATGCATAGAGTTTCACACTGTTATTTATCATTTTTTAACCACATTGTAGCGTATTGCAGGGATTTGATCATTTGTCCTTTTAAATTAATTGTGATTGTTTTCTTTTCTTCACATGATTTCCTACTAAATCACATTTATTGGTACCAGGCCTCTGATCTGGTAATTGTCGAAATAGCTCCCATATTGTCTTTCTCTGGAGGGCACAGTTGCTGAGTCGCTGACCCACTTTCCTAGTCCCTCATTAAACAGCAGAAACAAAGCTTCCCATTGCTGCAGAGGAGGATTTGCCATCTTAACTTCCACTCGTTTTGAATTGTCGTTTCACGTCATTGGTTTTGTACCTGATTGTTTCTGTCACAAGATGAATAGGAAGAGTTTAGAGGCACAAGGGCCAAATGCTGGCAAATGGGGTTAAATTAATTTAGGATATCCATAGGCGTGGACGAGTTGGAACGAAGGGTCTGTTTCTGTGCTGTACAACTCCATGACTCTATGATTCTAAGACCTTTGGACAGCGATGAGGAATTTCACGTATGAAGGTGAAAGCTGGGAGACTAGAAGGCTGAGAGGAGATCTGATCGAAGATCCGATGTGATCGAGATCGTGATCAAAATTACGAGAGGTCTGCAGAGATCTCAAAATGGGGAGAAAATGTTCCCGTAATAAAGGCAAAATACTGTGGATGCTGGAGATCTGAAACAAACATAGAGAAAGCTGGAGAAACTCAGCAGGTCTGGCAGCATCAGTGGAGTGAGAAACAGAGTTAATGTTTCGAGTATGGCTATTACTTCTTCAGAGCCTCTGAAGAAGAGTCATATCGAACTTGAAATGTTAACTCTGTTTCTCTACCTGCAGGACCTGACTAGAAACTCTTCATACCTGTGAACAGATCAAGGCTGAGACAGTGCAGGTTTAACGCAATTAATAAAAGAGGCAAAGGTGAAGTGAAGGAAATGCTTTTCACATGGTTAGGCTCTGAAATGCGCTGTGCAAGACTGCAGAGGAGGCAGGGAAATTGAAAGCATTCCGATTGGAATTAGATGGTTTTTGGAAGAGAAACAACACTTGGCTCACAGGAAGAGTGACACCAAATGAGGTGCCTGTTTGGGAGTCAGCACAGACACGATGGGTCAAAGACCCCTTTCTGAACCATGTCAATCCTGTTGCTCTGTGTCAGGTTTTGCTGTGACAGGGAATCCCGTGGTGTCTCAGGTAAAACTTAGCCTTGCATGCCCCAGATTTTAATTTTTTTCATTTGGGAGGTTCCTAAAAGTGCGAGCGAAGAGGGTCACAAGCGGGGGAAGCTGAGCACTTGATGCTCAGACCTTTGAGGATAGGAGTTGGGACATCATGTTGAGGTAGTACAGGACGTTGGTGAGGCCTCTTCTGAAATACTGTGTCCAATTCTGGTCACCCTGTTATGGGAAGGATATTATTAAGATGGAGAGAGTTCAGAAGAGATTTACTGGGATGTTGCCGGGAACAGAAGAGTTTGAGTTATGGGGAGATGCTGTATAGGTTTGGACTTTATTTCACTGGAGCGTAGGAAGTTGAGGGGTAACTTTATAAGGGTTTATAAAATAATGAGGGGTATAGATAAGATGACTGGCTGGTGTCTTTTCAATCCTGGGGGATTTCAAGACCAGGGGATATATTTTTAAGGTGAGAGGAGAAAGATTTGAAAAAGACATAAGGGGCAATTTCTTTACACAGAGAGTAGTTTGTGCGTGGAATGAACTACCAGAGGAAATGGTGGATGTGGGCACAACTACAGCATTCAAAAGACATTTCGACAAGTTCATGAATAGGAAAGGTTTGGAGAGATATGGGCCAAGCACAGGTAGGTGAGACTAGTTTAGTTTGGGATTATGGTCGGTATGGATTGGTTGGTCTGAAGGGTCTGTTTCCGTGCTGTGTGACTCTAGGACTCTATAAGTGAACCAGGCAACCAAATCCATTTCCTCATTGATCAAATTATGAAAGATTGTGAAATCAACATTACGAGGACTGAGAGGGAATTGTAACATTCGTCTCAGCGAATTCATTGTAGAACCAGACACAGAGACAAAAATATAAAAAGGGAATTGAAATTTGTTCAGGGGAGAAAGAAGGCATGAAAAGTGAAAAATAAATACACTCTTTAAAATCTCCATCAATGATTGCTATCTGAAGGAATGACAGCTCATACTAACGATAGTTCATTTTCAGTTTCTCATTGACTATAATTAACAACAACATTGTTAAAATGTGGTGAACTTATCTCATATCTACTGCATAAATATGACAATTTCACAGAATGCAATGAAGTTGAATTGGGAGCCAAACAGTTAGATGTTGTTTGCACCAAGTTAATAACAGAATGTTACATCCAAACGGCTATCTTTCTGATTTCCAGAGATCAGCCAAGCGTCTACCTCCATCTCCTTCGGCATTTCTGGCCTCATTGTTCATTTTGACAGCAAATTCTGGGCCTTGAAATCTCATTGATTTTGTGGAACTGTTACCAATGGTTACTCCAGTGATAGAGGGAGATGGTAAAACCAGAAAGTGACGCATGTTAAATCATAAAACGATGAGTTGAGAAGTCACACAATGCCACGTTATAGTCCAACAGGTTAATTTGGAATCAGAGATAACGCAGTGTGGAGCTGAAGGAACACAGGCAGCATCAGAGGAGCAGGAAAGTTGATGTTTTGGGTCAGGACCCTTTCCAGAAATGGGGAGGGGGTAGGGAGGTCAGAAATAAACAGAGAGGTGGGGGATGGGGCTGGGGAAGGCAGGCGGGATGGTGATTACCTGACTAAGGAGCAGCGCTGTGAAAGCTAGTGATTTCAAATAAGCTGTTGGACTATGACCTGGTTATCACGCGCTTCTGACCTTGTCCACCCCAGTCCAACTCCGTTATCTCCACATCATAAAAAAATGGTGCAAGTAGGACTGAGCAGTTAGCTCATGCTCCAGATAAGCTTTTGCTCCTGACTGTGGTGTATTATGGCATAAAGATGGCATGCAGTAAAACACAATGGGCCACTCAACATTTTCTTCCTTATTATCATAAATCCTAAGTGAATATTTTACGAATATCTACAGAACCCTGAGATTAATCTGCTGCAAATGTGCCTATTATTTATTACATTTTAAAATTGTGTCCATTTTTATTTTATGGCCATTATAATGTGCTTACTGTTAGGCTGGAATGGTATAGCTGATGGCTAATAAAAGTTACAGTGGAACATTGCACTGCTTTCTTTTCTGGCTGGTTTTTCAAGACGTGCCCAGTAGCCTTATAACAGATACTAAATGATCTGCTCCTCTCTGTAGCTCATCACTACACATCTGTTATTCTCTCTTGGGTTTTCCCCCTCTTTTAGTGAAGCAAAGTTAACTCCTGCATTGATTTCAGTTCTGCCACTTGGATTCAGTGATGTCAGTAGTTACATTAAACACCCTGCTATTTTGCAGAAGGCACTCTCGTGCTCCTGGACCTGCTCATTCAGTTAAGTAAGATCTGAAAGTCTAACAATGAACTGCCCTGTGACATGAACCAGACCTCAGCATCAGGTCAGAAGTGGGATGTTCGCCGATGACTGTGTAATCTTCAGTACCAGTCCATAAGATCACAA
This sequence comes from Ginglymostoma cirratum, assembly GCA_024137785.1. Classification (NCBI taxonomy): domain Eukaryota; kingdom Metazoa; phylum Chordata; class Chondrichthyes; order Orectolobiformes; family Ginglymostomatidae; genus Ginglymostoma; species Ginglymostoma cirratum. The sequence goes on along the minus strand of JAHRHZ010000059.1, from coordinate 25,851,189 downwards.
GACAAAGCAGCAGAAGTAGACCATTCAGCCCATCGAGTCTGCTCCCCCATTCAATGAGATCATTGGCTGATCTGATCATCCTCAACTCCACTTCCCTGGGGTGGACAAAGACAGAAGTCACACAACATCAGGTTATAATCCAAAAGGTTTATTTAAAATCATAGGCTTTCAGAGTGCTCTTCCTTCGTGTACTATAACCTGGTATCATGTCACCTCTGACATTGTCCACCCCAATCCAACACATCATGGCTTACTAATTTTTTAAAAATCTATCTCCGCTTTGAATACACTGAATGACCCAGCCTCAACAGCTCTCTATGATAGAGAAGTCCATAGATTCTTTACCCTCTGAGTGAAGGAACTCCTCCTCATCTCTATCTTATTCTGAGATGCTGCCCTCTGGTCCTAGGGTCTCCCACAAGGGGAAACAATCTTTCCGCATCTACTCTGTCACATGTCCTAAGAATCTTGCATGTTTCAATTAGATCTCCTCTCATTCTCCTAAACTCAGAGCACCAGGCCAAGCTTCTCAGCCTCTACTTGTAAGAAAATCCCTCTACTCCCAGCAATGACTGGAATGTCTGTCTCCACACTTCAGTAAGGTGCGGGGGGAGTATCAGAAAATGATTTTGTATGAGTTGATATGTGACATTGAATGTAAAAGGCACATGTTGACCAGTGTGATGGATACGGTAAAGCACATTCTGTGAATCCTTTAAATTATGGAGATCTCATCAGGACTAGAATGAGTTCTTCATGTTTGTGGGTGAGCTTATGATTGTATTGAAACCCATTACTGACACCATGGAGTATTACAGAGTCCCTCTCCATTAATCCCCAGGGAGCATGAGATAACTAATCTTTGGCCACTGTAAAGCAGATTTGCTGTCACACCTTCCTCTTAAGCTGTGGTCTACTGCATGTGCTCTATCTAGTGTGGCACAAAAAAGCCCCTTCGCTCTTTTGTCTTCAACAAGTTGCAGTTTTTTGTCTGATGGCAATCAGGTCGAAGTTACGCAGAGGTGATAGAACTCTTTACTAAGACAATAGAGAGATCTGCAATGTGGGTCTTTCATCTTCAAGGTCCAAAGATGTTCTTCCATCCAAGTCCCTATCACATCACCACATCGTGTAGAGCTTAATGTACTCAGCATCAAGCCCTTTCAGAAGCAAACACATTAACCCTTTCAGAACCAAACTTCTTGTGCAACATTATTTTCAAAACACTCGGCTTACTTACTATGAAGAGTTTCAGTTAGAATTCATCTTGCTACATCCTTAGTATAAGGGAAACCACTCCATCCCTCGGATCAGGTTGTGCAGTACTCAATCCCAGTGATAAAGTGAGTTCACTGGTTCACTGTATGCTGGATAAAGAGATCCCCATTCTACAAAACCTGACTGTCACATCCCTCTGATTGGCTTACACTGGTCTCCAAGATTTCACATTGTATCACAGGGACAGGCCTTTCAACTGAACTGTTCTGTGCCAGTGTTTATGTTCACTCCAGTCTCATTGTACCCTTTATATCTCACTCCATCCAAATACCATCTGCAAGATACAGGGCAGTAACTCACCGAGTCTGCTTATATAGCACCTTTCAAACACCCAACTTCCACCATCGAGAAGGTCAGGAGCAGCAGATACATGGAGATAACAAGTTCCTCTCCAAGCCACTCACCATCCTGATTGAGAAATGTAGCATTGTTCTCTCACTGCTGCTGGGTCAAAATCCAGCATTGTAGGTGTCCCTGTTCCCAAAGGGTGCAGTGGTTCAAGAAGACAGCTCACCAGCACCTGCTCCAGGGTAAATACAGATGGGTAATAAATGCTAGCTCAGCTAGCAATGCCCCAAACCCCACAAACAATTTTAAAAAGTAACTTCCTCGACTGTTTATCCAGATTCCACTTAAATGCTGTTCCATTCAGTACTCCCCGCAGGTGGATTAACAGAATCCCTGAATGATAACCTTCCAGGATACAGTATTGGCAAAAGCATCATGTAATCTAACAGCTCCAGCATCAGCCAGTTTACGTGGGCTGTACACATACCGTAGAAAATCCTTCTTTTGATTTAGAATTACCTGCTCATATGGAAGGTGATGGCCTAGTGGTATAATCACTGCAACCCAGGTAACGTTCAGGGGAATCAAGTTTGAATCCCACCATGGCAGATGGCAGAATTTGAACTCAACTAAAAAATATGGAATTGAGAATCTAATGATGACCATGAGCCCATTATCAGTTGTTGGGGAAAAACCCATCTGGTTCACTAATGCCCTTTAGGGAAGGAAACTGCCATCCTTACCTGGTCTGGCCTACATGTGACTCCAG
>JAHRHZ010000059.1:25822929-25838854 GCA_024137785.1 Ginglymostoma cirratum | reverse complement strand
CTGATGAAGGGTCTAGGCCCGAAACGTCAAGCTTTCCTGCTCCTAAGATGCTGCTTGGCCTGCTGTGTTCATCCAGCTCCACACCTTGGTATCTCGGATTCTCCGCATCTGCAGTACCTATTATCTCTGATACACTTCTACATATGTTCACGGGGCTATATTAATCAGCAAATGGGTTCAGGAAATGATGTAAATGATGAAGGAAATTTGTGCATCGATATGTTTTTCGGTAAAACAGCTAGAAGCAAATTTTTTCAGAAATCAAAATGGCACAATTCTATTTGTGTCCTGTAGTTAGACCATGATTTTCCAGGAAATTCCAAGCATTAAGATTTCTTCAGCTACCAATGCAAATTTCTTTATTCAATGTCGCTACAAAAGTGCCATGATGCAATTTGGATCTCAGGTCAATGAAATTCACATCCCTCCATCTTTATTACATCCCTCGATGACCCATGCTCTAATCCGCCAATGTAACCATCACTAGCTCGACATCTCACTGTGATCCTTATTGTCTTCAAATTCTGGCCTCTTAAACATCACTGGTTTTAATCGCTTCCCGTTTGCTGACAGTGTCTTCAGCTGCTTGGGCCCCAAGATCTGGATTTTGCCCCCTAACACCCTCTGCCATTCTCTCTCCTTTTTTCACATACTTCTCAAAACCCACACACCTAATCGAGCCTTGGGTCATTTGCCCCTTAGTGATTTGGTGTCAAATTTTACTTCGCTCGTTGTTATCATCGGCGGTCCCTCACGGATGAGGATGACTCTGTTCCACTCTCAGGGTGAGTCTGTAGGGGGCTGTACAGTCCGATGGGGCTACAGCAGGTTCTGTTACACTTGGGGCAGAAGGTGGTCACAGGAAGGGGGTGGGTGGGGTATTGATGTGGCAGCATGCTCCTTACACTGTTTCTCCCCTGGCTTCCACCTTTTCCTGATGGCAAGTCTCAAGGTGCTCAATGCCTTCCCGGATGCTTCTCCTCCACTTTGAACGGACTTGGCCCAGTGGTTCCCAGTGGGAATGTCGCACTTCACCAGTGAGGCCTTGAGGGGATCAATGAAGCACTTCCTCTGTCCACCTGGGCCTTGCCTGCTATTTTGGAGCTTGGCTGGTCTTGTGATGGGCATACAGACAAAGTGCCCAACCCCTCGTGCTTCTGTGGAGGGAGTGCTTTGGGGATCTTTCATTACGTTGTAGGTACTATATAAATGCAAGTTAAATTTATTTTTTGTAAGAGGAAAGTCAAAGACAGCGTGCTGAATTCACAAGACAGACACAATACTGTTGATACCGCTTCCAATCAAGACTAATCTAGGGCAGAATTCAATGATGAAAGAGCACATCCTGATTTTGCATTGTAAATATTAATGGTCTGACTTTCAAAAATTTAACTCATACTCCAGAAAGTTCAAATAATATGTCAAGGAAGGAAAAAAACCGATGTAAATTTTCAAAGATAAGTAGCTATCAGTATTTTCTTCATACTGACCTATTTGTAATTTCGTGGCGCATCTTTTAAAAAGGAAGTGATGAGATTATTAAAATGTATCATGCCCCTTGGCTGTCAAAGAAAGAAGAAGAATTCTAACTGACAGATGCGAACGGCAGTGTCTGTGAACAGCTCAAGGCTTCTTTCTGCAGTTTGGTAGCATTCTTTCTTAAAGCTGCTTGTTGGGATGAAAAATCCAGGCTCCCCAGTTGCCCATCTCACAATGTTGCCTAACACTCAGCCAACACATTTACCATGACACTCATAGATTTCAATCCAAGTCATTAGTCATGTTCAGTGACCAGAGAACTGTTTCTCGCTAAGGGCAGGTCCTCTGCATATCCCAATTGCTAGTTAAAAAAAAAAATGACTTATTCACACTTGATATTTCATTCAAAGAGGAAGGGGCAGAGTTCTGAGATGGAATGTTTTTCTTTCTTTGCACTATCTCTCTATTCAACTCCAGGTCTCTCTACAATTGAATTTTCAGTCTATAATCTGTGCAAATTATTGATTTCTGCGAATAAGTTTTTAAAAATGGTGGTCACCAATCAGAAAATTAATTAATTTTGACAATTTCTTTGTCCCTCTCGAGGTAAGAAAACTCGGTTTGTTTCGGGCAGAAAGTTCAAAGAAGATTCTGTGCAAGCAGCCTTACGCCAACAATACTAACAACTTAAATTCACGTTGCACCTTTTTGATACAGTAAAATAAACCACAGTGATTATCAAGAGAAGTATCGACTGAAAAAAAAACATTTTTGAGATTTTCTATACCACGCATCCACCCAGAGAGACATCAGGAGAGATGATCCAAAACTTGGCTGAAAATGTAGGAATGCCGCGAGAGGTGGATTTTGAGATGTTGGCACTGAGGAAGCAGATGGCAAGGCTGAGAATGGTGCGGACATTTACAATCAGGGAGGAGCAATAGACCAGAGTTCGAAAACTACAGGAATGTCAGATTCCTGTAGAGATGAATGCGGTAAAGGGGAGAGCTGGCTGGTTACTGTGCCTGAAAACTGACCGAACAATTTCGGTCCAGACCCATCCTGAAGAAGGATCACTGGACCCAAAAGGTGAACTTTGATTTCTCTCCACAGATGCTGCCGGACCTGCTGAGTTCTACCAGAAATCTCTGTTTTTGTTTCTTGTTTCAGCATCCGCAGTTCTTTCGGGTTTTTTGAACAATTTCGTGGTTAGTGCTTTAACATCTCCATCACAGATTGGTTTTACCGTTAGAGGTGTTCATGCCAATCATAAGGAGGTAGAATGAAGGTTTTGAAATTTTTCATTTGTTTTAGTTCATTCGTGGGTTCAGGCTGTTGTTGGCTGGGCCAGCATTTATTACCCTTCTCTAGATGCCCATGAGAAGGTGGGGGTGAGCTGCCTTCTTGAACCGCTGCAGTCCATGTGCTGTAGGTAGGCCCACAATGTTGTTAGGGAAGGAATTCAAGAATATTGCCCCAGTGACACTGAAGGAACGGTGATATCTTTCCAAGTCAGGGTGGTGAGTGGCTTGGAGGGGAACTTGGAGGAGGTGGTTTTCTCATGTATCTGCTACCCTTGTCCTTCTCATGGGCAGAGGTCATGGGTTTGGAAGGTGCTGTCGAAGGAGCGAATTGCTGCAGTGCATCTTAATTAATAAAGTAACAGATATAATGCATATTATTATACCAAGTTGTTCAGTTTGTCTATAAATTGTATGGGTTGATCCATTATGACTGCAATGAAATAAATCATACAAAGTCCAAAATGTACCTGTCAAATATCTGATATACTGCATGCCTGAATTGTTTCAAAGATTAAGGGCATTTCAGAGGCAGACAGATTACATTAAACTATGTGATTAGTCATGTTTAAGTAACTGAACTAATTCTCAGACCAAGTATCATTACTGACGCATGTGATATCCCTTCATCACCATGGGTATCTGCTTCCTTGCATCAATTCAAATGTCACTTTCTGAGACAATATCTCAAGCAGACTGCACAGAAAGGTGAATTTCACTTTGAGGTGCTTGTCAGGGAAACTAAAAAGCCAAGCCATTGACAATCATAATGATCATCGTAACTAAGCAATAATGGGCTTCTTGGAAAATAATTCATGCACCTTTTAAATGAGGTGACAGCGGGCAATACAAGCAACAAAATTGCAATATTATAATGAACAATTATCCCTGAACCGCTGTGATGGAGCCACACACAGTCACTGTGAACATTGCCCTGCCTCACCATACCAGAGAGTTCAATTTTTACATCTTACAAAAACTGGGCTGCAAGCTAATTAAGAACGATATATGACCAAGAATCATGTGGGCAAGAGGAAAACAAGGTGGAGAACAAAAGAGGTAAATTTTATTTCGAAAAATGTAAGTTTGCACCGAGCATTTTGTCAGAATATCCGTGTCTGCAGACTTCATATCTGGCTCAATCATAACTCGAACAGAATAAAAATGCACAATTGTCATTTCTGGTGATAATGGCACTCTCCTTCATGGACAATGTCTTTTATCAAAAGAATAAAATGCAGATGCCAGACAAGGTAATCCTCCAGACTCAAATATAGCACAGTATTTGTATTGTATATAAAATATATATCAGGTTTAACACAGTATGTAACACATGTATTTTTTTTGTTGGCCTTCATTTTCTGAAACTATTTTCTGCTATACTCACAGAAATAGTTTAATCTTGCATTGTACAGTATTGCTTGGATAGCAATGGGTAGCTGTGAAGTGACATTGACTGCTGGTTAATTGTCTTCAAGGAAGAGACCTCGTCTCAAAAAATATTTATTTTCCAACGTACAGTATGACACTAGCCTCCTTTGTATTTCTCTCTTTGCTGCATGTCATAGATCATAGAAGATCAGAGAATCCCTACAGTGTGGAAACAGGCCCTTCAGGCCAACAAATCCACACCAACCCTCCAAGCATCCCACCCAGACCCATCCCCCTACAACCCACCTAATCTACACATCCCTGAACACCACGGGCAATTTAGCACTGCCAATCCACCTAGCTTGCACATCTTTGCACTGTGGGATGAAACCAGAGCACCCGGAGGAAACCCACGCAGACCTGGGAAGAATTTGCAAATTCCACACAGATAGTCACCCGAGGCTGGAATCAAACCTGGGCTCCTGGTGCTGTGACACAGCAGTGCTAACCACTGAGCCACCATGATGTGGCATCACTAGCAAGGCCAGCATTTGGTGCCCATTCCTTGAACTGGGCCATTTCAGAGGGCAGTTAGGTTTCGATTCCGCCACTGTGGGTCTAGCGTCACATGTAAGCCAGACCAGGTAAGGACAGAAGATTTCCTTCCTTAAAGGACATTAGAGAACCAGAGATAAAAGGTACTGCAGATGCTGGAGAATCCGAGATAACAAGGCGTGGGGCTGGATGAACACAGCAGGTCAAGCAGCATCATAGGAGCAGGAAAACTTGACGTTTCGGGCCTAAACCCTTCATCAGAAATGGGGGAGGGGAAGAGGGTTCTGAAATAAATAGGGAAAGAGGTGAAGGCGGATAGAGGATGGATAAAGGAGAGGATAGGTGGAGAGGAGGCAGACAAGTCAAAGAGGCGGGGATGGAGCCAGTAAAGGTGAGTGTAGGTAGGTGGGTGAGGAGGAGATAGGTCAGTCCAGGGAGGACAGACAGGTCAAGGGGGCAGGATGATGTTAGTAGATAGGAGATGGGGGTTTTTCCTCTCACCTATCCCCTCCTCCCACCTCAAGCCCCACCCCCATCTCCTATCTACTAACATCATCCCGCCCCCTTGACCTGTCCGTCCTCCCTGGACTAACCTATCTCTTCCCTATCCCCCTACCTGCACTCACCTTTACTGGCTCCATCCCCGCCTCTTCGACTTGTCTGCCTCCTCTCCACCTATCTTCTCCTCTATCCATCTTCTATCCGCCTCCCCCTCTCTCCCTATTTATTTCAGAACCCTCTTCCCCTCCCCCATTTCTGATGAAGGGTCTAGGCCCGAAACGTCAAGTTTTCCTGCTCCTATGATGCTGCTTGGCCTGCTGTGTTCATCCAGCCCCATGCTTGTTATATTAGAGAACCAGATGGGTTTTTATGACAATTGATGACTGGTAGTTTCACGGTTATCATCACTTGCAAATGACTGTCTCGATATTCCAGATTTCTTTTGGTAATTGGATTTCCATCACCTGCCAGCATAGATTTGAACACATGAACACACAAATCATGATATGGATTAGGAGCTGAAGTGGAGTGGTCAGCCCCTCTAGCCTGCTCCCTGCTGCTCAAAGAGAAAGCTATCTGATTACTCTGCATTCCAACCTACTTCTGATAACCTTTAACCTCCTTCCTTATTAAGAAAGTCTCACCCTCTGCTTTAAAAATAAAGTCTCACCCTCTGCCACCTTTTGAGGAAGACAGTTCAAAAGATTTACAATCCTTGGACAGAGAAAAGATTTCTCCTAATTTCTGTGTTTAAGTAGCAACTTCCGCTTTCTTTTTAAAAAAAACCCCTCGTTTTAGATTCTAAAACAGACTTTGCTGGAAAATTTCATCAGGTCTGGTAACATCTGTGGAGAGAAAGCAGAGTTAATGCTTCAGGTTCAGTGACTGCTCTTCAGAGGTCTGTCAGAGAGAGGAGCAGACCTTCCTCGAGGTGGGCATGCCTGGAAGAGATGTGGCAATGAGTTAAACACTAAATTAAAGAAAATAAAAGAACTGTGGATGCTGGAAATCAGAAACAAAAACAGAAATTGCTGGAAAATTTCAGCAGGTCTGGTAGCTCCTGTGGAGAGAAAGCAGAGTTAATGTTTTGGGTCCAATGACCATTTCTCAGAACTGGTTTTAGATTGCCCCCTAAAAGGAAGCATTCTTTCCACATCCATCCTGTCAAGACTCTGGAAGACCTAATATGTTTCAATCAAATTGCTTCTTTCTCTTCTTGGATGCAAGCCGAGCCTGTCTAACCTTTCCTCTTGGGGATTACCCCTAATCCAGATATTAATGACATTAACATTCTCTGAACTGCTTCCAATGGATTCACACCCTTCTTTAAATAACAAGAGAAATCTTGTCGCCAGAGCTCGGTGTGATCTCACCAATGCTGTGTAAAACTGAAGCAAAGCTTTAGTATTCAATTCCCTTTCCAATAAACAATAACATTCTAGTAGTTTTCCTGATTACTTGCTGTACCTCCACAATAATGTTTTGCAATTCATGAACTATTACTAATTGGAGATTAGAAGGAAAATCTGAGATCTGTGGCCCTTGATGTCCTGGAGCACCCATATGCTTGATACTTTGTGTAAAAAGAAGCCTAACTTCAAAACTTTCTTGGATAACAAGCATGGGGCTGGATGAACACAGCAGGCCAAGCAGCATCATAGGAGCAGGAAAACTTGACGTTTCGGGCCTAAACCCCTCATCAGAAATGGGGGAGGGGAAGAGGGTTCTGAAATAAATAGGGAGAGAGGGGGAGGCGGATAGAGGATGGATAGAGGAGAGGATAGGTGGAGAGGAGGCAGACAAGTCGAAGAGGCGGGGATGGAGCCAGTAAAGGCGCGTGTAGGTAGGGGGGTAGGGAGGAGATAGGTCAGTCCAGGGAGGACGGACAGGTCAAGGGGGCGGGATGATGTTAGTAGATAGGAGATGGGGGTGTGGCTTGAGGTGAGAGGAAAAACCCTTTCAAAACTTTCTTGGTCATTGGCATAACAACTCACCAATGAAAAGTCAAACAATAATATCGGTTTGTTAATATTGATTTCCTGCTCCTATGATGCTGCTTGACCTGCTGTGTTCATCCAGCCCCATGCTTGTTATCTCGGATTCTCCAGCATCTGCAGTACCTTTTATCTCTGATACAATTTTAACCCCACTGCGAAGCCTCTTCTAAGGATGCCTACCCTGAAGAAGTTACCCTCCTCCCTCCTTTTATCGCTGATATCGGTTTGTTATGATGCTTCCCAAGTAAATGCTGGCATAAAGGGGTGATAGGGATATGGAACTGCCTAAGAAACGTGTTTTCAGAGAGCTAGCATGGGCTTGATGGGCCAAATTGTCTCCTGATGAATGAAAGAAATTCCAGAGTTGACAATATTTCCAACCATATGAGTGATGTTGTTGGGACCAAGGCCTCATCGGACTGTGGAGAGTGGAAGAGCTGGCAGGTATCATTGGATTAAAATGTGATATTGACTGATATGGAAGTTACATTAGTGTGACATTGTTAGGATAGAAACAGAAAGATTCAGTACCTTTCAGTAAAAACAGTACTGTTGATCAGGTGGCTAAAATGTGGATCCCTTTTGAACTCTTTTCTCTCCCTCTGCTGGCCCATGGCTGTACGGTAGCCTCAAGAGGACAAATGCACAATGCATTCGTCAACGCACCACATTGGTGACTACATGTCAAGTGTGGTTTGGATATTCCGAGCACATGTTTTCTGCCAATAGATGTGAAAGTCAGTGACTTAAAAGTGAATTTGATTTTGAAAAGCAGCTTGAGGTTCACAATGGAGACAGTCTCGTGTCAGTTCACTTCCTCACTGGCCATAATGCACCCACAACCATTGTGTACTTAGCTTCTCAAGCTATCAGATACTACCAATGAGTGGAATTGCACCCTTTAAACCTCACTATGAGCTCCACAATAAAGACGCAATCACTCAGGCAGAGCAGGTCAGGGAGCTGCTCCCAGAAAGATAAAGTCCGGGAGTTTCCCATTGTTCTATTATTTCTACTGTCAACGTTAATTAATCTTCACTGACGCACAGGGACACACTGTTTATAAGAGAAAAGTTGAGAGAATATGCAAAAAACCGACAAGGTCATAAGTGGCATAATTATTTCAAACGGTCTGCACTGCTCTTTAAACAGAAAAGAAATTGTTCGATGAATGAAGAGTGTGAATGGAGTAGACCCTCTTTGATGGCTGGAAGGCTGTAAAAACAAGAATGACACTGACAGTGACATTACCTCTGGCCCCAGTACAGTCAAACACCATCCATGCCAGCTTTGCCAGTATGATGCAGCCCTTAATTTTTTTTAATATGATGATGCATTGCTTTTTACTGCTGTAACCCTTGGGCCACTATTCTGCAACTATTGTCTTCAATAGCATTTGCCATGGGTCATTACTTTGCACCAATGCTGTGTTGAACTCAATTGCAAACAAGGAATAATATGTCAAGAAGTTGATGGAGAGAACATTGTAAAGCGAGTTATATTCTTCTGTGTTCGAACTTCTTTAGATTTAACCGGTGCAACTCCATGTTACATTTTTACGAAATGCTGTTGATCTCGATTTACTGAAACAGAGATTTGTAAAACACGGGAGGAAACCATTTGGCCCATCAACCCTTACCAGCTCTTTGAAAAAGTAATCCAGTTTAATCTCACCATCTAGTTTTCATCCTACAACCCTAAAAATTAGTTCTCTGTGGTACATGTGCAACAGCCTTTTGAAAGATCCTATGGAATTTGATTCCACTGCCTTTTCATTTGGAACATTCCAGATGTTAGCAATCCTTCTCCGAAGAAATGTCTCCTCATTTCCCCATTAGTTTTTCTGCAAATTATTTTAAATCATGGACTAACTTGTCAAGGGAAAAGTTTCTCCCTATCTTTTCCATCAAAAACCCTTCAGGCGCAACAATTAGATCTCCCTCCCTTCTTCTAAGGAGAACATAGAAACATTGAAATTAGAAGCAGGAATAAGCAATTCAGCCCTTTCAGCTTGCTCCATCATTTAATAAGCCCATAGTTGATCAGGAAGGGGTCTCATCTTCACTTTCCTACCCATTTCCTCTATCTCTCAACTCCCTCATTGTTCAAAAATTCTCTCATTTAGCCATGAATACATTCAATGAGGCAGCCTCCCCAGCTCTCTGAGGAATGGAATTCCACAGAGCAATGGCCCTCCAAGAGAAAAGGTATTCTCTTCAACTTCAACCTAACAGGAGTCCTCTTATTGTTTAATTGTGTCCCTGAATTTTATTTTTCCCCAAAAAAAGGAAATATCCTCCCAGCTTCTAAAAGCAGAATTGAACCCTCTCATACCTGGCATCACTCTGGTAAAACCTCTTTGTACCCAAAGCCATGACAGCCTTCCTAGGAACCTCTGGGGAGTAGTGATCATAATATGATAAAATTTTCTATTAGGTTAGAAAACAATTTTTTAAGTCTGAAACTAAGGTCTTAAATGCAGACAAAGACAATTAAGAAAGTATGAGGAGGATGTTGGGCTATAGTGGATTGGAAAAATACATTACAAGGCTTGATAGCAGACAGACAATGGGTATTATTTAAAGAATTAATGACTGGTTGGAAATGTAGGTTGTGAGGAGGATGCAAAGAGGCTTCAAGGGGATTTAGACAGAGTAAGTGAGCAGGAGCATGGCAAATGGAGTGTAATGTGGATAAGTGTGAGGTTATCTATTTTTTGTAGGAGGGTGAAAGAAGGTACAGTGTATTTCTGAAAGGATGGGAGATTAGAAAGTGTTAATGTCCAGAAGGACCCAGGGGTCTTTGTGCATAAGTCACTGAAAGCTAGCTAGCTGGTGCAGCAAGCAATTTGGAAGGTAAACATTACATTAACCTTTATCACAAGGTGATTTGGGCACAGGAGTAAGGAAGTGTTGCTTCAACTGTATGGAACACTGATAATATTGTATCAGAAGTATTGTGCGCAGTTCTGGACCTCTTACCTAAGGTAGGATAGACTTATCATCGAGGGAGTGCGGTGGAGGTTCGCCAGATTCATTCCTGGAATGGAGAGGTTGTCCCATGTGGAGAGATTGAGGAGACTGGTTCTGTATCCTCCAGCTTTTAGTAAAATGAGAGGTAATCTCATAGAAACTTACAAAATTCTTAACAAAATAGATGCAGAAGGCTGTTTCCCCTGGCTCTGGAGATACAATCTCAGAATAAAAGGCAGGTCCATAAGGACTGAGATGGGAGGAATTCTTTCACTTCATTAGAAATCTCTGCCTAGCTGTGGGAGATCAGTGTTTCAGTAAGTTCAAGAGGGGGATAGGTCATAATAAGGGATATGAAGATGGTGTGGGAAAAGGGCATTGAGGGAGACAATCTGATGCAATTGAGAATGGTGGAGCTGGCTCGAGGGACTGAAGTTTTATTATCTGTTCAAGGCATTTGCTCATGGCATTTGCATGTCACCCAAAGGGAAGTTAAGAGTGAAGCACATTGCTGTGGGTCAGGAGTTACATATCAGCTAGATCAGGTTAGGACAGCAGATTTCTTTCCCTAATGAGCTTTTACAACAATGGTTGCCATTAGATCAGATTTTCAGACCATCTGGGAGATGGAATTTAAACTTGCACTCCAGAACAGTGGCTATTCTGTATCTGGTGACATGACCACTATACCACCACCTCCTCTTGTTAGGAATGGCATACTTACATTCCAATGTTCCTATTGTACCTGTGGCATGACAACTAATTCTGTTGCTGCTCTGACATTGCCCTGTGACTCCTAACTAAGGGTTTGTCATGTCCTTGTGGGCCCTCCTTATTATAGCATTCAGTCAGTTATTGAATAGACTGCCTACAGTGTGGAAACAGGCCCTTCGGCCCACAAGCTCACACCGACTTCCCAAGCATCCCACCCAGACCCATCATCCTATTAACCCATCCACCTGATCTACACATCCCTGAACACTACAGGCAATTTAGCACGGCCAATCCACCTAGCCTGCACATCTTTGGACTGTGGGAGGAAACTGGAGCACCCAGAGAAAACCCATGCAGACACAGGGAGAATGTGCAAACTCCACACAGACAGTCACCCGAGGGTGGAATCGAACCCAGGTCCCTGGCGCTGTGAGGCAGCAGTGCCAACCATTGAACCACCGTGCCATCCATTCAATAGCCCCCTTCATGAAGCCCAGTCTCTTATTCAGTTCCTTAACTGTCTTAACCTGCTCCTTTTCACGGAGGCAGGGACTGAGTCAGGTGAGGCTATTAAAGAAGAAGTCAGTGGTTTTGAGATTGTGGTTGGATCATTCCTCTTGGGGGGGTCAGGCGCGGTGGCAAGTTTGCAAATAACCTGGTTTGGTGTAGAAGGAGAGGACGGTGCTGGTTGCAAGCAATGAAGTTTGTGGCACAGACTACGGAAGACAGCTTTAGTTTTGTCAATATTCAAATCGAGGAAATGCTCAATGCAAAATGTCAGAGAAGCAATCTGACAGTTAGTGGAGTCTGGGAGGGGTGGAGAATCAAGTTGGGTGTGATCTGTGAGAACATGTGAAAAGTGACACAATGGATTTTGCAAGTTCCAGATAGACAGCACCTTTTATGGGTTGCACTGATTTAATGTCCAGTTAAAATCCTGTGAGGTTTGAGGCCAAAACCACATCAGCCATGATCTTCTGGAAAGGAGGAGCAGGCTTGAAAGGGCTGAATGGCCTTCTCCTAATTCATAGGTTCGAAAAGAAAATGATCGAATGTTTTCTCCAGCAGATGCAAATAGAGCGTTTAATGACATACTAAAGTGGTAAGAAGTTAGTTCAAATGAACTTGAAATGCTGAAGTAAACGAAAGGAGATGACAACAAGTGAGATAGCTCATGTTATGGTAGCAAAAGTTGTAAGAGAGGGGATCTGATGGATTGTAACTAAAATGTCAATGAAATCATACTTGCAGGGTTGTACTCCAGTGACTGATACCATCATATTCGCAGACGTGAACATTACTTCTGTGTTGCAAGACTTCCTCAATTGTGTTAGGTTGCCCACTGCCCAATTAAAACATGACAATCTTAACGCTGCTGGTACCACTTCCTGATGTTCAAAATTCCTTTAACAATGCCGGAAAATCAGAAGGGGCCTTTCATGTCTGGAAGCAAGGCTGGGCACAAGACAGGCAATGTTTATATGCAACGTGCAATTAATGACAACATCTTTCAACCTTCGGTTGAAAGCGAACGTTCAATTGTTTGCAGAATTCTGCCTTTGCTTTTGTCAGCTCCCCCTTGGTTTTCGACTCTCGAGGGAGTCTGACTCTGCTGGCTGTTTGCAACTGAGCAACAACAAAATTGTCCAAAATGGCATAAATATTTCATCAAGTCTTTGTGATGCAGTGGATTTAGCTATTCTTAATGGTGCACTTTGCTAGCTGATTTTTCATACATCATTAAACAGTGGCCATAGCACTTTGCCCTGTTTCTCTGATATACCCTCTGAGTTCCCAGCAACTTGTATCTGCAATAATTTGTCAATATTCTTTTGAGAAGTAATTGTCCTACCTGTGAGATTCCGTTAAATGTCTCTGTGTTTCTAAAAGCTGAATTGTTGATTGGAATGGGAAGATTGTATCGTCATAGTCTGCAAACTACTGCCACCATCAGGTTTCGGTTATCTGTCTTGTTTCTGTCTCATTGTGGATCTGACTTAATATCTGAAATATTTTCCCCCAAATCAAACTGTTTGCAAATGTTATTACGCACCTCCAGATTTGAATGTGAGCTCTCCCAGCTCAGGAAAAGGACACTACCATTTCACCGCAAGACCCATCTGGATTCAATGTCTGATAACCTTTGTATCAACTGAGATGACATGACATGTGCCCCTTTTTCCAGGAATTGGCAGAACAGTAGTGACAGGGTTTGGCATTAATGTCCAGTTTTGACGATTATTCACCTTCTGAGACCGAAGAAATCCATTGACACAAGTAGAATTCAAGCAGAATATCTACTGTTGATTCCCACGCACTTTGATGTATTAAATCTTAAACATTTAGGATAGATCTTCAGAAAACCAGTTTCTATCTGTAAGCAAAATTTCCAAATGTAACTTTCTTTTCTGTCATGTGAAACCCCTGGTTGACAGTACTGATCTCCAGGGAGGTTGTCACCTTATCAACAACTTGAAGTCAAGATGTAAAGTTTATAAACAGAGCTGGCCCCCACCAACCAAAAAGCATAATTAAAAAATGAGAAAGGCTTGCCTTCACATAGCCTGTTTCAATATCTCCAGAAAGTGCTTTAACTGGGCGTGTAGTCACCGTTGTAATGTAGGAATCGTAGCATCCAAACTGTGTTCCGCCAATTTCCACACACGGTAATGTCATAATGAACAGATAACCTGTGACAACCAGTCAAGCTGTGACAACCAGTTAACCAGATAATCTTCCCAGTCAGTGTTCCCCAGAACCCAAGCCTCCATCAATCCAGCAGGCCAAGCAGCATCAGAGGAGCAGGAAGGCCCGAAACATCAGCCTTCCTGCTCCTCTGATGCTGCTTGGCCTGCTGTGCTCATCCAGCTCCACACCTTGTTATCTCAGATTCTCCAGCATCTGCAGTTCCTACTATCTCTCTCTCCATCAAACCATCTGGAGTAATGTGAGTTCCATACCTGTGGGGAACTGCAACAAGATTTATTGAGCATTACTGCACACAGGCAAAGGTAAGGGAGAATGCCTTACTTGGAGCTGCACTGACTAGGCCTCAGTAACAAGGGACCAGATAAAAATTAAACATAATTCTTTCTGCAGATGATTAGTGCCTGTACCCAGAGGAAAGGTACTATTAACACTTGGGGCTCTCGTGCTGCAGTGGTAGTGTCTACTTCTGAGCCAGGAGGCCTGGGTTTAACCCCCACCTGATTCAGAGGTGGCTCATAACATCTCTGAACAGGTTGATTGGAAGCTTCTCTCATTAAGACTTTCTTTCTCCTTATAGCGTAGAGGTTTGTAAAATCTAATGTTGACATTAGCTGATCACTGTTTCCTTTTGCCATTTCTAATCATTGTCCCAAAAGCCCTGGCTTCAGCCTTTTACCAACTACCTTCAATTAAAAGTAGTGGAGTGATTATCCATAATTCCAACAAGGTGCCTGTTTCACCCCAGAGCACCTTATGCATCACAGCCCTTTCACTCCCCCTTCTCCCTCAACCCACGCAACCTGCTGCTCATCCTCGCCTCCTGCTGGTCCAGGTTGTTAGCTGCCCAAGGGCATCTGCAGGAGCTGTGCCGCTGATGGGGATCCCACCGCTGGCCAAGCCTGAGAATGGCTTCATCATGTGACATCTCCCCCAACATAGTGATTGGAATGGGGTCAGCCAGGTGTACCTCATAGAATATGAGTTCCATGGTTGGGGCTGTTAACCTGATCCAATCAGGGAGCCCTGGCTGACAGTCAGAAGCAGGAGTGTCAGAGGTTCTGCTGACTCTGGGTGTTGGCTGTGACAGTGCCATGTATTCTGCACGTATGGATAAAGGGTGACGTGGTGATGGGATACCAGCCCCGATGGAGTTATTTCACCTCCTACTATTAATCACCCGGAACCTCAATTAGTGCACCTTTGAGACAGGCTCCTGCTCTCTGTCACTTTAGAATGGTTTTGGACGCTATGTCATATATGTGTGCTCTCCACATCACCTAGAGAAGGCATTTGCAGCATCTATGGTCTAGAAATAAACGAGCCTTTCCTGAATTTCAACGTGTCTGACTGAGTCAAGTTTTAGAACTAAGTTTTTTTAAAAAATGGCTCTCTGCTTGTCCTCTTTTCCATTATTAATGGCCTCCCGAATGACCCCTTGGAAATAGAAGTGCATTTCAGATCTCTCATTGTTTCTGCATAAAATTTGTTTTTGTTAGGTATTTTCTTTGTTACCATTGAATTGGTCAATGAATGATTAAACGGAGCAGTGAGAGAAAGATATCCCGGTGTGGCTATCTTTATATGGTAATCTTTATTCTTGTCTAACAGCTCCCAGCTAACTTGTTAAATGCTTATCAAGCCTTGCATGCTGTGGGGAATACATATGGGAACTCAGATTGTACACTGACACTACATCTGTAAACCCCACCAACATTAACTCAGACACGAAAGGTGCCTTTATATTATGTATTCAGATTTCTTCACTTAAAGGGTTATAAATCTTTGGGATTGTCTAGCCCAGAAAGCTGTAATTGTTCAGTCATTATGTTTCAAGGCTCCGATTTTTTGACTTTAAGGGAGTCAAGGGAGGTGTGAAACATAACTTGAGGGATCATATGGTTAATTTTAACATGGTGGTTAGTCACTGAGACATATTCACAAGTTACATCCCCTCTCATTTTTCCTAACACTGCATGACCTCAGAGGGCTGTGCATAGCAGCGACTTCTAGAACCGGACATTAATGTGTTCACACACCAATTGATGTGCACTGACCCTCTGAATAGCTGCATGAGAGGAACGTTGCTCACAAGAGGCTGTAAACGTTCTTTGAGAACAGAACGTAAGTTTATTGCACAAAAGAGAAAAAAAACAAGCCTATATAAAAGATCTTATATAAAACAATTAGAAAGATCTTAACGCAAACAGCAAAACAAAGTTTAAACCCTGAACAAAAAGAAGTTGCTGGAAAAGCTCAGCAGGTCTGGCAGCATCTGTGGAGGAGAAAACAGAGTTAACGTTTCGGGTCTGGTGACCCTTCCTCAGAA
>JAHRHZ010000059.1:25800334-25817929 GCA_024137785.1 Ginglymostoma cirratum | reverse complement strand
GTCTCAGTGCAGGCTCGAACTCTCGGTCTCAGTGCGGACTCGAACTCCCGGTCTCAGTGCGGACTTGAGCTCCTGGTCTCAGTGCGGACTCGAACTCCCAGCATCAGCATGGACTTGGACTTCAGGCTTCGAGGTGAAGCCCAGTATGGTCTGGGTTGGAAGGTCTACTATTCCAAACTCTAATTTCTCTATTTTTCTAATTTATTGCTGAACAGTTTACTCCTTTATTTTTCTACTCTTTTTTCCTAAGAACGTGTACTTGAGAATTTGTACGAGGTACCTTGGTTCCCAAGATGACACTGAAAGTGGTGACTTTTCACTGCAAACTTTTCACTGTACTCACATGAAAACCTAATTCTATACTGATGCTAATCTAGAAGAAGGGCAGCAGAACACTACCCCCTGCAAGTTCCCCTTCAAGCCACTCACCATTCTGAGTTGGAAATATATTGTCATTCGTTCAGTGTCACCGGATCAAAATCCTGGAATTCCATCCCTAAGAGTATTGTGGGTCTCCCTACAACACATGGACTGCAGCAGTTCAGGAAGGCAGCTCATCACCACCTTTTCAATAAGCAGTAAATGCAGGCCCAGCCAATGGCACACACAATGCATAAATACATCCAAAAAAAAGTTCCAGTTCCGTTCCTAATCACTTGCTGTTCCTGCAGCCTAACTTTTGTGATTCATGCACCAGGACACCTAGATCCCTCTGTATCCCAGAGCTCTGCGGTCTCTCTCCATGAAAATAATTTGCTGCTTTTCTATTCTATAATGCAAACCAGATGATACATTTTGCTGGTTAGATGCTATTATCCGTGGTGCGCTATCCTGAAAGCTGGAAATCAATAACATTAGAGAAAATTAGTTCAGAAAGAAGCAATTAAAAACACACAGCCACACAAGTTATGAAAAGATGCTGTACTGTGTGCAATGTACTTCCATTTATTAAAGCTTTGCCTGCTCTCAGTGACTGATGTCGATCATTAATTGATAATACTCCACAACATCTATTGATTTTCTGTTCTGACAATTATTTATCCTGCTCCTGCTTTAGAGAGTTATCACTAACAGCCATATCATGCATTAACTCTGTACCAAGAATAATTTGGAGAAGTTTCTGGACTGGGTTCATTTATTGAGTACCTGAAAATAGGTTGGAAAGTTGGGTTTTGATTATACTGTACATATATATTTTTCAACAAAAAACTAATGATGCAATTCCCCTGATGTTTAAATCCATTTTATGGTAAACATTGAGGTAGACAGGCATACGAATATACGCTTTGATCCATATTAATGTGCTAAGCCTTATTTTGCATTGATCATTTTGCAAGCATGACATTTCCTTTAAGACCAATGTTTCTAACGCTCCCCCTGACATGAAGAATAATCATTTACAATTTCCTCAACATGTGCTGTTCCACCCTTTTCTGTTTTTCTACACCCGCCTCCCAACGCACTTGAACTCTCAACGACCTTATCTTCATTTGAAAATCCTGTCACAGCGCAATCTTTCCGACCTCTGGATTGTCTCCAGCTCTAAGCTCCGTCTATTTTAATCCTCCGCTCTTCCAGTCATTTCACTCCCCGTTGCTGCACTGTCATCAATGTCAGAGACTTCAACCTTCTTCAAAATATCCTCCACAACTCCCTGTGTCTGACTTCACATTACTCCTCATTTGCAAAGTTCTCCTCACGATCTAGCTCTCCAACTATTGTTGTTCCTACTGCTACCCTGACACCGTCTGTGAATTGCTCTTTGTTAAATGTGTTTTTTTTTAGTTTTTTTTTCCCAAAATTGAACAGAAATGGCAATGCATTTGGACTATCCTTCCCCCAGAATACAAACTGCGCCTCACTGAGTATGAGATAACAAGGCAAAGAGCTGGATGAACACAGCAGACCAATCAGCATCAGAGGAGCAGGAAAGCTGAAGTTTCGGGCCTAGACCCTTCTTCAAAAATCTTAGGGCCCTAGGCCCGAAACGTCAGCCTTCCTGCTCCTCTGATGCTGCTTGGCCTGCTGTGTTCGTCCAGCTCTATCTCAGATTCTCCAGCGTCTGCAGTTCCTACTACCCCTCACTGAGTATGAATTGGACAATACGGGCGGATTTACACCAAATCAGACTATAAACTGCATCATAGCACATGACAAAGATTCATTATTCCTTATCTAGTACAGCCATTTCAGAAGGCAATTAAGGGTCATATGTAGGCCAGACCAGGTAAGGATGGCAGATTGCCTTCCCTAAAGGACATTAAAGAACCAGATGGGCTTTTCCTGACAATCAGAAGCAGGTTCATGGTCATCTATTTCCAAACTATTATTGAATGTAAATTCCACCATCTGCTGTGATGGGACTTTGGCTGAACTTCTGCATTAATAGTGATAATACTATGAAGCCATCAGCTTCCCTATGTTTATGGCAGTGAATGTCACCCGGATGATGGTTTGAATCCCCTTTTGTTGGAGATTATCATTTCCTGGCTTTTGTGTGGATATTACTTGCCACTTGTCAGGCCAAACCTGGATATTGTCCAGATCTTGCTGCAGTCTGCTCTTCAGGGTACGGAATCGCCAATAGTAAAGAAATAAAACTGAAGCTAATATCTCATTTCAAAGATAACACCTTCTGACAGTACGGTACACCATCAACGCCATGATGGAGTTTCAGCTCGGGGTGAATATGGTTTGTTGTTGAGAGGATGAGACACTGACGGGGATATACCTGTGCACTCAGTCAGTAATGAGACATACATATATTTTCACATCTGTCACACTGGAATTATGGCACCAGCTACCTCAAGCTTTGTCAAGCATTGTAGAAACGGCAGCTGGTAATAAAATGGTCATCCTGTGAAACAGCAAAATAGAAATGTCTTTTTATCGAATAGAAATTACAGAATGATGCAGAAGTGTATTAAAAGAGCCCATTGGTATTGGTACTGCGATGTTCTGACATTGTGGATCTTACTTATTCACGGGATGTGGGCATCACTGGATAATCCAGCATTTATTTGCCTGTCCCTAGTCACCCTTGAGAAGTTTATTTTCCTTATTTTTTTCCTTTATTCATTCATGGGATGAGGGTGTCACTGGCCAGGCAGCATTTATTGCCCATCCCTAATTGTGCCAAAGGCAGTTAAGAGTCAACCACACAGCTGTGTATCTGGACTCACATGGAGGCCAGACCAGGTAAGGATGGCAGTTTCCTTCCCTAAACGACATTAGTGAACCAGATGGGTTTTTCCCAACAATCGACAATGGATTCATGGTCGTCATTAGATCCTTAATTCCAGATTTTTTTAAAATCAAGTTCAAATTCCATCATCTGCCGGGGTAGGATTCGAACCTGGGTCCCCAGATTAATAGTCCAGCGATAATACCACTAGGCCAACGCCTCCCCCAAAGTTGGTGGTGAGCTGCCTTTTTGAATTGTTGCAGTCCATGTGCTATAGGGAAGCAGTTCCTGGATTTTGACCCAGCGACACCGAAGGAAAGGCAATATATTTCCGAGGCAGGATGGTGAGCTTACAAAAGGTGGTGTTGCCAAGCATCTGCTGCCCTTGTCCTTCTGGTTTGTGGTGTTGACAATTGTGCTTCCTTTAAAATGAAACTTTTCTAGTATTTCCTGTATTGTATTATTTATCTCTTTCAGTAATAACTAGCCTCCTCCAGACATTAACATATTCCTAAATTAAGACCAAAAGAACATGTGGATGCTGTAAATCAGAAACAAAAACAGAAGTTGCTGGAAAAGCTCAGCAGGTCTGGCAGCATTTGTGGAGAGAAATCAAAGTTAACGTTTGGGTCAAATGACCCTTCCTGGGACCTGATGGTAGCTGGGAAAATGTTGGTTCATTTGCAGAAGATAGGGTGGGGTGAAGGGGGGAAGGAGTAAATGGTAGGTGGGGATAGAGCCCAAAGAGAGAGAAGAGGAGCTGGACAGACAAAGGAGTGGACAACGATCTGGCTGTGAGGGTAAATAGTTGTTAATGGGGACTGTTAGTGGCTATCAATGGGTTTGTGTGTAATAGCAGACGATGTGATAATAAGGCCTGGTGTGTGGGAGTTGGTGTAAGGCCATGGGAAAGGTCAACCTTAAAGTTGTTGACCTCAATATTGAGTCCAGAAGGCCGCAGGGTCCCCAAGCTGAAAATGAGGTGATGTTCTTCCAGCTTGCGCTGAGCTTCGCTGGAACACTGCAGCAAGCCCGATGCAGAGATGTTGGTTAGGGAACAGGGTGGTGTGCTGAAGTAGCATGCAACTGGGATCTCAAGGTCTTTTTTGCGGAAAGAACATATTCTTAGTGCATAAAAAGAAAGCAAAGTGGAAGAAAAAATTAGAGAATCATTGGGATCACCAAGATGTTCCATCGAACTGACATCGAAGGTTTAGGGCTGGAGTCATGCCTACTCTCTTGTTATTGCAGTGCTTGGGAAAATCTGAGGAATTAGAGACTTTGCTGTGCTTTCTTGACTGTTGCTTCGATGTGGATGCAACTGCAGATACTGGAAATATGAAAGAAAAGACAAACAGAAATCACTGACAGCACAAAGCAGGCAACATCCTGCAGATAAAAGAGACAATTTCTGATGTCGCCTCTTCATCAAAGTTTCCACAGTGAGAAATACAAAGTACTCGGTGATGTCTGCTGATGATGTCTGACTAATGAGTGCCCCCAGTATTTTCCCATGGATAGTTGCACTGAGATCCCAAAACTGGAGGGGTGGCTCTTTAGAAGGGAGACAGGGAAGACAAAGCACATAATTCCATACATATGGATATATGAATTAGGCGCAGTGGTAGACCATCCAGCCCTTGGAGATCACTGTGATTTCAATAAGACCATAGATAGACCTTTTGGATTTGAAATTCCACACTCCCACCTATTCTCAACTACCTTTGATTCACCTGCTGACCAAGAATCCATCTAGCTCGACCTTAAAGATATTCAATGACAGCTGCCTCCATCACCTACTGAGGCACATAGTCCTCTGAAAAAAAAAATCCACTCATCTCTGTCCTAAAAAAGTGAATGCTATTTTTTTTTAAACAGTGCCCCCTGGTTCTGGATCCCACCACAAGAGGAAACATCCTTTCCACTTCCATTTTGTCAAGGCCATTCCAGATGTTATTCACATAAATCAAGTCACTCCTCAGTCTTTGAAACAGTAGGACACTGGGCAGGCTTCCCTGGTCTGGGTCCTAGTGGCTAATGGCCCAATGGGATGAACAACATTTCACAGTAGTCAGTGTTTGATTGAGATGTATGAGGCTATCTTCAGCTCCACTTTATTTTTTCTTCATTACATTTCAGAACGCAGTTTATCTGGAGACACACTAGAGATACTACTGAGACACCATGGATTGGCTCATGATGAAGAGGCAATTTGGTAAGTGGTAGACCACAACTAATATCAAAAGGTTGATATATGACAATAATTAAGCATTCAATCTGGAATCACAACTGTAAAGCACATTCAGCTGTCCCATCCGCTGCTCCAAGTCTAGCATCTTATCACACTGTGAAATCAAAGACAATGAAAGGGAATGAGTTGGACAGCATCTTTCTCATTGTTTTCACTGCTTTTTGCATTAAAACCGGTGAGAGGGACAGTAGGGGAATTGATGCACATCCATGTACCCTGTGCCCCAGGATCAGAGGAATGACTTAACCCTTTATCTGCTGATGTTCCCAAGGCTGTTTCTGATTGAAGATTTAAACCCAAGCAGGAACACACTAGACACCTTTGGGATGTCCTGGTGACTGAAGAGAGGTCTCAAATGCTGAATAAAACCTCAACAAGCGCTAAACACTGTTGTCACTGGAAATCTGAAATGAGAACAGAAAATGCTGGAATGAATCAATAGGTCAGGTGGTGTCCTTGGGAGAGAAACAGGGAGAGATGGGTAGAAATTAATGCCAGCACCCCTCCTCATCCAGTGCTGCATTTTGGGGTGAAGGATGTTAATTGAGCAGGATTGCCTCAGGACGGCAATGGCCCAGTCGTGTAACATAGAATGTTAACCCAGTGACCCACGTAATGTCCTGGGGACACAGGTTTGAATCCTGCTGATGGTGGAATTTGAATCCAATCAAAATCTGGAATTAAGAGCCCACAAAGCAGTTGTCAAGAAAAAAAAAACTCAGCTGATTCACTAATACCCTTCAGGGAAGGAAACTGCCATCCTTACTTGGTCTGACTCCAGGCCCACAACAATGTGGTTGATGCCTATCTGCCTAAGGGCAGTTAGGGATGGATAATAAATGTTGGCCTGGCCAGTGATGCTCACATCCTGTGAACGAAGTTAAAAAACATTTACTGTCTCCATCTAATTAAGTCCTCCCAGCTTTCCCACTCGGACCTAATTGAGGATTTAGACTTGGGAAGTAAGTCTAAATTACTTCAGGGCTGTCATTAACTTTTGAGGTGGTAGAGTTCTCAAGTTTGGGAAATGCTGTCACAGGAGCCTTGGTGAGTTGTTGCAGTGTATCTTGTAGATGCCACTGTACACAGCTGATAAGGAAAGTGAACGTTCAAGGTAGTGAATAGGGCGCCAATTAATGGGCTAATTCATCCTGGATGGTGTCAAGCTTCTTGAGTGTTGTTGGAACTGCATCCATCTAGGCAAGTGGGGAGTATTCCATCATGCTCCTGACTTATGACTTGTAGATGGTGGAGTGGCACGGTGGCTCAGTGGTTAGATCTGCTGCCTCACAGCACCGGGGACCTGGGTTCAACTTCACACTTGGGTGACTCTCTATATGGAGTTTGCACATTTTCCCCGTGTCTGCATGGGTTTCCCCTGGGTGCTCCGGTTTCCTCCAACAGTCCAAAGATGTGCAGCCTAGATGGACTAGCCATGCTAAATTACCCATGGTGTCCAGGAATGTGTAGGCTAAATGAGTTAGCCATGAGAAATGCAGGGTTACAGGGACAGGTTAGGGGAGGGGGTGTGGGTGGGATGTTCTTTGGAGGGCTCAAGGGGCTGAATGGCCTGTTTCTACACTGTAGGGATTCTATGATGGTTGACAGAGCTCCAAGAGTGAGGAGGTAAGTAACTTACCATAGAATTCCAGCTTTTGTTTTTGTAGCCATTGTATTTACATGGCTAGCCCAGTTCAGGTTTTGGTCAATTGTAGCCCCAGGATGTTGATAGTGAGTGATTCAGTGATAGTGATCCCATTGCATGTCAAAGGGCAATGGTTAGATTCTCTCCTGTTGGAGATGGTCATTTCCTCGGTCAACTTGTCAAACAATGTGCCCCCTTTTCTCATCCATTGTAAATTATTAATATAGCAAGAAATTCACCAGGAGATAGGTGTTAATGGATTGTTTAAAATAATATTTACGTGATGGAAGGTGTCATCAACAGTGCTATCGAACAGCACCTACTCAGCAATAACCTGCTCAGTGATGCCCAGTTTGGGTTCCGCCAGGACCACTCAGCTCCTGACCTCATTACAGCCTTGGTTCAAACATGGACAAAAGACCTGAATTCCAGAGGTGACGTGAGAGTAATATCGAGGCTGCATTCGATGTGGTGTGTCATCAAGGAGCCTTAGCAAAACTGGAATCAATAGGTATCAAGGGGCAAACTCTGTGCTGGTTGGAGTCATACCTGGCACATAGGAAGATGGTTGTGGTTGTTGGAGGTCAATCATCTCAGCTGCAGGACATCTCTGCAGGAATCCCTCAGGATAGTGCCCTAGGCCCAACCATCTTCAGCTGCTTCATCAATGACCTTCCCTCTATTATAAGGTCAGAAGTGGGGATGTTTGCCAATGATTGCACAGTGTTCAGCACCATTTGTGACTCCTCAGATACTGAACCAGCCCATGTTCAAATGCGCCAAGATCTGGACAATATCCAGGCTTGGGCTGACAAGTGGCAAGTAACATTCACGCCACACAAATGCCAGGCTATGACCATCACCAATAAGAGACAATCTAACCACCGCCCCTTGTCATTCAATGGTGTTACAATCACTGAATCACTATCAACATCCTGGAGGTTATCATTGACCAGAAACTCAACTGTACTCACTACATAAACACAGTGAAGCTAGGAATACTGCGATGAGTAACTCACCTCCTGACTCCCTACAAAGCCTGTCCACCATCTACAAGGCAAAAGTCAGGAGTGTGATGGAATGCTCCCCACTTGCCTGGATGGGTGCAGCCCAAACAACACTCAAGAAGCTTGACACTATCCAGGACAAAGCAGCCCCCACTTGATTGGGACCACATCCACAAACACCCACTCTCTCCACCACCGACGCTCAGTCACAGTGGTGTGTACCATCTACAAGGTACACTGCAGAAATTCACCAAAGATCCTCAGCCAGCACCTTCCAAACCTTCCAAACTTTCTGATGAAGGATCTAGGCCTGAAATGTCAAGTTTTCCTGCTCCTATGATGCTGCTTGGCCTGCTGTGTTCATCCAGCCCCATGCTTGTTATCTCACCTTCCAAACCCACGACCACTTTCATCTAGAAGGACAAAGGCATCAGACATATGGGAACACCACCCCCTCCACATTCCTCTCCAAGCCACACACCATCCTGACTTGGAAATATATCGCCATTCCTTCACTGTTGCTGGGTCAAAATCCTGGAATTCCCTCCCTAACAGCATTGTGGGTCAACCCATAGCAGGAGGACTGCAGCTGTTCAAGAAGGCAGCTCAACACCACCTTTTCAAGGAGCAACTAGGGACAGGGAAGAAATGCTGGGCCCAGCCAGCAATGCCCATGTCCCACAAATGAATGGAGAAAAAAAATTAACTGACTGGGTAGATATTAAAGGTGAACAGTTGGGGCCCTCTTGTGGTGCAGTGGTGTGTCCCTACCCCTGGAGTAGAAGGCCTGGGTTCAAGTCCCACATTCTCCAGGAAGTGTGTCATAACATCTCTGAACAGGTTGATGAAGAAAATAGGTTAATTTTTTAAAAATGTATATAAGGTGAACAGAAGGCTCTTGTGGTAGTGTTCCTAACTCTAGACCAGGAGGCATTGGGTTCAAGTACCCACCTGCGCCGGTGGTGTGTCATAACATCTCTGGCTGGGTTGTTCAAAAATATAGGGATGGGACTGGTGTGTGGAAGGATTGTAAGACTGAGTAGTTAATAAATTCTACCCATAAAAGAAGGTGTTTTGTGTCCTGTCTCACTGATTGGTTTTGCATCCAGGTTGACATAAATTGTTGCTGCATTTGAGATTTGGCATTCTTGCATCAGTCCTGATGAATGCTAGTGAAAAAAACAGTCTTTAACAATGTATCTCTTCTTTGTAACCATTCCGAATAACAAAAATGAATTTGTACGGTTATGCTATACGGTAAGCACAAAATTCGAATGACTACAACTTTTTAATATTTCTAAATTATGACCTGTTTATACGGAGACAGAAGGACTTTAAGACTATTGACACTTTGGGATTGCACTGTGGTGTACCTGTGTGCCTTTCCAAGAGAAGGAGTGAGTGAAAATCAGAATCTAAAGGAAAAAAAAGGAAGAAACCATAAGGCATTCAATGCAATAAGTCTTCCTGTTGCTGTCTGTGTTACTTGTGTTAAAAAATGGGTCTTAATAAAACCCATAAAAATGTTCTGTACCCTACATGTGGAAAGCTTTTGCTCAACAGTAGCAATTAAATCATTTGGAACAAGTTCTGTTTCCATCACATTGATGGCCACAATGATGTTGTGTCAAATTAAAATGACAAATTGTACGTGTGAGAATAAAAATAAATTCCACAACACATAGTCAAGATTATCTCTATTTACGGAGCAATCTCGGCATGCAGCTAAATTACTGCCCACATTCTTACTTGTTTACGAGTTGACATAGCTCCTCAATGATCAACCATACCTCAACCATCAAAGTCTCTGCAAACCAACTGTCTGAGCCTCCATAACTATCTTTTAGCTGTCAATGCTTAGTTGGGCTTTTTCCCCCTTGGCATTGGAAGCGATGACTTTCATTGAGTGGTAAAACTGCACTAATAGCCTTGAGTGTGCTGGTGTTGAAGAGAAGGGCATGTTGTAGTTTGGAGATGACCTCATGGGCAGGGGGTGCTGTTGGATGTTGTGGGATGGATGTTTGCAAAAATGCTGAAGTTGCGAATTAGGACTGTTCTGATCATTTTTAAACAGAATGATAACAAATCAAATCCAAAGGACTACCAGCTCCACGGCATGTGGAATGCCCAGTCAGAGCCAACATCATGGCAATGTGGTTGGTCTAACCTCTTGGGGAGGGATTTGGGGGAGGAAGAAATGTGCTAGGGCAAAGGTGGTTGGAGGATACATCACTGAGAGGAGTTGACTGACACTTTTCCAGGCGTAGACCTGACCCCAGGGTGGGGTGTTGCCTCCTAGATAACTCCCCTCCCCCCCACCAGCACAGGGTCAGGGATGCCAAGGTGCAGCTGTAGGGAATTCTGAAGGAGGAGGATAAACAGCCAGAGGTTGTTGGGACACAGGAAGAAAGAGAAGTGAAGTCCTGCAAGCAGACTTTAAGGAGCTTGGGAGGGCATTGAAAAGCAGCACTTCAAAGGGAGTAATCTTCAGATTACTCCCTGTGCCAGGCAGTAGTAAATATCGGAATAGGAGGATAGACCAGATGGAGGTGTGGCTGGAGAAATGGTGAAGAGCAGAGGGATTTAGATTCCTGAGGGGTTAGAACCATTCCTGGGGGAGGTGGGTCTTGGAACAAGTTGGGTGGGTCACATCTGAACAGGAATGGAACTAACGTCCTTGTGGGGAGGCTGGCTAATGTTGTTGGAACAGATTTGAACAAGATTGGCAGAGGGATGAGACCCTGACAGGTAGTTCAAAGAGGTCTGAGATGCAATTAGAACTTAAAACATGAATCTAGAAGACAGGGGAACAAAGGCTAGATAAGAAAGAAGTGAGTTTATCAAAATTAATATATTTTAGTACAAGGAGCCTGAGGAATAAGACAGATGGGTTGAGGGCTTAGATGGAAGTACGATAAAATAGCTATGACCCAGGCTTGGCTGAAAAATGGGCAGAATTGGCACCTCATCATTTCTAGTTCAGATGAGAGAAAGAGAGAGAGAGATAAGGAGGAAGGTCACAATATTGAATAAGGAATCAATTAAAACAACGAGGACGAATGATATCTTGAATACCAAAAGGGACCATATGGGTGATGTTACAAAATATAGGCCCCATGTAGTCAGGGGGAGATGGAGGATCAAATATGTAATCCAATTTCAGGGAAATGTAAGAATAACAAGACAGTAATAGGCTGGGATTTTAACTACCCAAATATTAACGGGAGATAGTTTTAGTGTGCAAGGTAGGTA
The DNA here is from genome assembly GCA_024137785.1 of Ginglymostoma cirratum. Lineage (NCBI taxonomy): Eukaryota > Metazoa > Chordata > Chondrichthyes > Orectolobiformes > Ginglymostomatidae > Ginglymostoma > Ginglymostoma cirratum. The sequence continues at coordinate 25,806,590 of JAHRHZ010000059.1, read as the reverse complement.
GCAAAACTCTTAAATTGTATCCAGAAGAACCTTTTTAGCTAGTACTTACAAGGCTCAACAAGAGAGGGGTCAGTCCTGAACCTAACATTTGGAAATGAGCTAGGATGAGTGTAGGGTATAATAGCGAGGGAGCATTTTCGAAGGTAGTGAATGAAAGAAAACCCACAAGTTTTTTTCTTAATATATAAAGACCAAGAGAATAACTAGAGAAAGGGTATGGCCTACTAGGGAGCATAGAGGTAACCTGTGTGTGGAACCGGAAGACATGGACACAGCCCTCAATGAATACATTATATTAATCTCCACACTGAAAAAGGATAGTGCAGGAATAGAAATCAGAGTGGAGGACTGTGAAATACCAGCAGAAATTAACAGAGAGAGAGAGAGAGATGACGTACTAATAGGTTTAGCAGATTTAAAAGTGGATAAACCCACGGGCCTGGATGAGGTGTATCCCAGGCTGTTGAGGGAGGAGGTATTAGAGCCCTGTCAGTAATTTTCAAATCGTCTCTGATCACTGGAACAATCCACAGGTGAGTTCCTAGAGGACTCGAGAACTGCTAACATCGTCCTGTTATTAAAAAGAAAGGAATGAAGGAATAGACTAGGAAATGACAGACCAGTCTGTCTAGCCTCAATCATGGGCAAATTATTAGAAAGCATTTCAGTGGGACAGAATATGACTGCACTTGGAGAGTTATGATTTATCAAGGATGGTCAGCATGGATTTTTAAAAGAATTTTTGAGGTTGACAAATTTGATGGAATTTTTTGAGGAGTTAACCAGGAGTGTTAATGAGGGTAGTGCATTTGATGGACTGTAGCGAGGCTTTTGATAGGCTCCCTCACGGCAGACTGGTGAAGAAAGTAATAGGCCATGGGATCCAAGGCAAAGTGGTACATTGGACCCAAAACTGGCCGAGAGGCAGGAAGCAGAGGGTGATGGCACAGAGATATTTCTGTGACTGGAATTCTGTTTCCAGTGGGCTCAGTGCTGGGGCTCTTGCTGTTTGTGGTGTATGTTAATGATTTGGATAGAAATGTAAGGAGATATGATCAAGAATTTTGCAATGACAGGAAAACTGATGAGGGTTAAATATTGAGAAGGGCAGTTGCAAACTACAGGAGGATATTGATGGACTGGTCAATGGGGCAGGACAGTGGCAAATGGAATTCAACCAGGAAATATGAGAGGTAATGCCCTTGGGGAGGGCTAACAAGGCAAGGGATTACACTTTGAATGGTAGGAACCTGGGAAATCCTGAAGATCGGCGGGACCTTTGCATCTATATGCACAGATCCCTGAAGGTAGCAGGGCAGGTAGATAAAGGTGGTTAACATATGGCACACTTGGCTTTATTAGATGAGATGTGAAATACTACAGCAGGGAGATTATGCTGGAACTATATAAAACACTGGTTAGGACACAACTGGAGTACTGTGTGTAATTCAGATCACCACATTATAGGAAGGATGTGATTGCATCCAAGAAGATGCAGACGATATTTACCAGGATATTGCCTGGGCTGAAGGGTCTTTGCTATGAAAAAGGATTGGACAGACTGGGGTTGTTTTTCTTGGAGCACTTGAGAGCGGACTTGATAGAGTTGTGTAAGCTTGTGAGGAGCATAGATGATGAATAGGAAGGTACTTCTTCCATTAGTAGAGGGGTCAGTAGAGACTGTAGATGGGCACAGATTGATGGTATGAGATAGAAGGCTAAGGGTAGGGTTGAAGGAAGTTTTTTATATTAACCCAGAGGGCAGTGGGAGTCTGGAACTCACTGTTTGAGAGGGTGGTTGTGTCAGAAACTCTCATTACATTTAGGCAGGACTTAGATATTCACTTGCTGTGCCAAAACCCCCAGGGCTATGGGCCAAGAGCTGGAAAATGGGGGGAGTGAAGTCAGGTCTTTGTCAAGCAGTGCAGACACGATGGGCCGAATAGACTGCTTCTGTGCTGTTAACATTTACGAGTCTACCAATGGCAGGACTCCACTGAAATTGAGATTGCCATTTAGTTCTTGCAATGTCCCTCAGACCTCAACTCACTTTGTTCCATAACAAGCCAGGCTGAAGTTCTTGCAGAAATAAAGTGCACCTGTTTCATCCTTGAGAAATGTTACCCACTTCAACTGTGCAAAACATTTGGGGAATTCTCATGAAAATGCTGCATTAGGCCTTAAAGAGTTCAAATCACGAGGGTGCCTCACCCAGAGCTACTCTCTACACAGGGAATTGGTAATGATGGAGTACGGAGAAACAGGAAACATATTAACCTGCAGTTGGTGATTGGTCTGTACATTGCAAGCGTTGCACAGTGTAAATACTGTAATCATCAGGTGGGACATCACAGCCAGAATGCGAAGATGTGTGGAGTTTTATTTTGTGTCAGATTTGTATTTTATTTTTGGTTTTGTAACCCAACCATTTAATATCGCAGGCTTTCATTTTGCAGTTTATTGGTTGGGCAATAACAGCAAAATTATGTTCTGTACTTATGGTGTCTCTCTATGGTAAATTTATGATGATACTGTAATTTTCCTCCATTACCTCGTTGCCAGCGCACATTATTATGCGACTGTCTCACCGTTTACCCACAGGAGAAACAGTGCCATTAAAAAGTGTGCAATTCATTCTCTAAGGTTCCGAATTAACAATAAAATTCTACCTCTGCTCTCATGAACAGATGTAGTCTTGCGCTCATCCAGTCTAAAAACTGCTACACTTAACTACAGTTACTGAGCCGTGACCTTCAGCCTAAGGCTAGTGGCAATAAAATTTTCATGCAACCATATGGAAGAATATTTGTAATAGAGATTTACTGTCAGCAACAGTCCCAGAGGAGAAAATAAGGAAGCTGTAACATATTGCTTATTGTAAATCACTAAGACTTCAACGGAGAAATGAAGTCTCCTCTAGGAAAGGCTACCCTACCTCAACCCTTTAAATATTGGGCACGCAGCTTATCAAGAATATATATAGTAAGGCGGATATGCTGTTTTGCTAAGTATGTCAGATGTTGTTCCAGTAAATCCTGCAATTAGTTTCTACAGTGATTAATCATCATTACTGTAATTCCCTATTAGAGGGGCGCCTTGTACAGAAAAGCATTAAACTGCAATATTGGTTTATTTATTTTTGCGTGGATAATGTAATATGGCTGCACTGTTATTTATTTGATTGCGTTTATTTTTCAACCCAACACGATTAAACATCAGGAGCGAAATAAGAAAAGTGTAATATCTGCGTTGGGTAAAGTACACAAGGACTTGGTCCTTCAATTCAGCCAAATTACACATGTCGCTACATGCAGGCATTGGAATGATGCCTGGAGCACAGTCCTTCGAAATGCATTGTGTTTTCATTAAATCATGAGTTTGTCACAGTGAATCACAGCTGCCAGGAAGCTATGTTAAATTATGAACAGAGGCGTTCCTCGCAAAACAAATTGTCAACATGCCTACTTTCAAGGTAATATTTAGCTAAGTGCTTATTTCAAACATAACCTTGACAAACTGGAATCCACTGAAAACCAGAAATTTGACTCCAACTTGACTGTGTTACAGGATGGCCGCTGAAGTCCCTTGACCTCTGATTTTTACTTTAGAGGATGCCCGAGCTTATCGTATTTTGGCTAGCTTTTTATAAGTCAAAGGTGTTCCCTCTTACAGCGAGGTTTATGAATAGGAGCATTGGAATTTTATTTATCCAGGTTGTTGTAATTACTGGGAACCATCTTACCCAAATGTAGAAATGACATGGATTTTCTCAGTAATTATAATTGAGGAACTCGCAAGATTGAAGTAACAGTCATAGACACACTGTCAAAGGTCAGTTCAGGTTCCAACCATAGCTTTTCCTGGGCTAACTTTCTGGGCGAATAAAAGTTTCTGGCTTTGAGAGGTAGTCTTGACATTTCGCTCTGCGAGTATATATTAATCTCTACCAAAGCTCTTTCGAGTGTTGACTGGAGAGCAACAGAGTTAACATTTCAAGTCTGTGGTTTTTCACTGTTTTCAGAAAATTTATTTCTCTCTCCATAGGTACTGCCGGACCTGTTGCATATTTCCAACACTTGTAGTTTTGATTTCAGAATCCTGGCATCTGCAACATTTTGATGATGTTTATTTCTCACGGTAGTAACACCAAGGTGCAACTTAGTGAGCTTCAGTCTCCAGAGGTTGTGGGTTCGTGTCCCACTTTAGAGATCTAAGCACACAAGTCCAGGCTCACACTGGTGGGGATGGTATGGCACTGTCAGATATGGCACTTTGTGGATAAAATGTTAAACTTCTCTCTCTCAGGTGGATCTAAAAGACCATGTAGCACTATTTCAAAGAAAAGACAATTATCTCAATGTCCTGACCAACATTCATCCTCAATCAATTGCAAATAAATTATCTGGGCCTCATTACATTGCCGTTTGTGGGAGGTGGCTGTGAGCAAATTGGTTAATGCACTCCCTATGTACAACAGCGATTACACTGCAAAAGTGTTTGATTGGCTTTGCAAAGTCCTAAAATTTTTGAAAGGTGCTATGGACCTTTGTTGCTTTTCGTGTACAGTTTCTAACCTTAGAGTCAAAGAGTCATAGAGCTGTCCAGCATGGGAACAGAACCTTCGCTCCAACTCGTCCATGCTGAGCAGATATCCGAGATTAATCTAGTCCCATTTGCCAGCATTTGGCCCAGATATTATGTATCAAGGATAGGGGATGGTGTGGGAAAATGGCATCAAGGTAGATGATCAGTTGAATAGTACAACAGACTCGAGGCGCCAGATAACTTGTTACTGATGCTATTTCCCCAAGTCTCTAAGCACGTTCTTTTAGCTCTCATCACTGCTAATATTGCTGTGATTCCCAAATACTGCATTGCTGCAATGCTACGGTTATATAGTGCAAATACTGATGAAGCTGGTGTAAAACCCACTTGACAATGGACAGTCTTAGAGGAGACAATGTTACTCCACTTCACTTCAAAGTTGGTGCTCAGGCATTCAAAGCAGACTCACACACAGGAACAGAAACTCCTGCAGTGACAGAAGATAAAGGAGCTGGAGCAAGCCATTCAGCCCAACTGTGCCATCAAATTGTGGCTGATTTTCTATCGAAGGTTCCTGCCTTCAAAGTCTTCTTTATTGCATGTGGATTTTCTTTATTGTACTGTGTGGATCACTTCAGATTGCCACCCTGTACAGTTTAGAGGGAGCATTGGTTATACCATGTTTCCCGTTTTGTACCTGTGCTGAAAGCCTATTTAGATACATCATTATCATTTTTCAAAGTTGGATTTTAAAACAGAGGTGGAAGGATTTTGGTCAGTTCTGTGAAGAGTTTCTTTTCCAGTGAGGTCAGAAAGCCTTTCTGGAACAGTGACCTAAGCTTATTGTCACTAAGAAAACTTGTGACTGCAATCAACTGTAAATGAATAACATGTTTATACTGTTGACTTTATGACCTTATAACAAACTAAAAGCATTAGTTTTGTTTTTATTTCAGACAAGAAGACATAATGAGGATCAAGATAGGCAAGGTACAGTTCAGTTCAAAAGAACCAAACATTTCAACAGAGGTTTTTTTTCTAGTTTGTGGAGCTTCTAAGCTCAGAGAGTTTGGATAGGGGTCTTCAAATTGTTAGAACTTGGAAGTTTAGGCCAACTGAATTGAAGAAGTTTCATACCCAGGAATCATACAATGGTCTCTACTGTTCAAAAATAATTAAACTGGAACATGTCAAGGAAGTAAAGTTATCAAAAGCTGAGACAGAAGTGATATTACTCATGGCTTACATCTCTGTAATGGATGCAGTCGGGAATCAGACAGCACCTTCCAAATCCATGACTACTTCCATCTTGAAGGACTAGAGCAGCAGATACTTGGGAACATTACCACCTACAAGTTCTCTTCCAAGTCACCTCCCATCTTGACTTGGAAATAGATTGCCTTTCCTTCACTGTTGCTCAGTCAAAACCCTGGTGATTATTGGTCTACCTACAGCACATGGTCTGCAGCATTTCAAGAAAGCAGCTCCCTACCACCTTCTGAAGGGCAACTAGTGACGGGGCAATAAATGCTGGCACCCACATCATTTGAGTGATGAAAAGAAGAAGGGTTTAAACTTTAAAAACCAAAAGAACTGCGGATACTGTAAATCAGGAACAAAAACAAAGTTGCTGGAAAAGCTCAGCAGGTCTGGCAGCATCTGTGGAAGAGAAAACAGAGTTAATGTTTCAGGTCTGGTGACCCTTCCTCAG
>JAHRHZ010000059.1:25731156-25785334 GCA_024137785.1 Ginglymostoma cirratum | reverse complement strand
TCTGATGAAGGGTTTAGGCCCGAAACGTCAAGTTTTCCTGCTCATTTTCTGATGAAGGGTTTAGGCCCGAAACGTCAAGTTTTCCTGCTCCTATGATGCTGCTTGACCTGCTGTGTTCATCCAGCCCCATGCTTGTTATCTCGGATTCTCCAGCATCTGCAGTACCTTTTATCTCCGACTTACAAACTATGTTCAAATCACCTCTTACATTCTACAGGGAGATGGTGGTGTCATCCAGAGGCCCAGGCCAATATTCAGGTGCATGAGTTCAATTCCCACCCCGACATCTGATGAAACTTAAAGAGATAAATGAAATCTACGATGCAGCATATCAAAGCAACTATGGCCCTGAAAAGACTGCTGTAAAAATCTATTCACTTATGTCCTTTAGGGAAGGAAATCCATTGGCCTTACCTGGTCTAGCCTATACGTGAATCCAGATGCACAGTGGTGTGGTTGACTCTTACGTGCCTACTGAAGTGACCAAGCAGGCCTTTTTGGTTCAAGGGGCAATTAGGGATGAGCAACAAATGCTGACCTTGCCAGTGACACCCAAATCCCACGCAAGAATAAAACCTTCTCATTTCAAGGGAATGCGTACTAATTTATGGGATCTCTTTTGCTCTGTTAAAGATTGGAGTCCAGGTATCATTCTGGTAAATCTACACTCCACTTGGTCCCACGTCTGATGTATTATGCCCAGCTTTAGGAATCAGAGCAGTTTAGAATACTCAAGATGTGGTTTGAACAGAAAAGCCAAAAATACATTTGGCATAAGGTACGCATATGCGCACGAACACAGATGTATATAGGTGACCACATGAAAACATTAATTTAAAAAAAAGATGGGACCTGCATTTAGATAGTGCCTTGCATAACCACAGGACACCTTAAAATGCCTTACAAGCCAATGAAATATCTTTGTGCAACCACTGAGAGGACAGAAAGAAGCAGACCTAGTTGAAGTGGCTCACATTCAGAGGGAGTTCGAATAGTTAACACCGTTCATGACCAGCCACAGTTAAGATTTAATTCTGAAATCAAAAGATTATAGCACTGGACGTTTCTGATCCTGCTGTTAAGCAATTTCAAGGCGGGCGAGAGTCTATTTGTCAGGAACAACGAGAACTACTGCTCAGTGCAGAGTCTGGTGGTGTGTGCTGTAATACTCTCACCACACAGCAAATGGGATGACCTTTAAAACAATACAAAAAACTAGTTTCGAAGCACTTCACTAAAGGCTAGAAGGTGAAGGTTCTAACCTCATTTGCTATGAGTATATTATCAGTGAAACCTCGAGAGTGTGTGTAAAGGAGATGTAGTTGGCACACAGGCCCTCGCTGCTTGTAAAAACCACAGAAAGTTATTACTTTCTCACCTTCTTATATGACTCATAGTTCAAATCTGCTCTCCTTGTGTATAGCAGAGAAAATGAAGTTCAGAAAACTGGAAAAAATATGACAAATGTTTTGACCTGAACTCTAAGAACCAGATACTCACAAGGCTTACATTTTAGTTTTCTACAGGCAGAGCATTCACTTGCAGATAATATAAGTTAAGAAATATTTGAAAGAGACAGATCTATTTCTATTCAACAGAAACTTTAGTCCCTGTCACATTATCCCCTCCATTCACAATCCGCATCCCCTCCCCCCCAACCCCTGCACAGACAGACACTCACTCATGCATGGACACCGACTATCAAGGGACGTACTGGGACCGGAGTGGGCACAGAGGAGGTTCACCAGGTTGATTCCAGAGTTGAGAGGGTTGGTTTATGTGGAGATATTGAGTAGACTGGTGCTATATTCATTGGACTGTAGAAGAATGAGGTGGGAGGAGGGAGATCTTAGAGAAACATGTAGAATTATGAAGGAAATAAGTAAGATAGAAGCAGGGAGCTTGTTTCCACCTGTGGGTGAAATTAGAACGAGGTGACATAGCCTCAAAATTTGGGGAAGCAGATTTAGGAATGAGCTGAGGAGAAATTTCTTCAACCAAAGGGTTGAGAATCTGTGGAATTCCCTGCTCAGTGAAGCGGTTGAGGTTACCTCATTGAATGTTTTTAAGGCAAAGATCGATTTTTGAACAGTAAAGGATTTAATGGTCATGTTGAGTCCACAAAAAGGTCAGCCATGATCATATTGATTGGCAGAGCACGCTCGACAGGCCAGAGAGCCTACTCCTGTTCCTGTTCCTTACGTTCTAAATGGCTCCTCGACAAACAGTGCTTAAGGTGAACCAACTGAGTGGGCAGCAGCTATTATCTATATGATGTTTCACAGGTAAACTCAACCAGATGCCCATTTGCAAGCCAGCCAACCTCAGGGGTTCCCAAGCAGCAGTGAGGAGTGAGATAGCTGGTTATTTATATCCTCGCCCTGACTCAGAACACTGATGAGTAGGTACTGGCTACAAATTTCTAACCTAATAAATACAATGGATCATCCTTGGGATCTTCCATACCGCTTTGGTTGACTTCCTGGTGTTCATTGTACAAACAAACTGAGCGATGGAAACACACATTGGGGGCAGCACAGTGGCTCAGTGGTTAGCACTGCTGCCTCACAGCGCCAGGTACCCAGGTTCAATTCAACCCTCGGGCAACTGTCTGTGTGGAGTTTGCACATTCTCCCTGTATCTGTGCGGGTTTCCTCCAGGGGCTCCGGTTTCCTCCCACAGTCCAAAGATGTGCAGGGTAGGGTGGATTGGCCATGCTAAATTGCCCAGAGTGTTCAGGAATGTGTAGATTAGGTGGGTTATAGAGGAATGGGTCTGGGTGGGATGTTCCCAGGGTTGGTGTGGACTTGTTGGGCCGAAGGGACTGTTTCCACACTGTAGGGATTCTGCGATTACATACATTTTGAAATATCAGACCTCACCAATTTGCTTCCAAAATACTACCTTGGATTCACTGAGAATACTCTCACTTGCCTCTGAGTCAGCATCGCCTCTTCTGAGGATTTGAGTGCCCAATCCGGACCTACAGTAGAGTACAGCACGGAGGCAGTGCTGCACTGTTGGAGGAGTTAGCTTTCAGCTGGATCTCTCAAATAAAACATGGAAAAGAGGAGCGAGAGTAGGCCATTCAGCCCTTCACTATGATCTCCCCTGGTCATTGAAATACCTCCACAAAGGTTGGTATCCCATCACCAATTCAGCCTTTATTTACAGGTGCATAGTACATGTCACTGACCCAGCCAGCTCAGAGCCAGCTCTCGGAGTGAACAGTATCTCTGACATAACAAGGTGTGGGGCTGGATGAACACAGCAGGCCAAGCAGCATCATAGGAGCAGGAAAACTTGACGTTTCGGGCCTAGAACCTTCATCAGAAATGGGGGAGGGGAAGAGGGTTCTGAAATAAATAGGGAGAGAGGAGGAGGCGGATAGAAGATGGATAGAGGAGAGGATAGGTGGAGAGGAGGCAGACAAGTCGAAGAGGCGGGGATGGAGCCAGTAAAGGTGAGTGTAGGTGGGGGGGTAGGGAGGAGATAGGTCAGTCCAGGGAGGACGGACAGGTCAAGGGGGCGGGATGATGTTAGCAGATAGGAGATGGGGGTGGGGCTTGAGGTGGGAGGAGGGGATAGGTGAGAGGAAGGACAGGTTAGGGAGGCGGAGATGCACGGTTGGGGCCAAATTGGGAAGGCTTGAATGTGGATTGTAGTCCATTGGGGATGATCTGGTTCCGTAGGCAGGTGCGAAGAAAGGTGATGTGGCTGTATGTCTATGTCTGTCAGCCAAGGCTCCCTGATTGGACTAGGTTAACAGCCACAATCAGGGAACTTATATTCTATAATGTCTACCTGGCTGACCTCATTCCAATCATGACGGTCATCCAACTCAGTCCCCTGCTCTCTCTTTCTCCCCTTCCCCTTTGGCCCTAAGAACTATGTCTAACTCCTTCTTGAAATCATTCAGTATTTTGGCTTCAACCACTTTCTGTGGCTCCTCATTGTCTGGATGAAGAAACTCCTCCTCATTTCAGACCTAAATGGTCTACCCTGTATCCTTAAACTGTGACCCCTGGTTCTGAACTCCCTGGTCATTGGGAACATCCTTCCTGCCTTATCTCTCTAGTCCTGTTAGGATTTTATAGATCTCTGTGAGATCCCCTTCATTCTTTTGAAACAAAGAAAAAGATCCCAACGCACTGTTGAAGAAAGAGCAGGGGCATTTTCTCCAGAATCCTAGCCAACATTTATCCCTTAATCATTGTCACTAACCCGGATCAGCCAATCATTGATTTTCTAGCTGTTTCTGGGATTTTGCTCTGCGCAATGTAGCTGCATTTCCATTACTTTGAAGCAGCAACAAAATTCCAGTGGGCTTCATTGTGTTTGGAGGTTCTTTGGGAAGTACAGAAAATGTGAAAAAGGGTCTTTATAAATGTGAGCTCCTTTCAGGATCTGTTTTTCCAGACCGCACACTCACTCAGTAAATTTTACCACGGGTGGGGGTGAATGAGAGAACGTAGTGAAATTCTGGAAGAGGAGCTCTAAAATATTACAAACATCTGAGGGCTGGCCCAGTGAAGGGCCACGGGACTCGAAGCATTAACCCTGTTTCACTCTCCACAGAGGCTGCCACAGCTGCTGAGTTTCTCCAACACAATCTGATTTTCGTTTATTCATTTGGGGGGTGTGGTTGTCGCTGGCTGGTCAGCATTTGTTACCTATCCCTAGTTGCCCCTAAGAAGGTGGTGAGCTGCCTTCTTGAACTGCTGCAGTCCACCTGCTGTAGACAGTCCCACAGTGCCCTTAGGGAGGGAATTCTAGGATTTTGACCCCAGTGACACCAATGGAACGGCGATGTATTTCCATGTCAGGATGGTGAGTGGCTTGGAGGGGAACTTGCAAGGGGTGGTGTTCCCATGTATCTGCTTCCCTTGCCCTTAGAGACAGAAATAGTCATGGGTTTGGAAAGTGCTGTCTGAGGAACCTTGGTGAGTCTCTGCTCTGCACCTTGTTGATGGTGCACACTGCTGCTACAGATTGGTGAGAATGAGGTCAAGTACGTTTTTCCCTCTTGTTGGTTCCCTCACCATCTGCTGCAGACCCAGTCTAGCAGTTATGTCCTCTAGGACCCGACCAGCTTGATTTCAAATTGAATGAGTTTATTCTATGCTATATATGTTGTGATAAGGCTACTCGCCCGTTTAAGGGCTGTGCAAAACTGGTACCAATGAGGTTTTTCTCCATCACAATGCCAATGTGGGGCAATGGTGCCAACTGTGCCCTCAATTTGACTACTCTGTCTTGGGTAAGCTCCCTGTGTACTCATCTCCCTTCTGCCCATTTAGCTGATGGGCAGAAATGGAAATTCAGAGGCAGACTGGAATGGGGAGCTGAAGGTGAAGGAGCCATTGGGAGTCATTGACCATAATATGATAGAATTCACCCTGTAGTTTGAGAGGGAGAAGCCGGACTCAGGTGTAATGGTATTACAATTGAGTAAAGGTAACGACAGAGACATGAGGGAGGAGCTGGCCAGGGTTAATTGGAAGGGGAGCCTTGCAAGGAAGATGGTGGAGCAGCAATTGCAGGAGTTTCTGGGGGGAATTCGGGAAGCCCAGCAGAAGTCCATCCCAAGGGAGAAGAAACCTGCTGAGGGAAGGATTAGACAATCATGGCTGACAAGAGAAGTCAGGGACAGTATAAAAGCAAAAGAAAAAACATACACTTTGGTGAAGATTAGTGGGAAGCAAGAGGGTTGGGAAGCCTCTAAAAACCAGCAAACAACTAAAAAAGCAATGAGGGAGAGAAGATGAAAAGTGAGAGTAAGCTAGTTAGTAACATAAAAGAAGATTGCAAGAGTTTTTTTTTAGATATACAAAAGGTAAGCGTGGACCTTGGACTGCTGGAAAATGAGGCTGGAGAAATAGCAATGGGGAACAAAGAAATGGCAGAGGCATGGAATAGGTATTTTGCATCAACTTTCACAGTAGAAGATACGAGCAGCATAACAGAACTTCAAGAGAGTCAGAATACAGAGACGAGTGCAGTGGCCATCACTAAGGAGAAGGTGCTGGGGAAGCTGAAAGGTCTGAAGATGGATAAATCACCTGGACCAGATGGACTGCACCCAGATCTCTGAAGGAGATAGCTGAGGAGATTGTAGATGCATTGGTGGTGATCTTTCAGGAATCACTAGGGTCACAGAGGGTCCTAGAGGACTGGAAAATGGTTAATGCAATACCCCTGTTTAAGAGGGAAGGGAAGCAGAAGGCAGGGAACTATAAGCAGGTTATCTTGACCTCGGTCCCTGGTAAGATTTTAGTGTCCATTATTTAGGATGAGATTGTAGGGTACTTGGGAGTGCATGGTAAAATAGGGCTGAGTCAGCACAGATTCGTCAAGGGAAGGTAATGCCTGACAAATCTGTTAGAATTCTTTAAGGCAGCAATGAGCAAGTTAGACAAAGGAGAGCCAATGCACATGATCTATCTGGATTTCCAGAAGTCTTTGACAAGGTGCCCCACAGGAGACTGGTAAATAAGAAAGGAGCCCATGGTGTTGGAGACAAGGTGCTGGCACAGATAGAGGATTAGCTGACTGGCAGAATGCAGAGAATGGGGATAAAGGGGTCTTTTTCAGGATGGCAGTTGGTGACTAGTGAAGGTTTACAGGGGTCAGTGTTGGAATCATAACTATTCATGTTGCACATTAATGATTTGGATGAAGGAACTGAGGGCATTGTTGCTATGTTTGCAGATGATACAAAAATAAATGGAGGAACAGGTAGTGTTGAGAAAGTGGGGAGGCTGCGGGAGGACTTGGACAGGCTAGGAGAATGGGCAAAGATGTGGCAGATGGGATACAATGTGGGAAATTGTGAGGTTATGCACTTTGGTAGAAAGAGGAGATGTAGACTATTTTCTAAACGGGGAAAGGCGTCAGAAATCTGCAGCACAAAGAGACTTGAGAGTCCGAGTTCAGGATTTTCTTAAGGTTAACATATAGGTTCAGATGGCTGTTAGGAAGGCAAATGCAATGTTAGCATTAATTTCAAGACGGATAGAATACAAGAGCAGAGATGTACTGCTAACCTGTGTAAGGCACTGGTCAGACAGCATTTAGAATATCATGAACAGATTTGGGCCCTGTATCTAAGGAAGGATGTGCTGGTATTGAGATGATCCAGCGGAGGTTTACAAGAATGATCCCAGGGATGAGGGGGTTTGTTTTATGAGAAGCAGTTGAGAAATCTGAGTCTGTACTCAATGGTGTTTAGAAGGATGAGGGGGATATGATTGAAACTTATAGAATATTGAGAGGCCTGGATGGACTGGCATGGAGAAGATGTTTCCACTAATAGAAGAGACTAGAAGCTGAGGGCTTAGCCTGAAAGGATGACCTTTAGAATGAGTCTATAACTGAGAGCAGGAGGAATTTCTTCAATAAGAGGGATGTGAATCTGTGGAACTCATTGATGCAGAGGCCTGTGGAGGCCAAGTCATTGAGTGTCTTTAAGACAGAAATTAGACGGGTTCTGCATTAGTAAGGGGATCAAGGGTTACAAGGAGAAGGCAGAAAAATGGGGTTCAGAAACATGTCAGCCATGATTGAATAGTGGAGCAGACTTGGTGAGCCAAGTGGCCAATTTCTGCTCCTATATCTTATGGTCTTATGGAATCAACAGAAATGTTGGTTGTAATATTAAGTTCGTACAGGGATCAATGGATGTGGGACACTGGTGAGAAATTCAAGTCAATCTCACAGATCAGCCATGATCATATCAAATGGTTTGAGGGGCCGAATGGTCTTCTCCTGCTCCTTGTTTTCATATTTTTTATCAAGTTCGCAGGAGTCAAGCAGCTTCTGTGGAGGTGACTAGAAATAGAAACTAACGTTTCAGCTTGATGACCCTTCGACAAGAATGAGAACAACTCAGACACTTAGAGTCATAGAGTCATCCAGCACAGAAACAGGCCCTTTGGTCCAACTCATCCATTCTGACTAGGTTTCCCAAACCAAACTAGTCCCATCTGCCTGTGTTTGGTCCATATTCCTCTAAACCTTTCCTATTCATGTACCTGTCCAAATGTCTTTTAAATGTTGTAACTGTAAACATTCACCACTTCCTCTGGCAGCTCATTCCAAATACGCACCACTCTGTGTGTGAAACCGTTACCCCTCAGGTCCCTTTTAAATCTTTCCCCTCTCACCTTAAACCTATGCCCTCTAGTTTTGAACACCCCCACCCTAGGGAAAAGACCTTCGCTATTCACCTTATCTATGCCCCTCATGATTTTATAAACCCCCTATAAGACCAGCCTCCTATGCTCCAGTGAAAAAGATCCATCCAGCCTCCCCTTATACCTCAAAACCTCCAGCTCGGCGAGCAAGTCAACAACCTCACGCACAACCCAAGCTACAGATCCTTACCAAAACTCAAAACCCCCACTCCCAGCAACATCCTGGTGCATATCTTCCGAACGATTTCCAATTTAATAATATCCTTCCTATAGCAGGGTGACCAGAACTGCACACAGTGCTCCAGAAGTGGCCTCACCAATATCAAGTACAACCTCAAACATGACGTCCCAACTCCTATACTCAATGGTGTGAGCAATGAAGGGAAGCGTGCTAAATGCCTTCTTAACCACCCTGTTTATCTGTGATGCAACCTTCAAGGAGCTGCGTAGCTGAACTCCTAAGCATCTCTGTTCAACAACACTACCAGGCACTACCTTTAACAGCATAAGTCCTGATGTGGAGGTGCCGGTATTGGACTGGAAAGGACAAAGTCAGGTAATGCAGGAGCAGCGCTCAGAAAGCTTGTGATTTCAAATAAGCCTATTGGACAATGACCTAGTGTTGTGTGACTTCTGACTTCGTATAAGTCCTGCTCTTGTTTGTTTTACCAAAATGCAACACCTCTCATTTATCCAAATTAAAGTCTATCTGCCTCTCCTCAGACCACTGGTCCAGTCGATCAAGAGAAAAGGGGAGAATTTCTTTGAGGTTGATTAACCTGCAAGAGGGACTGAATTAAACACAAAGACAAAAAGATGACCCGTGTGCTGGAAACCTGAAATGAGGACAAAAAGTGCTGGGAACACACAAGTCAGGAAGCATCTGTGAAAAGTGAAACAGTCTGGTCCATTTGTACAGATGTCCTGCAGCATGAGAAACTATTATTAGCTACAGTTGCCACTGTAAAACTGAACGATCCTCAGCTCTATACTTCCAGAGTTTAACAGGAATGAATGCTTTCTTTCCTGAGTGTAACATTCCACTGTTTACCAGAAACTGTGCTTGGAATATTCTGGAGCATGTGTGTGGTAAAAACTGTACAGGTGTTTCCACTAAGAATTTGCCATTTTAGTTTGATTGCGAAAGATTTTGGCTTTTTGCTTTGTAAAGTGTAATCCATCTCTGAGCTTTTTAATTTTAATTGCATCTTCTGTCGACTGGTCCTGTTTAAAAGGATTCATTTATGGTGGTCTTTCTGTTCTAAATGACCTCCGCAGAGCTTCCCACTTAACGTTAACCTTAATAAGGAGGCTTAAGAGGACAAGAGGAACCTTTTCAAGATTAATGCTGGGAGCAGATATAATGGCAGTTGCTTTTCAGTGTTACTAAAATTTGTTTCTTATGCCAAACATTTGTCAGAAGTCAATTTCCCTCCACATAAGCTTAAATAACAAATAAAACGTGTTACACACATATTTGCGTAATTAAAATTTAATCATCCATATTTAATGGACGAAATGCAAAAGTCAGTATAAAATTAGATTTAAATATGGGGATGGGATTCTACTTGTGCCTCTACCTCCAGTCCAAGTCCCACCTACCCCAGAGATATGTCATGACTGGTCGATTAAAAATAAACATGAAGGTATGAAATGGAACGTTTTAAGGCTTGATCTTTCCATTTGAGGTGAGGAACCTGACATGGGATCACACGCATTTCCCAGCCGTGGACACTTGGTGCACACCGACTACCCCAACATTGTTTTTTGGTTCAGCTGGCTAATTGGTGCCAGACGACGCAGTTATCGATTCGCTGAGGAGGTGGCCCTACAAAGACCAGCTGAATAGATGAGAGAAACCAGCGCAGAAAGCGATGGAAAATCTCAGCGACTCCAGCAATTTCTGTGGAGAGAAAAACAGAGTTCTAATCTCGAGTCCAGTCTGACTCTTTGTTAGACCTTTTTCTGAAAAGAGGAACAAGTTAAACCTGGGTACAGTGGAAGGACCGGACTGGTAGCAGAGCCAGATGTGGGAAGTGGGAGGAATAGCACCTCGTTTTCAGTTTAGACACTTTACAGCCTCTAGGACTCAATATTGAGTTCTACAACTTTAAAAGACGATCTCTGTCCTGCATTTTCCATACATCCCCTTACCCTCTCCCATCCATGACTTTTTTGGTGACTTGTTGGCTTTGTTCTTGGTAGAACAGACTTACTTTCTCCCCTTCACAGCTGATATTAACACCTACTTTACATCTCTATCTCTCCTTGACCACCATTATCACTGCTTTTGCTCTGGGCACCCTTAACACCTGCTCCACCTGTCCCTCCTGCCCCTCTGTGTCAATAGCATTAAAAAACATGATCTTCCAGTCCGAGCCAGTCCTGACAAAGAGTTAAACTGAACTCGACGCGTTAACTCTGTTTCTCTCTCCACAGATGCTGCCAGACCTGCTGAATTTCTCCAGCAATTTCTCTTTGTAGACCAGCAGATGCCTAATGGCCATCATGAGTTTGAGAGGTCACTAACAGTACACCTGATCCTACCTCCTTGCCCACCTGGGAGTGAACTCCGGCCATCCAGTTCCCAGGTTGTATTTTTAATTCATTCATCGGATGAGGGCATCGCTGGCTAGCCAGCATTTATTGCCCGTCCCTAATTGCCCAGAGGGCAGTTAAGATTCACCACATTGCTGTGGGTCTGGAGTCACATGTAGGCCAGGCCAGGGAAGGGATGGCAGTTTCCTTCCTTGTATAAGACTTTGGTTCGGCCACATTTGGTATACTGCGTACAGTTCTGGTCGCCACATTACCAAAAGGATGTGGATGCTTTGGAGAGGGTGCAGAGGAGGTTCACCAGGATGTTGCCTGGTATAGACGGTGCTAGCCATGAAGAGAGGTTGCGTAGATTAGGATTATTTACATTAGAAAGACGGAGGTTGAGGGGGCACCTGAATGAGGTCTACAAAATCAAAAGAGGTATTGACAGGGTGGATAGCAAGAAGCTTTTTCCCAGAGATGGGGACTCAGTTACTAGGGGTCACGATTTCAAGGTGAGAGGGAAAAAGTTTAAGGGAGATATGCGTGGAAAGTTCTTTACGCAGAGGGTGGTGGGTGCCTGGAATGTGTTGCCAGTGGAGGTGGTAGAGGCGGGCACGATAGTGTCATTTAAGATGTATCTAGACAGATACATGAATGGGCAGGGAGCAGAGGGATACAGATCCTTGGAAACTAGGCGACAGGTTTAGATAGAGGATCTGGATCGGCGCAGGCTTGGAGGGCCGAAGGGCCTGTTCCTGTGCTGTAATTTTCTTTGTTCTTGTTCTTTGTTTCCCTAAAGGCGATTAGTGGACCAGATGGGTTTTTCCCAACAATCGTCAATGGATTCACAGTCATCATTAGTCTCTTAATTCCAGGTTTTTATTGAATTCAATGTGGCAGGGTTTGAAACCAGATCCTAACCCGAAATATCAACTTTTCCTCCTCCTCTGATGCTGCCTGGCCCACTGTGTTTCTCCAGGTCCACCCTGTGTTATCTCTGACTCCAGCATCAGCTGCTCTTGCTATCTCCCCAAAACATTACCTGGTTTTATGGATTAACAGTCCAGTAATAGTGCCACTGGGCCATCACCTGTTCAAGGGAGCCCATTTCAGAATCCTTGTCATGATCAAAGGAGAATCTCAGCACAAAACAGAACCATCTCCAGGCTGGGTCAGTACACATTCATTACGGAACTGAACCATACAGAGCCAGAAAGACCATGTATAACCTTACCTGACCTGTATTTGTGTTAGCTGGTGTTGGATAACAAGATTTATTCATTCTGCTAGTCAATTTGTTGCTTATTGGCCACGGACAGGAGCTGGGGAAGAAGGGAACAAACATTGGGTTTCTCCAGTGGAGCTGCAAATTTAGACTTAAATCCTTTACACGTGTAATTTTAGAACTTTTATTGCAATAATACATCAAAAACTGCAGAAAGAAATTGATTGAAGGGTGAGAGAGACAAAATTGGAATGTAATAGAATTTTTGGTTCTTACAGGACAGAGCCTGAACTCGAAGTAATGATTTAAGAGCAGGCATTCTGAAAACTAAGAGGTATTCAATGCATCTGCTTTCAGAGTCGTTTTCAGTGAAGTTAGAAAGAAATGAGATCGGAACAATTTTGAAGGTCAACAGGTATCAATGCATTTTTTTCACGCACTGTTGTAATCTGCTTATAGTTTACACGCCACAGAAGATGTTAGCATCGGTTTTGATCGGGAGCTTTTGACACTCAGGCTCTGCCTTCAAAAGCGGACCTTGTTCCTTTCCAGTTTCAGTTTAAAGGCGGATTCTCTCAATGCCAGGGAGGTCACTGAGTCGAGGCAAAATGATATCTATCAAGGCAAGCTGTAGGGCTGAACAGCAGACATGTGGAGGAGGAAGGAAGCTGCAGTAATGAAACTGAGGCACCACATAAACCAGTCAAGAATCAGGTTTAACAGAAGATCAATTGCCAGTGCAGAGTATATTATCATGTCAATAAGTAGATTAATCACAGCCATGTACCTATTACAAATAGTACTTGGTGTCTCAGGAAAGGTCAACAGTTCCAGTTTGCAATCAATCCCCTCATGGCCTTGCATTATGTTTGCATAACTTGTTTTAATTTTGACTTTCCACTACATTCCATCTCAAAAGGTGATTGAGGAGGTGGTGACCAGGTAAACAAATGCCAAAGCCATCGCCAATGCATCTCGAGGAGAAGGCATGGATGACCGATTGGTTATCATTGGAGGTCTTGCACATCTCTTTTGACTGACCTTCTCCCAGCTCCATTAAACAGGAACCAATGGAGAGTGGAATTTTCTCAGCATCTCAGCAATGGTGAGAAAGCTGAGAGAATACAAGCAAGAAGGAAAGGAATTTGATTTCAACATCACAAGAAAAAATGCCCAGTTTTCTTCCAGAAGTTACAACAGTGGGATAAGATTCTCACTAGAATGAGGCGGATGCCTGGTGTGCATGCAATATCATCAGCTAATCGCACCTCATTTATATGCAGGTAGCCGTTCTTCCAGGTACCACTGAGAAACTAGCCAGCACCAATACCTGGCCTGAGCGGGAACCTGCCAGCTGCAATTAAGTGGTGCCTTCTCTGCGAATCTGTCTTGACAATATCTCAGGGCACATTCTGCAGGCAGTGCCCTTAGGTGCACGGGAGCTGGCATCAGCAAAATACCAGCCTCGTCACCTCATCCTTTATTCATTTACATTTATTGCTGGCTAGGTAGTATTTATTGCCCATCCCTAATTGCTTCAGAGGGTATTTGAGAGTCAACCACATTATTATGGGCTTGGAGTCACATGTAGGCCAGACCAGGTAAGGATGGCAGTTTTCTTCCCTAAAGGACATTAGTGAACCAGATGGGTTTTCCCTGACAATCTACAATGGATTCACGGTCATCATTAGATTCTTAATTCCAGACATTTATTGAATTCAAATTCTACCATCTGCCGTGGCAGAATTTGAACCCGGGTCCCCAGAACATTATCTCAGTCTCTGGACTAACAGTCCAGCGATAATACCACTAGGCCATTGCCTCCCATCTCAGATTAAAATACAATTCAGTACTTCAACACTGCGTTTTGGAACTTTCTAACACCCCTTTCACAGCAATGCTACTGCCAGGCCACATTGCGCACCATTCAATGTACCCGACTTATGTAATAGATTAGGCAGTATCTCAGGACCTTCGCTTGGTCTCTGAGTGCTCACTCCCTTTGGGTTTACTTGGACACTCACAGAATCTCTGCCTTGCACATTTCCGTTTCCTTCAGATCTTACAGGCACACAGTGATTCTATCTTGACATTTAGCACAGACAGACAGCCAGGAATTTTTCGACGTTTGCCAGCCCTCATCAGTCAAGGGAACAGACATGTTGGCTCTATGGCACCCTGCTACACCAATGTCCAAACCTGCAGAATGTGCCAGCAGTTTATGGCAAACACACCGCACATGGTCCCACAGAATGGCTGCGTCTGAAAGCCCAAAGGCTTTCTTGTGGATCGAAGGGGGACTGTGGTCAGTTAGGAGAGCCATCACAGTCAGTCAAGGGCACCACCTTATCTTGTATGTTGAATGTTTCAATAAGGTCTCCTCTCGTTCTTCAAAATTCCACCAAGAACAGTCCCAACCTACTCAACCTCTCCTCATAGGACAGTTCCCTCCATACCCGCGATCAGCCGAGCGAGCCATTACTGCAATGCCTCCGATGCTAGTCTATCTTCTCTTAGATAAGGGGAGGAGGCACAAAACTGTTCACAATATTCCAGCTTTGGTTCGATCGGTGCCTTGTATAGTTTTGGCAAAACTTCCCTACATTTCTACTCTGTTTCCTTATTGGCAATGAGACAGAGAGA
Organism: Ginglymostoma cirratum; assembly: GCA_024137785.1. Lineage (NCBI taxonomy): Eukaryota > Metazoa > Chordata > Chondrichthyes > Orectolobiformes > Ginglymostomatidae > Ginglymostoma > Ginglymostoma cirratum. The sequence continues at coordinate 25,770,730 of JAHRHZ010000059.1, read as the reverse complement.
GACATCAATCCGTCTGACCTATTAATGCTAGGAAAACATTGAGCTGTTAAATTCTGAAAATATTAAAGCCCATGAGGTGAGAGATGGATTTGTTCACCGACAAAAATTCTTCGATGGAAGAATTCCCACAGTTCGCTGGGGACAACGAGCATGTGCGTTGGCACAGGGCTCCCCCAAGTGGTGGCCGATGACATGTTTCCCATTCAGGGAGCTGTCAAGTGCTTTACCAGTGAAAATGTTGTAAGGTGTAGGAGTGAGACAAGACTAATAAAGCCAGGTCACAGTTTGCTCACCTCTCAGCTGACCGGTGATTTGGTTCCTCAAAACCCAGGAAAGGAGAAGCTACAGGGTTTGAGCGTAAAGGAAAGCTTTCTTAGATATCTGAAGGCACACATGAAGGATTTGGTGGTTGTTGCTGGGAGTTTGATAAACACAAGGTGAGGAGTGCATCTGGAAATGTTTCTGAATAGGTACCCTCGTTATTAGTTGTTACATTGAGTTAAGACGCTGAAGGAATTCAAAGAAATCAATACTGTTTACATTAACATCTTCTAGGAGTTGTTGAAATGATTTCAATATGCTGCTTGAAACAGATTCCTACATCGACAAACTCTCCTTTGTAAAACCACATCCTGGACCCACAGTGATCAGCAACAAAGGGAAAAATATAATTTTATCTAATCTGGAGCCACAACAAATTGTGATTTTGGTGAAATTGAGACACTTTTGGATAACCTCCCAGATTTTTATGGCCTGTCCAATAATTAGATAATTGCTAATTCATGGAAATATTTGCCTACAAAATGACAATCACGGGAAGGAGAATATTTGTGTTTCCCATTGTCAACCACAAATATCTTTATGAGGAACATGCCACCATTGAAGAACTTAAGAAATCGGAGCAGGAGTAAGCTGTTCGGCCCCTCAAATCTACTGTCCCTTTCAGTGAGGCCATGGTTAATCTTTTAACTTCAGTTCTTGTTCTTTCCCCAGATCCCTTACTCTTAGTGCAAACAAAACTATCAATCGGAGGCTGAAAAGTACTCACTGACTGAACATTCACAGTCCTATTGGTGTGGAGAAATTCCAGATATTTACAACCCTGTGAGTGAAGGTGTTTCTTATCATCACAGTCCTGAATGCTCAACCCCCTTTTCCCAAGATGAGACTGACCCCTAGTTTTAGACCCGCTAACCTATTCTGTCGAACTAGCGGAGGATTTTATACACTTCAATGAGATGACCTCTCATTCTTTAGAAACTTTAAAAAATATCGCCAACAAACTCGAGTTAAATTTCCACTGATGCTAATTCCACATAAAAATTAAACTGACCCAGTGAAGTTTCATCTTGTCATGAGGTGCTAAAGAAGAACAAAATAAAGATCTCCCTGCATTCACAATTTCCAGGGGAAAAGACTGTTATATGCCGAGGGGAGACCTTATAAAATCACGAGGGGCATGGATGGGGTAAATAGACTAGAGGGTATAGGTTTAAGGTGAGGGGGGAAAGATTTAATAGGGACCTAAGGGGCAAGACTTTCATACTGAGGGTGGTGCGTATATGGAAAGAGCTGCCAGAGGAAGTGCTGGAGGCTGGTACAATTACAACATTTAAAAGGCATCCGGATGGGTATATGAATAGGAAGGGTTTAGAGGGATATGGGCCAAATGCTGGCAAATGGGACTAGATTTATCTAGGATTTCTGGGCTATGAGGAAAAGTTAGACCAGAGGGTCTGTTTCCGTGCTGTATATCTCTATGACTCCATGTGGCTGAAATGAAAACAGTATTGAAAGCAATACTGACACAGACAGAAAGTATGTGTTCTCACACTGTCTGTGCAGCAGCTTTTATACACAGTAAGGTGTGTTTTTTCTTAACCTTAGACTTTGTATTCCAATTAAATAATGAGCGGCAGGTTTTTGATTGGATTTGATTTATTGTTGGAGCATGTACCTAAGTACAGTGAAAAGTTTTGTTTTGTGAACATTACAGGCAGACCATAACACTCAAGGACATAGAGATCACAGGGTGCTTAGACAGAGCAAGGCATACAAAGTTATAGCTGGAAGGTCCACAAAGCAAGATCAACATTAAATTTGAAATTTGAGGGGTCCATTCAGGAGTTTAATAACGGCGGGAAAAAGCTGTTCTTGAACCTGTCGGTGCCTGTGTTTAAACTTTTGAACCTGCTGCCCGACGGAAGAGGTTGGAAGAGATTATGGCCGGGCTGGGAGCGGTCTTCGATGTTTTTGAGACCTTTAAACCATTTACCCTCACACACCTCTGTTTAATACAACATCTCACACTTAAAGATGAAGCTACTGTATTTTTAGAGATGACAGCTTGAGCATTCACTGAAGACCTCCTGTCTCCCATGCGACATGCTATGGGGAGGTTTCTTGAATGGAAACATAGGAACTAGAAGCAGAAATAGGCCATTCAGCTCCTTTGGCCTGCCCCATTCCACTTAATATGGTCATGGCTGACACTCTGTCTCAATGCATTATTCCCACTTTCTCTCTTTCTTGAATATATTCAGTGATGTGGTCTTCACAGCTTTCTGTAGTAGAGAATTCCACAGATTCATCCCCCCTGAGTGATGAAATATTTTCCCAGTTCAGTCTTAAATGGTTTACCACGTGTCCTGAGACTGTGTCTCCTGCTTCTGAACTCCCCCAACCCACGAAGACATCCTCTGCATGCAGTCTGTCTGGTCCTGTTAGAAGTTTATATGTTTCAATCAGGTCCCCTCTCATCCTTCTAAACTCTAGTGAACGTAGGCCCAACTGAATCAATCTCTCCTCATAAGATAGTCCTATTGTCCCCACTATCAGCCTAATGAGCCTTCTCTGCATTCCCTCCAAGAGAAATATAATCTTTCTTAGGTGGAGAGATGAAAACTACATACAATACTCCAGGTGTGGTCTCATCAAAGCCCTGTATAACTGCAGTAAGGCATCCCTACTTCTGAAATAAACACAGGCAATGCTATAGAAATTCAGTCAGTCTGGCAACAGCTGTGGAGAATGAGACAAAGTTACTTTTTCGAGTCTAGTATGACTCTTTTCTCACTAATACTGGAATCAATTTTGATTGGATTCGGTGATCAAAAGTCGAAAGGAAGGTCTTGTAAAGGGAAAGGTTCATGACAGCTTGAGAGGTTCTAGTAGTCAAATATCTTGGGTATTTGTTCTCAGGTGAACTTAGAAATCAGGTTGGGTTTGGTAATTTGGCTACCTGATGATGTTTTCGAATTTGGATCTCAGGTGGTTGCTGCTCTTGATGGACCTGCTGGCTTTCAGGAAATAAAGGTTCACTCTCTGAAATCAGCCATAAACACATGACCATGGGGCTATCACTTCCAAGAGTCAAACAGTAGAGTTTAGATGGGTTGTGCTGTGGGGGTTGGTGAGCTGTCTTAGAGCATTAGAATATAAATGGAGGGCCGTTGAGTTTCAACATTCCATGTTATACAGTGTGAAACGTGGTGACTGTCTGGAAACCTCAAAGCCTTTAGCTGTTGGCCCACCCTTAAGCAATGAGATGTGCAAATTGCACAAATAGATATGGGGTACATTCACCATGTCCACATTTAATTAGGTATTCATTGGAGATTTGATATGGTCTGTAATTCAAACACTGACATGGGACAGTTTTATTTTTAATAGCTTGTTTGTATCTATTACATATTCACTAATAGTTCACATTATGGTATGTTTACAGCGGACATGACAACGTGATGAGACAAACAATGCCTTAATGCTAACCTTCACTCATAATTTAGACCCAAGCATCAAATATCAGTTGAGGTACTGAGAGAGTGCTACACTGTCAGAGATACCATCATTCAGGCAAGGCACTAAACCAGGTCCCTTCCATTCCCTCAGGTGGTTATAGTTTCCACAGATGCTATTTTAAGAAGACCAGGCCAATACTCCCCAGTATCTTTGCCAACATTTACCTTTAATCCATCTTTAAAGCAGATTATCTGATATTCTATCTAACTTCTGTTGGCGGGATCTTGCTGTGCTCAGCTTGGTGACTGCGGATCCCCGTGCTTTAAAAAGCTCAGCAAGCACTATGTGTGTCCTGAGGTCATGAAAGGCACTAGAGAAATGCAAACCTTTCATTTGTTTTCCAATGTAACAAGTTAATTGCAAGGGAAAGGCTGCTTGTCACTGAGCTCAGTGAAATCCCCCATGAACTGTTGCTACTGGTGCAAGTCAAATCCATGGACTGTGCTTACAGGGGGTTGTGAACACAGCCCAGTCCGTCATGGAAGCCAACCTTCCATCCACTGACTCCATCTACACTTCTCACTGCTGCAGAAAGGCAGCCAACATCATCAAAGACCTCTTCCACCCCGGCTATAATCTCTTCCAACCTCTTCCATCAGGCAGAAGATACTAAAGCTTAACACACATACCAACAGGTTCAAGGGCAGCTTCTTCCCTGCTGGTTTAGACTGCTAAATGGATCTAAATTTCAAATACAATGCCTTTTGTCCACCCGCTTTGCAGCCAAAACTTAGTATTCCTTGCTCTGTCCAATCACCCTAATGCACTTTGTATGGTATGATCTGCCTGTACTGCACACTAAACAAAACTTTTCACTGTACCTAGGCACATGTGACTATAACAAATCAAATCACACTATAAAAATATCGACTGAATCCAGGACCCGTGTTGTAATGACAGCTTCGAACAATGTCAAGTGCGCAGAGGTCTGCAGCTCTGATTAATAATATAGAGGGGACTCACAGAAGCTCAATTGTATCATCAAAATTTTGTCTGTAGATTTGGGATAAACCCCACACTTACATGCCAACCCTGGGTAGCAGAAACTTCACTCTGTGTTATTCACAGACAGAAACTTTAGTCGGTTTAAAATAAAACCAGAGCCATAGAATGAGTCATCATTGTCACACAGAAGAACTTTCAGGGACTATTTTCTACATTTATATGTTTTGTCCTGGATCTTAATGGTGTCTATCAGACAGACCTACGTGTTTCCAGCTTAAAAATACAAATAATTATAAAGCCAGTTATGATTTGTCGGGTGCACTGTATTGAAATCCACATTTGAAAGACAGACTTCCATCCGGCCTATGTTAACTCAGGTCAGTCGGTAAAACTGACCCCCATATATTGTACTAACATGATGGAGATTATTTCTGTTCGTATTGTTTGTGTCATTGCTCCTGTATTATATGGAATTTTATGCAGATTCCTTGTCCCTTTTTCTAATACCTTCTTGTCAGTGCAGACAGGCTTCCTCTTTGCATAATCTTGTTCCAGATATCCAGGACCAAGAAGAGGCTATTCAGCCCCTCCAGCTGTTCTGTCACCGATGAGATCATAGCTGTCGATCTAACTCCATTGCCTTTGTCCTAAACTTCTCAATAGCATCAGCTCTCAAAACTGAGCAATCTTAGATTTAAAATTAATAGTTAGTCAGTCATAGAGGCATTCAGCATTGGAACAGGCCCTTCAGCCCAACTCACCCATGCTGACCAGGTTTCCTAAACTGGACTAGTCCCATTTGCCTGCGTTTGGCCTATATCCCTCTAAATCTTTTCCTATCCATGTACCTGACCAAATGTCTTTTAAATGTTGTAATTGTACCCAACTCCACCACTTCCTCTGGCAGCTCATTCCATACATGGACCATCCTCTGCATGGACAAAGTTGACCCTCCATCTTAGCTTTATTTTGCAGTAGGGACCCAGTTGCTTTATTGACTTTCCACTCTTGCTACGTACATTTGATTGAGCTCCGATTCCATTTGTGGAGGAGAATTCCAAATTCACACTCTTTGTTTACAGAAATGTGTGCTATTTTCTCAAATGATCATTGTGGGTACTTTGTGGGTTTTTTGGCCCCTCTGCCAGCATGTGGCACTGGGTAAGATGTCTTTGAGGTAGTCTTCTGCCACTAGTCCTCTTTTGTCTTTGCTATGTCTTGAGCCTATCTGGGGATGAGTGGTAGACAATGCACCAATGTAGAGAACTACAGTGGAGGCACTATTCTGAAATAACAAGAAAGTCTGTTGCATGACACCAATGAGTACAATTGTATTTAGTTAGACATAGTTATGTTTAATAACAAGGTGTTTTCTAATTTCACTCCTGAAAGTTCTGAATTTCGAAATTACATATCTCCCCTAGTCCTGGACTCCCAAACCAGCGGGACCAGTTTCTCAGTATAGGAGTTCCTCTCGATACCTTGAAATCTTTGACCAAAACGCACAACCTTTAGCCATGATTCTGCTGAATAGCAGAACAGACTCAAAGGGCTGAATGATCTCTTTCTGGTCCTGAAGGGACTTCCAGCATTCATAATGTTCAGCCAAAGTGATTCTTTCTAAACCTGGGAATGTATGATATTGTGATGTGGGTTAGCAATTAGCTGGAACAAAGGGATGTATTCTGAATGGAGGGAAATGGTAAGGGTATTTTCCAGAACCTTCACTTTCTCACCGTACATGCTATTAATTGCATGAAGACTGCAGGTTTTTAATTATGGTTCCAAATCTACAGGCATCGTTAAGCTAGTACATTGCAGGAGCAATGTGTGGGGATAGTATGACATTGTCCACTTTGCATCTGAGAAACTCAACTTAAAATAGTTCCTTACTGGTGTAACTCTGGGAGCTGCAGGAGAAATGAACCAAGTATACAGTTGCACAAAGTGTTAAATGCAACAGGTACACTCAGGAATGATGGGACTTTGGTCTCTACATCTTGGGGTTTGGAATTCCAATGTGAGGAAGTGCTTCTTCAATTATGCACAGCTTAGCTCCAACTGTTTCTGAAGTAACTGCATGTAGTACTCAGCACAGTACCTGTACAGACATCTACTGGACTTGAATGGTACCAAGACTTTAAGGGTTAAATTAGAAGAACAGACTGTGGTAAATTTGTTTGCATCCTCTTTCCCCCTTGAGTTAAGAAACTTGAGGATGATCCTATCCTGGTCTTTAAGGTAATTAAGGAATTTGATGTGGTAAATACAAACGTGCTATTTCCTCTGGCAGAGACTCCAGAACTAGAGGACATTGTTGTAAGATCAAATCTAAGCCGTGCTGGACTGAAATTCAGAAATACTTTTTTCTGCAGAAAGCAACCGGAAAATACAGAATTCAGTCATGCAAAAGGCAGTGGACATTGAGTCGATTTTCAGATTCAACATTGAGAGATTTTTGTACAGTGACAGCAGGTGTAATGGCAGGTAAATGGCATTGAGGAATGGCAGAACAGACTGGAGGGACTGAATGGCCTCCTCCTGCTCCTATGTTGTGATGTAGAATTTGCCAAAACCTAGTCTACATTGTGTAGATTACAGAAGCAGCAACGTTTTGGGAGGAAGCGATAGAAATATTTAAGTAGCATTTTAATGGCACTCACCGTTTTCATAGTCTCATGAGAATGGGTACAGTAATGAGATGGTGATACATGGCAATGATGCAATGGTGCCATCAGTAAACATGAGGAAAAGAGAGAATCAAATAGTGAGAGATGGACTTCAAGAGAACAGTGGCAGGTAAGTCACCAATATTGCTACCCACTCATCAGAGATAACTGGGTGATGGGTTAACATGTGGGTCACCAAACCTCAGGTGAGGAGAGAGTCATAGAGTCATAGATTGAGAAGAATAAATACTCAGAGCAACTTCAGATGGTGCACGGATTGAACCCACGCTGCTGGCATCATCTGCTGTCCAGCCAACAGGGCTAAATGACCCCCAAGTGCAAGAGCGTAAATCAATGAGTTAGCAGACACCTGCCAGGGTCAGCCAGCAGTCATTCTAAGGTAAGGGGAGAAACCTGTACAAGCCACAAACACCCAGCAGATACAGAGGTCTCTCCAGGGTACAGAATGGAACCGCAAACTTCCCAGCAACACCAAACCCTTTTAGTAATTGAGACATGCCCTGAGCTTAAATAAAAGACGGCAAGAATTAAACGGCTCAAAAAAAAAAGACTATCTCCAACTTCATCCAAACTCAACTTAAAATTTAACTTTGTCCTCACTCTCAATTCACACGACTCAAATTTAAGAAATTGCATAAACGTTGATGTGAAGGCATGCATCTCAAATTGTAACCGCAGTGTGAGTAAGCCAAGGCCTTTGTTTTGATTTCCAATATTATGCATGCCTGATATCTTAGAGCCGTGAAACCACTGAAGCTGCAAACATTTGGGGTTGAGAAAGATTTTTAAAATCATGCAAGCCTTGTATAAAATAAATAAATAAATAAGGGAACTGTTTCCAATGGCTTTAGGGCCAACAACTGGAGGGCACTGATTTAAGATGATCAGCATCAGACCCAGGTGCGGTATGAGGAAAAACTTATTTCTGCAACCAGGGAGTTAGCATTTGAAGTATGCTGCATGATAGGTCAAGGTACATAGGTTCAATAGTCACTCTCAAAAGGGAATTGGATAATTAGATTAGAATCCTTACAGTGTGGAAATGGGCCCTTTGGCCCAACAAGTCCACACCAACCCTTGGAGCATCCCACCCAGACCCATCCCCTTATAACCCACACACCCCTGAACACTATGGGCAATTTAGCGTGGCCAATCCACCTAGCCTGCACATCTTTGGACTGTGGGAGGAAACCGGAGCACCCGGAGGAAACCCACACAGACGCAGGGAGAATGTGCAAACTCCACACAGACAGTCACCCGAGGCTGGAATTGAACCCGGGTCCCTGGTGCTGTGAGGCTGCAGTGCTAACCACTGAGCCACCGTGCCACCCTAAGTGACCCTAAATTACTCCAATGAGAAAACATTACGACAATGTGGAGAAAGACCCAGGGAGGAGTCTAACTGGATTATTCTTCAAAAGAGCCAGGGCAGACTCGATGAACCAAATGGCCTCTTTCTGTGCTGTGTATTTCTACGACTGCATAATGTTATTGAGACCCATTAAGGCTAAGCGAGCAACAAGTGACTAACAAACATACACCAGCCATGCCTAAACTGACACTTTTGGATGGTCTTAAGCATTGCTAAAAAGAGTCATGAAATTGCTGATTTTTTTTTGTTTTCATCAGGACTAAAAGTTAGAAAACCAAATATTGAAGGGAGACTGCAACTTATACAGCATGAGTTAAAAAAAAAAGCTGTTGATTGGCTCCAGTATGGTCAGAATGGAGATGCAGCAGGAATTGTCAACTTGACTTAAATGACAACAATGACTGGTCAAGAAGTTGGCTAAGGGATGCTACGGGGATTGTCTGCCTCCATAGTCTGTTCCACTGTGTGGATGAACATCTTGTTGGATATACCCTTTCTGTCAACAAAAAAACAGAACCCTGTGTTTGTGTAAATGTAGTTTCTATCACCCACAAATGAATCACACTGTGAACCTGATCAATTATCTTGGATTAGTGAAATCTTAGCGTCATCAGAACTATTCAATAAATGCTGCTTGATAGCAGAATGTTGGACATAATTTTTGCAAACATGAGCAGGTTGGGCACAATCAGCACGTTTCCTGCTGCAGGCAAGTCATATTGATGTGTTTCAGATTCCTGTTCATACAGAGGAGGTAATATTGAACAGATCTGCCACTCCTCTTTCAATCATCTGATTCAGAAAGCTGTCCATATGTCATAAATGTCTGAGCTTTTGGTTTTGAGAAAATGCCCTGGCTAAAGGGTTGAAGGAAATGAAACGATGAATGAGCCCCCAGTACAATAGCGGCAAACCTTTTGAAGCATGTGGCTCCTTTGGCAGCAATTAGTCACTGTTCAAGAAATGGTTGCTGCTTCATACTTGACATCAGCCAACATAATGTCTGTGGTGATTCTGTGTATACATATAAATGTTTCTCAATTCTCCTAGATAGCACTAAGAAGGTCAATGGCAGTCACAAGGAGAAGATAATTGAAACCATCACTGGACAATTTCAGTCAGTTACAGAGCTGCAGATAAATGTGTTCAGGTACTGATCTGGACAGTTATTAGATTCCAGAATGTACAAAATCCATCATTATTTGCAGTGAATGCGCTTTTAAAAGCATTAGGGAAAAAGGCCTCATTTCTGCCAAAATTGTTTTCATATGATTGTGATGGAACATTGACCCTGAGGTTTCAAATGGGTTCATTCTAATATTCCAAAGGGAACAGAAATGAGCGCACACAAAGGTTTTCTCAATAAGGAATCTCATAGACACAAAATAACCAGAGCGGTTCCAGCTGCTTCGACATGGAACTTCAAGAAAAGTTTTGTGGCTTACTTTGAACTTGCCGTCTACCTGAAGAGGCCATCATCTTTACCCACTGGTTCTCAGATATTAATTATCTATTAATCAGAGGGGGCTTAGAATGTGGAATTCTCTTCCCCAGGACATAAGGGAGACTGGACCTTTACATTTATTTAAGGCCGAGTGACAGAGATTTCTGATCGACAAGAGACTCCAGGGTTATTGGGGGTGGGGAAGAAGATGCAAACAGGAAATTGGAGCTGAGATAACACCCGGGTCAGCCATGATCATATTGAATGGTGGAGCAGGCTCAAGGGGCCGAAAGGCCTGCTAAATTGGATCACAAGATGTAGCCCTGTATTCTCTGGTTTGCCTGTTGCTCTAAGTAAAAGGGATGCTTCGTACTCTTGTTGTCACTCACTAGGAAGAAGAGAGAGATGAGAGCCAAGCAAATCACCACTCTCGACAACAACTTGCATTAATATAGCACCTTTAATGTGATGAAACATTGTCAGGTGTTTCAGAGGAGTATTGTAAAGCATGACCCTGAGGGGAAATTAAGTCAGAAGGTCAAAAGCTTGGTCAGAAATGAAGGTTTTAAAAGGTGCTGTTCAATGAAATTGACAGGTTTTGATGAGTGGGGTCCCATAGGGGTGTTTGCTGAGGTGCCAGATTTTTACACTTTATATCAACAATGTTGATGAGGGGAAGGCATTGTAGCTAAGGTATGGTGTGAAGTGGAGATAAGGGGGATTGCAGATGGATATACATTTAGTGTGAGTAAATGAGCAAAAATTTTGCAGATAGATTACAATGTGGGGAAATGTGAAGCTGTGCACTTTGGCAGGAGGAATAAAAAAAATAGTTTAAACAGGGAATGACTTCAGATCTCTAAGGTACAGTGTTCTGATGCAAGAGCCATAATAAGTTAGTGCACAGGTACAGCAAGGAATTAAAAAGGCCAATAGAATATTATCAATGTTGTCCATTACTACTCAAGGAATTGAACATAAAAGAAAGGATGTTACGTTTCAAAGTACAGGGCATTGGTGAGACCACATCTTGAATACTATGTGTAGGTTTGGTGCCTTTATTGAAGGAAGGACAGAAATGTATTGGAAATGGTTCAGAGCAGATGTAGTGGATTGAGACCTGGAATGAGTGTGTTGTTTTATGAGGAAAGACCGGATGTACTGGGGATAAAAGGTACTGCAGATGCTGGAGAATCCGAGATAACAAGCATGGGGCTGGATGAACACAGCAGGTCAAGCAGCATCATAGGAGCAGGAAAACTTGACGTTTCGGGCCTAAACCCTTCATCAGAGAAAAAAAAAAATCTATGGATGTACTGGGCTTGTTTTCATTGGAGTTGAGAGAGTGGGTCATAATCATAGAGTCACAGAGTCATTCAGCATGGAAACAGACCCTTAGGTCCAACCAATCCTGATTGAAATGTATATGATTCTGAACAGTGTTGACAAAATGGACTCCTGTGGGTTGAGTCCAAGTCAAGTGGCCATCATATTAAAATAAAATGTCGCTCTTTAAGAATAGAGGTGTGAGGAATTTTTTTTTCTGTCAGAGGCTTGCGTGATTTTCAAACTCTCTTCCTCACAAGGCAGTGGAGATGGGGAGGTCATTTAATACTTTTAAGGTGTAAGTAGATAGATTCTTGTTAGGCAGGGGAATCAAAGGGTATTAGAGAAAGATGAAAATGTGGAATTAATATAGCACCTTTAATGCAATGAAACAGAACATCCATGGCCTTACTGAATAATGGAGCTGGAGTAAAGGCTGAATGGGCTCCTCTTGCTCCTAATTTAGTTGTTCACACAAAATGTTGTGGAGTTGTCCACCAGATTTCCTGATGGTTCAAGAGGTGGGTCTGATGCTGCACCACAATATACAAACATCAGCCCCAAACAAAAGCACCTTTTCATGAACATTATCAGTCATATTCTAGATTTAGTTATGTCGATTGAAAGGATTGATTGACGAGACATTGATATTTGACGTCAATGTCAATTGATATCAATGCCAATTGCTATTCCTGCAGTTTATACATCAGACAGCAGAGCTCTCCCTCTCTGAACAAAACCCTGACAGGATTTTTCTATGGTGTGCCATTGACATTGTCGTCATTACCATTCATCTTCACTAAAGTAATTCAGCTGATATATCTTTGCTCCAAGTGACAAGCCTCAACCCTCATTTCAATACCAAGCTGATAACTGCATGCTAATCAAATATTTTTACAATCGTAGAATCAATTGGCATTTTGAGGAAAGGTCAAACCCACTAAATTATGTCAAATTGCGTTAGCCAGCAAGACAAAACATGAGCCAAGTCGCTAATCAATTGTTTGTGGTGGCCAATTATCTAAGATATGAGGCTTGCCAACTGTTTATCAAACCTGATGAGGTTTAATATTTTCAACTGAATGAAACACATCCTTTGAAAAATATCTCTCATGCCTTCCGTTGTGTTTCTCCTTGGGCCCCCAAGTAAGTGGGATAATGTTGCCCTTTTATGGGGTTAGTGACATGTTAATATGGACCTCATTCAACAGTTCAAAATCATTAAGTTCACAAGTGGATTGTCATGAGGGAATAGGCATAGCCTCCTGTATTCCAAGGTCATGTACAGTAGGTGTTGGAGTTCCTTCAGGCTTGATAAGCAAACAGTATGAGGTCAAATATCACCTACACCAACAGCCAGCTTGAATTGCAATGTCCACCTGAATTTATATAGCACCTTTAATGTGCTAAAATGTGCCGAGCCACATGAGGAAACGTTTGGAACCAAAAACCAAGGGTTCGGTCAAAAAGGCAGATTTTAGGAGAAGGAGAGAGGTGGTAAGATTTTGGGAGAGCATTGCAGAACTAGGGGCCACAGCAACCAACCGGGGAGGGGTGCGATTAAGACCAGGGTTTCCCTAGAGACCAGAATTGGAAGGTTGTAGACATCTGGAAGTGTCGTACAGCGGCTAGAGAATATTGAGCTAGGGGCTTGGCCACAGAGGTATGTGTAAATGAGGCATCACTGGATCAGTCATTGAACATGGGAATGATGGGTGACCAGGACTTGGTGTGACTAACAACACAGGCAGCAGAGTTTTACATGAGCTCAGGTTTAGGAGGAATGAAACATAAGAGCTGGCCAGCAGGGTATTCGGCAAGTCATATCTAGAGGTGAGAAAAGCAAGCAGCAAGTGGTCTAACTGACGCTGGAATTTTAGTGGTACTCGGATATAAGTGAGGGCTATTATAAAGTCCGGTGACTAAAGTCTGAATGGGAGGCTCAGTCTATTAATAATTGCAAAGCAATTCTAATAGCTAGAGCCGTCACACGAACCCCTTTCTCAGTCCATGTCTTTTTTTGCGTTCTAGTCCTGATGAGTGCAGAATAGAACGTATCGCCCTCATGTCTCCTTTTGGCAATGTCTGGTGCTCAATCTCTTTTAGAGGGCATATCTCATTAATATTCTCTCCCATCCACATGCCCACTCAAGAAAGACACTAAGGGTCAACTTCATAGATAACCCAGTGACTTAAAGATCACGGGATGGGGAGGAAGGGGTTCCAGGAAGAGTTATGGAGGGTAATCTACAAGTGTTACACTTATTTGGGAAGGTCTCCACTGGTAATACACAAGATGCTAACAACCATTGGAGACCATCTTGCCAACCTTTGGTGATTTTCAGTACCCAGGATTGGACTCTGGTTGTTTTGGAGCACTGTGAATCCATCCCCATTGAGGCAGGTCAGTTCCCAAGCCTGAGACACCACGCCCAAACTCTGCAACTGACAGCCTGCCTCCCGTCCCACTCATCTGTTCCTTTCACTGCCCTTCACATGTGCACACCAGCTGAAAGGCAGGGTTTTGAAGCATTGAGAAATAGGGACTGGAATAGGCCATTCAAACATTTTGGTCAGGACGGTGTCTCAGTGGTTAGCACTGTTGCCTCACAGCGCCAGGGACCCGGGTTTGATTCCAGCCCCGGACAACTGTCTGCGTGGAGTTTGCACATTCTCCCCGTGTCTGCGTGGGTTTCCTCTGGGTGCTCCGGTTTCCTCCCACAGTCCAAAGATGTGCAGATTAGGTAAATTGGCCATGGAAAATTACCTGTAGTGCCCAGGAATGTGCAGGCTAGGTGGGTTAACCATGGGAAGTGTGGGGACATAGGATAGGGTGGGGGCAAGGGTCTGGGCGGGATGTTCTTCAGAGGGTCAGTGCAGACTCAATGGGCTGAATGGCGTCTTTCTGCTTTGTAGGGATTCCATGACTCTCTGAACCCTTTAACCCAATTCCAATGTTAATTACACCTGCCCTTACATCTACATCCTGGGACAGGGCTTGGTGTATGTCAGGTGAAGTTATTCAACATGACCGTGGAAAGGGAACTGTCCTTGCTGGGAGGGAGAGTACCCAGCAGCCATCATGTTCATGGTAGTAGTCTAATAATCAATCACTCATCAGCTATTGACAAACTCTGGGGCTTACCTTATTTAAAGATAGAAAATAGAAGCAGGAGTAGGCCGCTCGATATAATCATGACTGATCATCCAAAGCAGTCCCCTTTTCTTATTTTCTCTATATACCTTCTGATCTCCATATCCTTAAGAACTATATCTAACTCCATTTTAAAACATTCAATATTTTGGCCTTAATTCCTTTCTGTGGCAGAGAATTCCACCGGCTCACCACTCTCTGGGTGAAGACATTTCTCCTCATTTCAGTCCTCAATGGCCAACCCCACTCTGTGTCCATTGAGTGCACAATCGAGAGCCTCAATAGGTTGCATTGACGCTTGACTTACTTCCCATTCGAAAAGAACATACAAGATCCTTTGGGGGATTGACAGGGTGGATGTGGAAAGGTTGTTTCCCCTACTGGGAGAGTCTAGGGACAGAATTCATCATCTCAGAATTAGGAGAACTCACAAAGAATATTTTTTTTCTCTCAAAGGAGAGTGACTCTGGAATTCTTTTATGCAGAGGGCTGTTGAGGCTGGCTCATTAAATATATTCAAGGCTGAGATAGATTTTTAATCAGGAAGGGAAGCAAGTGTTATAGGGAAAAGGCAGGAAGGTAAAGTTGAGGGTTATCAGATCAACCATGATCCCATTGAACAACAGATGGGCTGAATAGCGTACTTCTGCTCCTATCTTTTATAGTCAAGCACCTGCCCCAAGATGTGCTCATCTCCCACTTCAGAGACATAAGCAGAAAAGTCTAGGCGGAGACTTGAGCACAGCACTGAGGGTGGAGCAGTGTTTCAGTTAAAATATTAAACCACGGCCACATTAGCCCTCTCATATGGACATAAACCACCCCATGGCAATATTTTGAAAAAGAACAGGGGGTGTTGTCCCTCAAATCCTGACCAATATTTATCCCTCAAATCATTATTGCTAAAATAGATTATCTGGTTCATCATCAGATTAATCAATGACCTTCGGAGTTCTGATGAAGAGTCATACCAGACCCAAAACGTTAACTCCGTTTCTCTCTTCACAGATCTGCTGAGTTTCTCCAGCAATTTCTATTGTTACAGATTTCCAGCCTCCGTAGTTCTCTGGTTTATTACGGAGATCTGGGGGCCAGTACATTCACTGCAATTGTTCCCATGGACAGTGACCGTATCACTGACCCCTCCCTATGCCTGGAGTTTGTTTGGGCAGCAGTGGGCTATGTGTCTATGGATACCCACTGTCACTGCAAATGCATAGGCTGTGCCTGCTATTCCCAAAGGTCTGGAGGTATTACTGGCAGCCTGTCAGGCAGCAATGGAGGCAGATTATTCAGCACCAGCTCCTGCCCTAAGACCTCCCAACTCTTCCTCCTAACTTGGAATCTCCACCCCTGCTCTGTTCTACGTGCAGGAAGTCACATGTGGGAGGATCAGCCACCACAGCCTGGACCTTTCCTGTGGGTCCCACTCAAACCCATTCACAGCATTTCATCTCCTCAGTCTCTACCTCCCCAGTGTGGCTGGGGGGTTGGGGGGTGGGAGGAGGGTGGGGGGGCGACGTAGAGAATTGCGAGGTTGGGGGTGGAGGGAGGTGGGGGAAGTGCGGGTGGAAGCAGAGTGAAACCAAATGCAAGATTTCCGGCTCAATTGGTTGTGCTAACAAGCACATTATTGTCAATCTGACTGACTTCAGGAGAAAGTCACCGCTCTGTGCTAGGCAGTTTTTTCTTTGTTCGTCTTTGCAATAAAAGTATACTGTTCAAGCCTTTTGAAGTGGCATTTTGCATCCCACAGGAAAGAATCACAGCACTGTATGGGGCTTTCTGTTCATACGGTTTGCCCATTGTAATTGATGATGTTGGTTTCTGGCCAGTTGTGGAGTTGGCCAAACTGTATGCTTCTGAAAGCGATTGAACATTACCCCCAAGGTGGAAAACGCAGTGCTCCTAAGCCCCCTCAAAGGGATGAGAGCCACCACATGATAGCTCATTCTGCGAAAAGGCAAGCAGACGAAAGGCCACAACATCGATTGCTAACTATTTGAAATCGTTTAAAAAACAAGTTGCATGTGAAGAGAGCTTTGCCTATGATTGGGGGTTGCAGAGCAATCTACAATGCGATCCTTCCTAATCCTGGGAAGAAAGAAAGCTTTCAATTTATACAGCATTCTTCATTTAAAACTCATTTTAAAAACCAAAAGGACCGTGGATGCTGTAAATCAGAAACGAAAACAGAAGACCGTGGATGCTGTAAATCAGAAACAAAAACAGAAATTGCTGGAAAAGCTCAGCAGGTCTGGCAGCATCTCTAGGAAGAAATCAGAGTTAACCTTTCAGATCCAGTGACCCTTCCTCAGAACTTTATAAACTAATAATGCTCCAAAACACTTCACAGTTATTGATGAAATAATTAATTGTAAAGTACTGCTGTAAATGTATGAAATATAGCAGCCAGTCTGTACACATTAAACTCCATTGTGATGACAACAAAGTCTTCTATTTTTAATCATGGTGATTTGAGGGATAAATATATTATTTTATTTATGCATGGGATGCGGCCATCGCTTGTCAGGCCAGCACTTGGCACTGGCCAGGACACCAGGGAGATCTCCCTTTCACTGCTTTGAAATTGCACAGGACAGAACCTTATCCAAAAGATAGCACCTCTGCCAATGTGGCACTCCCTCAGTACTGCACTGGAGAGCCAGCCTAAACTTCAGTGTCTAAATCCCTGGAGTGGGGTCTTGGGTCCACGACATTGTCACTCAGTGGCAAGCAAGGGGCAATTGATATGCCAAGTCCCTGAAACAAGGGCCCAGGATGTGGAGTGGGCAACATTTATGCAGGCCTAATAATTGGAGCTCCATTGGACCCTGTGATTTCCATATGCACAACTGAGTTCGAACCTTAACCTGAACACCAAGTTTCCTTGTTTAATGTGATGCGGGCAAAGGCTATTGGTGCAAGTCAGCCAGGAAACAGGCTCTTGAGTTCCTGATCTTATAGCCTCATCCAAATTCCAACAACAAATAGCACTCACATTGATTTTATTCAGGCTGGGTGACATAGGACCCACCCATTCCCCACCCCAACACCATTCCAGCTGACATTTCTATTGTCTACAACCCAAATATGTGGTGAAGAAGACAAATGGTATGTTGGCCTTCACAGTAACAGGATTCGAGTGCAGGACCAAGGATGTCATAGATTCATAGAGTCGTAGAGATGTACAGCACAGAAACAGACTCTTCAGGCCAACTCATCTATGCCAACCAGATATCCTAAATTAACCTAGTTCCATTCGCCAGCATTTGGCCCATATTCCTCCAAACCCTTCCTATTCATATACCCATCCAGATGCCTTTTAAATGTTGAAATCATACCAACCTCAACCACTTTGTCTGGCAACTCATTTCATACACGCACCACCCTCCGCGTGAAAAAGTTGCCCCTTAGTTTCCTTTTAAATCTTTCCCCTCTCACCTTAAAACTATGCCCTCTAGTCTTGGACTCCCCCATCCCAGGGAAAAGACTTTGTCTGTTCACCCTATCCATGCCCCTCCTGATTTTATAAACCTCCATAAGGTTACCCTCAGCCTTCAACATCTGGGGAAAATATCCTCAGCCTATTCAACCTCTCACTGTAGCTCAAACCCTCCACACCTGGCAACATCCTTGTAAATCTTTTCTGAACTCTTTCAAGTTTCACAACATCCTTCTTGTAGCAGGGAGATAAGAATTGCATACAGTATGCTCAAAGTGGCCTAACCAATGTCCTGTACAGTTGTACAGTACAATATACTCAATTCACTGACCAGTAAAGGCAAGCGTACCAACCGCCTTCTTCACTGTCCTGTCTACCTGGGACTCCACTTTCAGGGAACTATGAACCTGCACTCCAAGGTCTCTTTGTACAGCAACACTCCCCAGGACCATCCCGTTAAGTGTATAAATCCTGTCCTGATTTGCCTTTCCATAATGCAGCATCTCACATTTATTTAAATTAAACTCCATCTGCTACTCCTCAGCCCCTCGGTCGATCTGATCAAGATCCTGTTGTACTGTGAGATAACCTTCTTTGCTGTCAATACACCTCCAATTTTGGTGTCATCTGCAAACTTACTACCCATCCCTCCTATGTTCACATCCAAATCATTTATATAAATGACGAAAAGCAGTGGACCCAGCAGTGATTCATGTGATACACTACTGGTCTCAGGCCTCCAGGTTGAAAAGCAACCCTCCACCATCACTCTTTGTCTTCTTCCTTTGAACCAGTTCTGTATCCAAATGGCTAGTTCTCCCTGTATTTCACATGATCTAACCTTGTTAACCAGTCTACCGTGAGGAACCTTGTCGAACTTTTGTCTGTGCAGCCTCGATGGGCCGAATGGCCTCTTCTGTACCATATGATTCTATGGTATGGGGGAGAAAACAGGAACACAGTTCTGAGTTGGATGATCAGCCACGATCATATTGAATGGTGAAGCAAGCTTGAAGGGCTGAATGGCCTACTCCTGCTCTGATTTTTTTAAAAAATGTTTCTATGTTTCATTTGATTGTACTCAGAGTGTATAAACAGACAACATGCCGTGGCTATGTCCATGCTCCAGTGTGCATGGAGAGAGAACATGCAGTATCAATGGCAGATGAGGGTGGTTTTGGGACCAGTGGGCGCAGCAAGGGTTGGGATACATCAAAGCCCTAATAACTTTGATTTTAATTTGATGTAAGTTTCTGTCGCAGTTTTATATGTTTCCATTGACTGTTTGATACTTGCTTTTGTTACAGTACGACATCGGGGGATATCTAATTTGCTTCAATTTTGTTTTCAAAGAATAGAAGCTGCACCTTTAATCAGTAAATAGATTTCTAATCAGGAAGGGAATCAAAAATTATAGGGCAAAGGCACGAACGTGAAACTTCAGCCCATCAAGTCTGTTCTGCCATTCAATGGGATCATATGTAGAACGTAGAACTGTACAGCACAGCACAGGCCCTTCAGCCCACAATGTTGTGCCGACCTATTATCCTACTCTAAGATCAAACTACCTTGCATATCCTACATTTTACTGTCATTTAGTTAGGAGAGGTCCTTAATGAATACTTTGCTTAGTACTCACCAGTGAGAGGGACCTTGACGTTCAAGAGGACAGCGTGAAACAGGGTGATATACTTGAACACGTTGATGTTAGGAAGGAGGAATGGCTAGAAATATCTAATAACTTTCATCTCCAATTTCCCCTTGGTTCCCTGTCTGATTACAAATCTGTCTGTCTCAGCCTTGAATGTACTTAATGACCCGGCCTCTGTAGTAAAGAATTCCACAGATTCACCACACTGAGAGATGAAATTCCTCCTCGTCTATCTTAAATATGTGACTCCCTTATTCTGATATGGCGCCCCTCTGGCCCTAGAATCCCACAAGGGGAAACACCCTCTCTGCATCAAACTCTTTAAAAATCTTTATATGCTTCAATAATGTCTCCTCTCACTCTTCTATATTCCAAAGAAATAGGGGTCCAAATTTACTCACCTTTCCTCATAAAACAATCCCTCCATACCCCGTATCAGTCTAGTGAACCTTCTCCAAACTGCTTCCAGTGCCAATATATCTTTCACGCAATAACTATTCACAGCATTCTGGCTGTGGTCGGATTTGTGCCTTACATAGTTAACGCAAAATCTCCCTATCTTTACATTTTCATCAGGTTGCTGTTGGGAGGCAATCTGAGATGAATACGTAAGGCAAGCTCTGAAAATGGTAAGAAAAAAGGCCTCTCCATAACCAACCGCATTGTTAGTCAATATCAAATGCACTTGTCCTACATTCTTAACCAACCAGTAATTTCAATATTGAGGGGCTAGATCAGTCGCTACCACCCAATCCTAATCATCTTTATCAATGGAGACATAGAGCTGTACAGCAAGGAAACAGACCCTTCATTCCAACTCGTCCATGCTGACCAGATATCCTAAATTAATCTCATCCCATTTCCCAGCATTTAGCCCATATCCCTGTAAACCCTTCCTATTCATGTATCCATCCAGATGTCTTTTAATTGTTGTAATTGTACCAGCCTCCACCAATTCCTCTGGCAACTCATTCCATATTGAAAATAAGCTCAAAGGAAGTTCATATTACAATTCCCATCCATTGCAGGCAGTCCCTGGTTATGAACAGGTTCAGCTCCTGAGTATGTTTGGAAGTTGTTTTGCACACAACTCAAACACTAAACAGGGCGATATAAATAACCATTTGTGAGTACAAGCCAATGTTCACATGTCAGTCTTAAAAATGTTAATCTTAATACGGGACTGCGTTCGTAAGTACAAGCCTTCACAAATCAGATGTTAATAAATCAGGAATTGTCTATTTTTTTTAATCTGCAGAAGCCAATCCTAGCTTAAACATCTTTTAATATATGGGACAAAGTCATATAATCAATCACTGGATAATTATGCTCTTTAAGTGTGTAATGTCTTATATTGTCCACATAGACCTGGGCTATTTTCAACAGGACATACATGTAACCGTCCACCACATGTCAATGAAATGATAGTCTTTCTAGTCAACCCATTGAACATTAATGTGTTAGTTACAACAGATGTAGGCATTAACTCAACAAAGTCAGATTTTAGCTCTGCATATGGGAGCCTTACCCTTAACATGCAACCATCACATTGCACCTCTTCATTACTTAAAGGTATTTCCAAGACTTATTCAACAGGGAGCAGAAAATAGTGAGATGCCATTGGGCAAGATTGACGGCCGCACAGAGTGAACACTTGACAGGCCACTTGAATGTGACACCTCTTAAAATACACAGGGTTAGGGGGTGAAGCAAAATCTTACCTGAAATAGGATTAGAGGATTCTCGTTGCTGAAGATTTATAATTGACAATTGTGGCAGAGCATAGATTAAACTGTGGCTTCTCTGTACAGCAGCTGTTTCGAGCAGCGCTCACCCTCTCCACCTGCTCCCTACAAACACCCAGCAGCCATGGGAAATGGATCAAGCTGTCACACTGACTTATGTGTTAGGGCTGACCAGAGGAAGGCCAAAGTTATCCAAAGGAATAAATCTAATATAAAGCAGCAAGTCTCCTAACTTTACAAGTCATTTAAACCATTTTAGTAACTGCTTTGCTGTGCTTCCATGATAGTGTATCAAATAAAAATGTTCACTCTTGTTAGGAATGTCTGGAACTATCCCTACTGTTTGTTTCTATCTGGTGGCCCGAAACTGATTACTGATGTTCAACGTATTATTAAAGGGGTTTTTTTTAATGGTAATTCCTTTTGAGAAAGCTCTAAACATACACAAGCACTTTCTTTTCCCCTGAGTTACACACATTTATTAGATTTGTGTGCTTAATAAAAAGCAGATCACAGCTTCTAGTTTGATTCAATCTTCCAAAGCAGTGAATACTCAGATTTGTTACAGTGTAATGTGTGGCCATTCGGCCTATTGTTAGCATCTCAGCCAGTCCCAGTCCCCTATGTCTACCATTCACTTTATTCTTTCTTGGGAGATGGATGTTGCCAGCTGTTACTCATTTTTTAAATTCAGTCATGGGATGTGGGTTTTGCTGGCTGAGCCAGCATTTATTCCCCGTCCCTGGTTGGCCCCTTGAGAAGGTGGGGGTGAGCTGCCTTCCTGAGCCGCTGCAGTCCATGTGCTGTAGGTTGACCCACAATGTCCTTAGGGGGCGAGTTCCAGGATTCTGACCCAGTGATTGTGAAGGAGCGGCAATATATTTCCAAGTCAGGAAGGTGAGTGGCTTGGAGGGGAACTTGCAGGGGGTGGTGATCCCATGTATCTGCTGCTCTTGTCCTTTTAGATGGAAGTGGTCGTGGGTTTGGAAGGTGCTGTCTGAGGATCTTTGGTGAATTTCTGCAGTGCATCTTGTAGACAGTACACACTGCTGTGACTGAGCGTCGGTGGTGGATGGAGTGGACGTTTGTGGATGTGGTCCCAATCAAGTGGGCTGCTTTGTCCTGGATAGTGTCAAGCTTCTTGAGTGTTGTTGGAGCTGCACCCATCCAGGCAAGTGGGGAGTATTCCATCACACTCCTGAATTGTGTCATGTAGACGGTGGACAGGCTTTGGGGAGTCAGGAGGGGAGTTGCTTTCCACAATATTCCTAGCATCTGACCAGCTCTTTATGTGGTGAGCCCAGCTGAGTTTCTGGTCTATGGGTAACCCCAAGGATGTTGATAGTGAGGGATTTGGCGATGGTAACACCTTTGAATGTAAAGAGGCGGTGGTTAAATTGTCTCTTGTTGGAGAATGTCATTGCTTGGCATTTGCACGGCACAATTGTTTACTTGTCACTTGCCCAAGCATTTTCCCCAGAACTGAATGACTTGCTTGGGCCATTTCAGAGGGCAATTAAGAGTCAGACACTTTGCTGTGGGTGTGAAGTCATACATGGGTCAGACCAGGTAAGGCTGGAAGATTTCTTTCTCTAAAGGTCATTGTGAACCAGAGGGAGTTTTAATAGTAATTGATGGCATTGCTGTGGTCACCATTCCCGATGACTAATCTTCATTTCCAGGTTTATTCAGTGAAATTCTGCCTTTACTGGGATTTGAATCAATGTCCTCAGAACATTAATCTGACACAGTGACATTCTCTTGAGAGAAACAATTGCAATCATAGCCAGAGAACTGAAGAGATGCCAGATTGACCGAGCTGCTCTTTCTGAAACCCACTTGCAGGAGAAGGGCAACTGAAGGAGGCGAAAATTGGTTACACCTTCTTCTGGAACGCCGATGGGCCTAGAATTCATGGTATTGGATTTGCAATTAAGAACCAGCTCATCAGCTGCCCCTCTGAACTTCCTGTGGGGGTCAATGACCAACTTATGACCATCCACCTGATGTTCACCAACAACCAGATGGCTACAGTTGTAAACGCTTATGTCCCAACCCTTGACTGGGGGCAGGACGTAGAGGAGACTTTCTATGCCGGCCTTGGCACACTGGTATCAAGCATCCCCAAGGAGGACAAGATAATTCTTCTTGTAGACTTCACTGCCAGGGTTATTTGAGACTATAACCTTTGGAATGGCAACATTCTAAGGGAAGGTATTGGCAACATCAGTTCCAATGGAGTCCTTCTCCTCACAAAAGGCGCTGAGTTAAACTTCATCACTCTTCCATCAGCAAAACAAATTCAAAGCAGCTTGGAGGCACCCAAACTCAGAGCAATAGCATCTTACTGATTACATCTTTGTTCTCTCCAGGAACCTTCAGGATGTGAAGGTCACCAGGGCTATGATTGGCTCAGATGACTGCAGGACTGATCACTGCCCTATCCATTCCACAATGTCTGTCAGACCACACAGAAAGAGGAGCGTTCAGAAGAAGCAGACCTGGCTGAGATCCAACACCAAGAGCCGTGGGGTGACATGGTCATTATGCAACATCTACAGACCTCACTTGCTGAAAACCTATCTCGGGAATACCCAGAGGATGTAGGAGAACACTGGAGCCTGCTTAAATCAACCATTCTCCGTTCCTGCAATAACACCCTTGGGTACAAATCCAGAAACCATCAGGACTGGGTCAATGAGAATGACATGGAAACTGAACAGCTCATCTCCAAGAAAAGGACAGCCTCTGTGTGACCAGCTGAATGACATCAACTGCAAGACCAACAGAAGGGCCTACGCCAAAGCTAAGGCTGATGCCCAGCAGAGCTCAAAAGCAAATGGTGGACTGATAAGTCCTTGGAAATCCAACAGCTGGCAGATGCTGGTGTCACAAGAGGCTTTTTCAGTGCCCCCAAGGCAGTATACAGTCCAAGCTCCTGTGGTCTAAACCTCCTGTGCTTTACAACAGACAAAAACTGCTGCAGGGTAACAAGGCAATAATCAGCTACTGGGAGACCATTTCCAAGAACTCCTCAGCCATAATACCAATCTCAATCATAAAATCCCTACAGTGTGGAAACAGGCCCTTCGGCCCAGCAAGTCCACACTGACTCTCAGAGTATCCCACCCAGACCCATCCCCTTTAAACCACCTAATCTACACATCCCTGAACACTAAGGGCACTTTAGCATGGTCAATCCACCTAACCTGCACGTGTTTGGACTGCGAGAGGAAACTGGAGCACCCAGAGGAAACCCACACTGACACGGGGAGAATGCACAAACTCTACACAGATAGTCGCCTGAGGATGGAATCAAACCCAGGTCCCTGGCGCTGTGAGGCAACAGTGCTAACCACTGAGCCACCATGCCACCCTTAAACTTGGCATTAACTTGGAAATCATCAAACAAATCCACCAGAGATCCAAGGTGGCATGGAAGAACCTCCCAGTGCAACTGGCATAAGGAGCCTAAGAAACAACAAGGCTGTTGGTCCTGATGGGATTCCTGCAGAGATCCCAAAGGATAGTGGCCCACAGCTCCATGAATACAGCCATGCTTTGTTCTTGAAGATTTGGCTCAAAGAAGGACTGCCCTCAGGGATGTTCCGATTGTGACCATATTCAAAATGGGTGACAAGGCTGACTGTGGGAATGGCAGAGAGGCATCTCCCTTCTGTCAGCCCCTGGCAAAATATTTACACGTGTCCTTGCCAACAGACCTCTGCCGCTATCTGAGGAAATACACCCTGACTCGCAGCGGGGTTTCTTTCCATCAAGAGGAGCAACAGACGTGAACTTCACATCACATCAATTACAAAAAAAGTGTCAGGAACAGAAACAACTGCTTTACGTGGCCTCCATCGGCCTAATTAAGGCCTTTGACAGAGTGTGCCACCAGGTTTGCTGGTGGATACTGTCACAATGTGGCTGCTCTGAGAAGGTCAGCAGGATGCTGAGGCTGCTGCATGAAGACATATCTGCGACAGCGCCTAGCAACTGTTGATTCTAGTCTGAGCCTTCTCACTGTGGAGACGGTGGTCGAGCAGGGCTGCGTCTTCACACCCACCCTGTTCACCATCATCATTGCCGCCATCCTCCATCTCACTGGCCAAAACCTGCCCAAGGGAATTCAAATCATTTACCATATGGATGGCAGGCTGTTCAGCCTTAATAGATACAAGGACAAGGGGAAGGTCTCTACCACCTCCATCTTGCAGCTTCAATATGTTGATGACAATGCACTCGACAGAAGCTCTGTGGTGAATCTTGGGAGGCTTTGCCAAGGCCTAGGCCAACAGTCCCTCCATCCCTCCTACAATAAGGATCAACAACCATCCCCTTGAAAACGTGGATCATTTCCCATACCTTGGCACCCTTGTCTCCTCCCAGGCCAACATCGATGCAGAAATACAACGCCGTCTGAGCTGTGCTCATGGAGTCTAAGCTTGACTCACAGGAAGGCTGTTTGAAGACCATGACCTACAGGCCCAGACTAAGCTACGAAGTCATTGTCCTCTCCATACTACTGTATGGAACTGAAATATGGACTACCTACAATAGGCAGCTCAAAGCACTGGAACAACATCACCAGAGATCCCTAGGAAAATCTGGGGATTACCTGGGAAGACAAGTGCAATAACACTAGCATCTTGGAAGAGGCCAACGCAACCAGAATCACCACTACAATCGTTCAACACCAGCCATGTCATCCCAACGCCCAACTCACACCGCTCAAAACAGATCATGTACTCCCAGCCTAAGGGAGGTCAATGTGCCCCCTGGTGGCCAAAAGAAATGCTTCAAAGATAACATCCGGACCAACCTCAAGAAATTCCATGTAAACATCTGCAACTGGGAGGACGTAGCTACAAACTGGAATCACTGGAACCTCATCCTCCAGCAGGGAGCTACTCACCAAGAAAATGATCTCCGCCATGCCACGGAACAGAAGTGACTCTTGCTCAGGGAGAGACAGAGCATCAGGAAGGTCCATCACCACCTCCAACCTCCACCCTAATACCCATGCTGCAATCGAATCTGTGCATCCCCGATTGGCATTTTCATCCATCTAAAGACCTACAAATAGACGCCCTTATAGAGGACGATCAGACTCAACCAGAGGGATTGGCAATGGTGAGTGGCAGTGAGTGGGGGCTGGACAATGATGGGAAATCATGTCAGCTGTTGAACTTCGACGAAGTTAGTTCGAGACTAGACCACCCAAAAGTTTAAAAAAAGATAACACCCAGCTAAAGATCTTTAAAAAGCATTTTTAAAGCATTTTCTTATGACAGCACAGGATCACTCCTAAACTTGGTCAAGATTTGATGGATGGTAACTCTAACTCATCAGTGCCAATTTTCAACAGGAAGGACAAAATCAAGCCAGCAAGATATCAAAATTACAGGAGTTGTGAATACTAATGAGTTTGGTGCATCGAGCAAAAGGGGAGTTTAAATCCATTAATTAAACTTTGTTTTATCTATTCATTCATGGGATGTCACAGTCACTGATAAAGCCAGCAATTAGTGCCCATCCCTAATTGCCCTGGGCAGGGTGATGGTCAGTTGCCTTCTTGAGTATAAAGGAATGGTTGATAAGTCATTTCAGCAGGTAGCTAAGGGTCTTTCTCAATGCTGAGTTAGAAAGAACCACGACAATTGTGTTAGAGATAAAAGGTACCGCAGATGCTGGAGAATCCGAGATAACAAGCATGGGGCTGGATGAACACAGCAGGCCAAGCAGCATCATAGGAGCAGGAAAACTTGACGTTTCGGGCCTAAACCCTTCATCAGAAATGGGGGAGGGGAAGACGTTTCTGAAATTGTTGTGTTGGTAATGCAAAGATCTGGACCAATAATGTGGAGAAGTGTTCAGATCTCACTATGGCAATTAGAATTTACTTAAGAAAATAAAATCTGTTATTAACAAGATAGTCTTAACAATGTTGACCATATAACTAAAAGAATATCATAACATTTTGCCTGGTTCTTTACAAGCCTGTTAGTACCTGGGCTGCTTGGGAACTTTAGACCCACTGCAATGTCATTGACTCTTAACTGCTCTTCGAAATAGCCAAGCAAACCATTTAGTTGTATTCAAGAAAGAGGTATGCCAAAACCGTCTTGAGGGCAGCTAGGATTGGTCAATAAACGCCAGCGATGCCTACACTGTGCGAATGGTGTTTGTAAAATGCTCAGGGGGGAAAGCATTGCGTGGTCCCTTTAAAAAATGATGTGCTTTTTCTATGCTTAGAGATTTGAATGACTGTCCGTGAGCAGCAGCTTGAAATTTTGCAAGTACACAGAGAGCCCCTGAAATGAAATACTTGTATCAAAAGGCCATACAGTTAGCAGGCCATGCAGCAGTTTTTACCAAGACAACAGATTTTTGAATTTAGCCATCAGTTTGAACCAGGCACTTAGACGCCAAAAGCCAATTAAATGCAAATCAGACGGTTTTGATAATGAAGAGTCCTATTGTAAGAGATATTGATATGTTATCAAGGGCACAAAAGAAGCAACAGTTGGGCAAAGACATCAGAACTAACTGCCATCCACCAGTGTTAACAGTCCTCAGCTCTCAAGAGAAATTCACTGGCTCTCACAGACTGCTCTATGTATTACAGAAAGCACCATGTAAATAACAGAGGTATCCAAAGCACAACTAGTGAATATTCCTGACAGACAAATCAACTGAGAAGGCAAAGAGCATTCTGGAAGACACGTAACTTGGTCTAATTTCAAGAAACAAAGTTCTTTTTTTTATACAGTTGGGACTTGTATTTATTACAATAGCATAATACTGGAATATTTGACTTGATAGAGGCGTACAAAATGATCAGAGGTATAGATAGAGTGGACAGCCAGAGACTTTTTCCTAGGGTGGAGGTGGCTATTACGAGGGGATATAGTTTTAAAGTGAGTAGAGGTAGATACAGGGGAGACGTAAGAGGTACGTTCTTTACTCAGAGAGTGGTAAGGGGTGGAATGCATTGCCGGAGAGGGTAGTGGAGTCGGCCCCATTAGGGGCATTTAAGCGGCTATTAGATAGGCACATTGATGATAGTATAAGGTAGGGGTGGAGGTTCGATAGACCCTAAGTTTAGGGTAAAAGTTCAGCACAACTTCATGGGCCGAAGGGCCTGTACTGTGCTGTACTGTTCTATGCTCTATGTTCTATGAATCTCGTTTTATTCGAGAATGGCTAGTAGTTAGAAGGGGTTTATTCGGTTTATTAATAGTTTAGTTAATTTGTTCACTGTCAGAGTTGGATAAATAGATTGCTGCTTGTTGATTATAAAATGAGTTTATTTAACCACTAGAAGTTGCTGAAAGGTAGGCTACATCACTATTCACATTCCTTTTACAGATTATAGGGCAAGGCACTCTCTTTGGGTGTTTTTAATTCTCAGAGAGGGGGGGTCAACTTCTGCTTTAAAACAGATTGGGGGCTTGTCCGGGATTCAAACGGATTTGAATGGCTCTGAATGGATTTGGACAGATCTGAACGGATTTGGACAGATCTGGACAGATTTGAACAGATTTAGGGTACAAAAGGTCGCAGTAGATTTAAACAGACTTGGGGATTAGTGTCTTAGATTTCTAAATAAAATTTAAGTGAGGAGTGAAAAATCTGTTTAATTTCAGTTGCTTGTTAAATCATAAGTGGGGAAATGGTTCTTAACTTTGCTAAAGAGGTTTTGGGAGTAGAAGATGCTTCCCAAATGTGCCAAGAAAGTTTAGAAAGACAGAGAAAGGGGACACTTTTAGGATTAGCAGACAGGCTAAAATTGGCTTTAACTAGGAATAATAAGAAAGTTAAGATTGTGACGCAGTTAGTCAAGCATTTAGATAGATCAGAGAAACCGTGCAGTGGAGATGGAAAAAATTAAATTGCAAATGAGACAAATGAGTTAGAAGAGAAAGAAAGCAAAAGAAGATTCTTAGCTGACGAAAAAGAAAGGGAAAGAAAGTTCCTAGCTGAACAAAAAGATAAAGAGAGAGAAGAAAGGGAAAAAGAGAGGGAAGAAAAAGAAAAGAAGAGAGATGAAAGGGAGAAAGAGAGAGAGTTTGAACTTCGGAAGTTTACAATTAGACAGGAAAGTCAATTTAAAACGATGAAGATGAAGGTAGAAGGTAGGCTTAGTGAGGAGGAGAGCAATGATGAGCAAACCCATTGCAGCCAAAGACCTGGTAGGGATATATACAAATATGTCGAAACATTACCAAAATTCGATGAAAGAGATGTGGAAGCCTTTTTCATTTCCTTTGAGAAATTGGCTAAACAGACGAACTGGCCAGATACTGTGTGGGTAAAGTTAATTCAAACCAAGCTAGTATGCAGGGCCAGTGAGGTGTTTGTGGCACTGTCCAAGGAGGTATCAGGAGAATATGAAGAAGTAAAACAGGCTATTTTGAATGCCTATGAATTGGTACCAGAAGCATATAGACAACAATTCAGAACTATAAGAAAAGAACCAGGTCAGACTTATATTGAGTTTGAAAGGATTAGACAGAGCAACTTTGATAGATGGGTGAGAGCATTAAAGATAGAAAAGACATGTGAGGATCTTAGAGATGTTATTCTGCTGGACGAGTTTTAAAACTCACTACCAGAAGTAATAAGAACTCGTGCTGAGGAACAGGAATATAGAACAGTGAAAAGAGCTGCAGAGATGGCGGACAAATATGCATTAGTGCATAAATCGAAATCTAACTTCCCACAGTAATTTCATTCCGTGAGGGATAGAAATTGGGAAAAAGGGAGATCCTTCAATGAGAAACAAAAGGTAGATCACACTGAGAACAGTTTACCATGGGTGAAAAGAGAAACCCAAGAGGGTGGAAAAGAGATGAAAGGCCTCAGGTGCTTTCGTTGCAATAATGTGGGACACACAAAGTCACAGTGCTGGTGGTTTAAGAAATGCACTGGAAAAATGGATGTGGTAAAAGTAAAACTGATGGGAATAGTTGAGGTAGGGAAGGAAATCCCAAGAGGAGTTGAGGAGCTGCAGAAGAGTGCACAGCCCAGTTACAGGGTGGATAGTGAGATAGTGCCTGATCTTTTCAAAGACTTCACCTCTGTGGGTAAGGTTTACTCAGATAGAACAGGGGGAGTAGGTAAAGAAGTTAAAATATTGAGAGATATTGGAGCTGGCCAGTCTTTAATAGTAAGAGATGAAAATATTTGCACTCCTTCTGAAATATTACCCGAAAGAGTGATAATCTGTGGAATAAGTGAAGACAGAATTAGTGTTCCCCTGTGTAAGAAAAGGCTAGAGAGTCCGATCAAGTCTGAGGAAGTGATAATGGAGTGATAGAAAAATTGCCTATTCCAGGAATACAGTTTGTTTTTAGAAACAATACAGCTGGATTACAGGTGAGAGTGATGGCCATTGTAGAGGAAAAGCCAAAAGGAAACCAGGGAACTGAGGAGTTAAAACAAAACTACCCTGCAATTTTTCCAGACTGTGTGGTGACAAGATCCCACAGCCATAAGTTAAAACAAGAATGGAAAACAAAAGAGAAAGATGAAGGAGTTGAGGTCCAGTTAGCTGACACCCTGTTTGATGAGATGGTAAAAGACAAACCTAAGCAGGTAGAAGATTAGGCAGAGGTGTAGAGTGCTGAAAAATTAATGGAGTTACCCCAAAAAGATGAGACAATAAAAAAATTATATCATAAAGCCTACTTGGAAAAAGAATGGGAATGTATTCCCAAGTGTTATTACCTTAAGGATAGAATCCTGAGGCGAAAACTGAGTCCGCAGCAGGTTAGCGCGGAGGAGAAATGGGTGGAATGTCGCCAGATTGTGTGGCTGGTGGAATACAGACAGGAACTATTGTGGGTAGCACACAAATTATCTGTAGGAGGTCATTTAGGAACGAGGAAGACTCAGGCTAAGATACAAAAGCATTTCTATTGGCCTGGATTACATAAAGATGTGGTTGAATTTTGCTGTTCCTGTTATATGTGCCAAATGGTAGGAAAGCCACAAGGAATAAGAAAACCAGCACCTTTGATGCTAATTCCCACATTTTGAAGAATCTTTCACGCAGGTTATGGTTGATTGTGTAGGTCCCCTCCTTAAAACCAAAAGTGGAAACCAGTATTTGCTGACCATAATGGACGTGTCTACCAGATTTCAGATGGCAATTCCATTACGGAACGTCAAAGCAAAAAAAGTTGTGAAGGAGTTGCATGTTTTCTTTACTCGTTATGGACTGCTCAGGGAGATTCAGTCAGACCAACGGTTCAATTTTACTGCCAAATTATTTAAGGAGGTCATGGATAATTTAGGCATTAAACACTTTAAATAAAGTGCGTAACATTCTGAATCCCAGGGAGCATTGAAAAGGTGGCATTAGACCCTAAAGACCATGCTGAGGGCTTATTGCCAGCATTACTCTAATGATTGGGGTAAAGGTTTCCCATTTATATTATTTGCCATTAGAGCTGCTCCAAATGAATCGATTCAGTTTACTCCATTTGAGTTGATATTCAGACATGAAGCAAGAGGGCCTTTAAAATTAATTGAGGAAATGTTGCTAGGTCTGAAGTCAGAGATCTCACACTTAGAATATGTATCTGAGGTGAATTTACATTATCACTGTGTGCTACGTCCTTTGTGCGTCTGAGAGAGAGTGTGCTTCCTCCAATTCACTAAGTCACAAATCCATCTCACCTGCTCTGTCTAAAAGCAGCTCCCTGAAATTGACTGAGATTATTTGTTCTTTGTTTTTAAGCTAAATAATCGCAGACAATGTTTCTTGCTTCCACCAAGTGAACTTCTCACAATGGGGTAAATTAATCAGGAGATGCAGGTCTCTTCGTGCCTGACTGGTTTCAATCTCTTTTGATAAAGATCTGAATTTCAGTTCAGACTGATTCTCGTTTATTGAATGTCTCATGAATCTTGGCTCAGTCTATGGTCAGGTGATTATTGCAGCCATTTCTAACTCAGTTTTGTTTTACACTTTGAAACATTTCAGTCCATGAAAGTCCCAGGTATTAAAACCAGATGAAGTCACAAATGGAAAGTCCATGCTTTATCACTATGATGCAGTTTTAATTAGGTGCAAAAATGCTATTTATCGCAACTATTCCTTGTGGTACAAAGTGCCATCTTCTCATCTCTCTCAAGATAAGGACATTTCTCCTGAATCCCCAGTTGGATCTATACTCTGTATTTACACGCTTCTAGTTTGTTTAGCTCCACAAAGGGAAACATCTTTATATGTACTCTCTCAAGACCATTCATAATCTTGAAAATTGCTATCAGGTTAAATCTCAGCTCTCTTTCTTTTCCAGGGAAAACAACCCCAGCTTCTTCAAGGTTTCCTGATGGGGACAATCTCTCAGTTCTGGTTCAATTTACTGCAGCATGAGCTCTCTCTCAGTGCAATCGAGAGCTATGGAGTTTATTAGCAGTGGAACAATGACTGAAAATTGCTTGCACATGTTGCAAATGGCTGGAGTAATCCTCTTGATCCTGTACAATTGCACTGAGTTGTAGATTCTTAGCAAAGCTATATTAACGGAGCACAAAATATCACAGCAGCTGTGCGGTCGTGTTTTCTAATTTTCTTTAGCCACTCAGTGAAAGCTGATAATCTTTCTCCTGCTCACTAAGACATAACATGGAGTTAACATAGACCTGGTACAATGACTGGAATCAGTCGAACATTCCCAGTGTTAATTTTTTTGCCCCTGATTTAATCGTATTTAAGGCACACATTATTCCACATACACAAGTAGACATTAAACCAGGTTGTATAGGTCAAGCTGCATTTTTAGATGGATACCACCGATAATCTCCCGCGTTCTGGAAAGAAATAAAGAGATTTTCTGCACAGTGAACCGTCTAACCTTATCTTATTTGTTCTCGACTTCGAACAAGACACTCCCAGCAAGGAACTATATGTGCCGAGACGGAACTCAAAGTCAACGTGATGGATTGCTCTTTGGACATTAAATCTAACTTTTGACAGGGGGTTGATGGGCAAAACTGATGAAATGCAACTTTGACCAGACTTGGGAGATGAATGTGCAATGACAGTATGGTATAGGTATGTGAGTGCACTTGTAATAGCAACCACCACGGAGAATTAGAAAGGAGAATTCCTTTACTAACAGCATTCATGCAGATGCCCAGCTATAAAGAAAGTTTTCAATGTCAAACCAACTGTAGCAAAAGTAAATGACACTAAATTTACTACCAATCTATATTCCATTGTTCTACTCTGACGAGAATGCTGGAACACAAACAATTCAGTCCAAACCTTTGATACAATCTGTGCTGCACAGACTAAGGCAGCTCCTTGCACAGAAATTGGGCAAAACCAAGAATGAACATTTTGCTACTGTTTCAAAGAACTAATTATTTTTTTCTGGAAGTGATTCCCCCTCAATAATTAGGTTTGCAGGCCACTTCAAGCAATGCGGACGCTGAGAGGTTGTTCTTTCTAGTGTGGGAATCTCGAACTGCGGTTCACAGTTTAAGATGTAGGGGGCCTCCCATTTAAGACTGACACGAGGAGAAATATTTTCTCTCAGGGGTTGGTCTCTCAATGGAATTTCTCTCCCAAAGGAGGCTGGGTCATTGCAATTATTCAAGGCGGTGGGGTCCAGAGATTTTTGAAAGACAAGAGAGAGACACGGGCTAGAAGGAGCCCATGGAAAAAGTGGAGCTTGGGCCACAAACAGAGCAGCCATGATCTTATTGAATGGTGTTCAAGGGGCTGAATAGCCTCCTCCTGTTTCTAATTCTTGCATTCTGTCTGCAATCATCTTCGAGATATTTTGCCTGAGGAGGTCTTTCGAACACTTTATCGTTGTTCAGAGCAATTGAATTGATATCCCCAAGCCCCATTTACAACATGACACTCTTCCCTGAATTGTAATTAAGAATGAGCAGATCAACCAGTACAAGGTTAGAAGTAATATTCCCAAACTGTGTCAGAGATATTATGACACACCTCTAGAACAGGTGAGACTTGAACCTAGGCCTCCTGGTTCAGAGGTAGGGACATTACTCTCCTCCACAGAAGCCTCCACTTTTGTCTGGGTCAAACTTTTGTGCATGATACAGTTCTACGGGATCTCCATTTGTACTGTTGAAAGGACAATGTCCTTTTCAAAATACTGGAGATGCTGCAAATCCAGAAAAGTTGGGATCAGAGTTAGCAATGTCTCATTTGTCATTGTGTAAACAAGGGCAGCCCCATTGCATTTTCAAATTAATGCCCTGTCTCTGATTAAGGTGCTACCTATGCAGTGTAACTGTGCTGCCACTCTGCACGACAGTGTATAAGCTCCATGAACCCCACAATATGGGGTTGGCGTATTTCAGCACTTTTTATTTCTGGTACTTGCTCTGCATATTCTGCTAGATGTCTTAGGAGGGATGGGTTGAAGTTTAGGGGGTGCCCACAGCCAATAAAAGATTGTTGCTAAGGGAACACGACCATATTTAGCCCCAAGGGGGGAGGCAGCTTTTGATTTATTCATTCTTTGAAGTGAATGATGACAAAGAAAACTTGTATTTAAGAGCAACTGACCTCTGTGTGCCAAAAGTGATTTACAATTGATTCTTTTTTCAATTTGTTCATAGGATGTGGGCATCGCTGGTGTTATTGCCCTGTCCCTAGTTGCCCCTTGAGAAGGTGGTGCTGAACTGCCTTCCTGAACCACTGCAGTCAACGTGCTGCAGGTTGACCGACTGTGCCCTCAGGGAGGGAATTCCAGGAGTTTGACCCAGTGACTGTAAAGGAACGGTGATATATTTCCCATTCAGAATGGTGAGTGGGTTGAATGGAACTTGTAGGTGATTGTCGAATTATCACAGAATCCCTAAAGTGCAGAAGCAAGCCATTCGACCCCTCGAGCCTGCACCACCAGGCCAAAGAGCATCTCACCCAGACCCAACTCCCCTACTCTATCTCTGTAACCCTGCATTTCCCATGGCTAACACACCAAGCTTGCACATCCCTGGACACTATGGGGCAATCCAGCATGGCCAATCCAGCTAACCTGCACATCTTTGACCAAATGAAAAGTAATCGCTGTTGTCATGTAGACAATCAGACATCCAACCAGTACACGGGGAACTCCCACAAACAGCAAAGTGCTAATGACCCAGAAAATCTGTTTATTTAGTGATCAGGAAGATCTCCCTTACACTTCAAAACAGTGCAATAGGATCTTTTACTTTCACCTGAGAGATAGGACAGGGCCTTGGGCTAACATCTCACTCCACAATGCAACATTCCTCCGTACTGTACTGGAGTATTGTCCTGCGTTCTGTGTAAAGGTAGCAGAAGTGGGTCTTGAACCCAAGGTTTTTCTACCTCAGGAAGAAGTGTCACACTGATTGAGGGAAGATTGACACAAATAGAAAGTAGAATGTTTGAACAAAACCCCTCCTTTAGCTCCCATTAGAAGGGCTGGTCACAGATTGTGTGAATCAACCTGTTCAGGCACGTTATGACACACCACTAGAGCAGGTGGGACTTAAACCTGGGCCTCCTGGCTCAGAAGTAGGGGCACTACTGCCGAGCACAGAGTTGTGGGATCCCTGCTGGTTAGCACCTTGGGGGTGGTTTCACTTTCCTCTGATCTTGTTGATCTGACATTAATAAAGAGCTCGTGCCCTGTGGTCTTTCCATATGCCAAAAAGGATCAATAGTCAAGAAGGCATAACAACACCTCCTCTTCCTCAGGCAGCTCAGGAAATTTGGCCTGTCCATAAGGTCCTCACCAACTGCTGTAGATGCACCACTGAAAGCATACTGTCTGGTGTATAACGGCGTAGTATAGCAACTGCTCTGCCAAGGACCATAAGCAATTACAAAAGGTGGTGAGCACAGCCCAGACCATCACAGAAGCCAACTTTCCTTCCATGGGCTCTATTTACACAGCCCGCTGCTGTGGAAAGGAGGCCAACAGCATGAAAGCCCCATTGCACCCTGGTAATGATCTCCTCCAACCTCTTCCATCAGGCACAAGATACAGAAGCCTGAACACAAGCTTGAGCAGATTCAGGAACAGCTTCTTCCCGGCCATTATCAGACTGATTAGTGGA
Organism: Ginglymostoma cirratum; assembly: GCA_024137785.1. NCBI lineage: Eukaryota > Metazoa > Chordata > Chondrichthyes > Orectolobiformes > Ginglymostomatidae > Ginglymostoma > Ginglymostoma cirratum. The sequence continues at coordinate 25,734,070 of JAHRHZ010000059.1, read as the reverse complement.
CTGTCTGGCCTCAAATGATGCTGATCTTGCTAACATAGATCTTGCCTAGCGCACGCCCTGTGCAATGTAATGTGTACATCTCTGTCTCAGTCTTTTTGATCTGTACATCCTTTGCTGGCTATGATCTGTCTGTACTATTCATAAACAAAGCTTTTCACTATATTTCAGTACATGTGACCATAAATAAATCAATCAATGAGTAGTTATACTGTTTGCTCATGCAAATACTCAAGTCCAAAATTGCATAATTTATAACGAGTATTAAATTCTACACATTGGTTCCTATGTTGAAGTTTCCAAATTGAGAAAAGAGCTGATTTGATTGCAGATCCTTCAGCGTTTCTAATGGACATTCAATTAATGAGTGGTTTCCCCACTGTATATTATCAATGTTAATTACCTCTGGGTGGTCAGTGAAACATTAGAACAGGATGAATCTATTTATTCCCTCCAAACTGTTCTGACATTCAGTGAACTCCGACCAAACTCCATATAGCCCCTTCTGCCTCATCTCCTTTCACATATATTGGATAATAAAAATCCATCACCATGAGACTTAAAATTAACAGTTTTTGCCCAGAGTTGAAATATCTAAAACTAGGAGGGATGCATTTAAGGTGAGAGGTAGAAAGTTTGAAAGAGATATGATGGGCAGGTTTTTTTTTTTGCACAAAGAGTGGGAGCAGTCTGGAACATGCTGCCAGGGGTGGTGGTAGAGGCAGATACTGTAGGGGCATTTAAGGGACTTTTAGATAAGCTCATGAATATGCAAGGAATGGAGGGATATGATCCACGGGCAGGCAGAAGGGATTAGTTTAATTTGGCATCGTGTTTGATACAACATCCTCAGCCGAAAAGCCCATTCCTGTGCTGTACAGTTCTGCGTTCTATGTTCTAACAATTGACCAAACATCAGTTTCTGCTTCTGGAAGAGGATTCTAAATATCTGCCTTCTGTGAGATAGTAGGAACTGCCGATGCTGGAGAATCTGAGACAACAAGGTGTGGAGCTGGATGAACACAGCAGGCCAAGCTGCATCAGAGGAACAGGAAAGCTGACGTTTCGGGTCGGGACCATTTTCTGAAGAAGGGTCCAGACCTGAAACGTCAAGCTTTCCTGCACCTCTGATGCTGTCTGGCCTGCTGTGTTCCTCCAGCTCTGCACCTTGTTATCTGCCTTCTGTGTTTTTTTTTCATATTTTGCTCTAGAGAGACGTCTCAGATTTTAAACTGTGTCTTCTACCCCTTGACTCCCCAACAAACGAAAATAATTTCTCTCAGTCCATCCTCGCTCTTACTCTTAATATCTTGAAACATTAATCAGATTGTCAGTAAATCTTCCAAATTTCAACCTGTACAAATCTGCATTTGTTTCTCCTTCTGGTTGGGTGCCAGGGAGGTCTGATTACCTCTCAAATGATGTCAATAAGACTCAAGCTGTCAACCCATTATTCCACAAGGTTATGGAATCTCTTCTGGTAACCTTACCCTTCCATCCATACATTGTAATCGCTCCATGGTGAATGCGTCCTTCCCAAGGTGTAGTGCCCATAAGAGTGCCCAGTCCTCCAGATGTGGTCTAACCAGGGCTTTGTGCAGGTACAGCATGATTTTTACCATCTTGTATTCTAGACCTTTGGATACAATGTACATTTAATCCTTTCACTATGTAATAGTTATTCTAACTGATGTTATATTATCAGCAGTGTGTGGAACTGTTAATTGATGGAAGTGTTGGAAGAGGTATTTGCAAACCTTATATCAGACTCTTAACAATTTTTTTCAGTTGCACTATAGAAAGCATCCTATCTGGATGCATCACAGTGCGGCATGGCAACTGCAGTTCCCATGACTGCAAAAAAATCACAGAGAGTGGTGAACCCAGCCCAGCCCGTCACACAAACCAGCCTTCCGTCCATTGACTCAGAGAAAGTAGGAACAGCCGATGCTGGAGAATCTGAGATAACAAGATGTGGAGCTGGAGGGAGACAGCAGGCCAGGCAGCATCAAAGGAGCAGGAAAGCTGACGTTTCGGGACCCGAAGGGTCCTGACCTGAAGCGTCAGCTTTCCTGCTCCTCTGATGCTCTTTGTCCTGCTGTGCTCCTCCAGCTCCCCACTGTGTTATATCTATTCCATCTGTTGACTCTGTCTACACTTCCCACTGCTTTGGAAAAGCAACTAACTTAATCAAAGACCCCACCCCCCCTACCCCGGTTATACTGTCTTCCACCATCTTCCGAATACATGTATGAAGAGATTCAAGAACAGCTTCTTCCCCGTTATTATCAGACTTTTGAACTGACCTCTCAAATGTAAATGTCAGTCTGTCTTGCTGCACCTTCTCTGCGGCTATAACATTGTATTCCGCACTCTGTTCTGCTACCCTGTTGCACTTTAATTGGTACAATCTGCTTTTAAAGCATTGTATTGTCCAGCCGTCATTCTCACCTTGAGAAAGTGGTAGTAAACCAACCTCTTGAGTACAAACAAATAGTTTGCTAGCTCCTTTCAGATGGTGGTTGAGAGTCAGGCACATTGCTATGGACTTTTCCTTAATTCATTAGTGGAAAGTGAGCACTGTTGGCTGAGCCAGTATTTATTACCCACTCCTAATTACCCAGAAGACAGTTAAAATTCGACTACATTGCAGTGGATTTGGAATCACAAGTAGGTCAGAGCCTATGACAATCTCAGGATATTGCAAAGTGCTTAACAACCAATGAAGTGTTTTTGGTAGGAAACACAGCAGCCAACAAGCACAGAGCAAGATCATCCAAAACAAAGATAACAATGTGTGGAGCTGGATGAACACAGCAGGCCAAGCAGCATCATAGGAGCAGGAAAGCTTGACGTTTCGGGCCCAGACCCTTCATCTGATGAAGGGTCTAGGCCTGAAACATCAAGCTTTCCTGCT